>JAJEOU010002694.1:1968515-2019310 GCA_021534815.1 Acrocephalus arundinaceus | reverse complement strand
GGCTGAGCCACAGTTCCCTGTCATTCATTCTGGGAGGACATCTGTCCCTTTCCCTGCCCCTGGCAATGATGTGAGGTGGGACTGAAGGACATGAGGGTCTGGCCATGGCCCCATCATTGTATTTGATCCCATCTCAGGTCATTACCAGGGCTAGGAAAAGGGACTCTATCTCTCCTTCAAGGTGAAGGGTGTCCTTTCCCGGCAGGATGGGACGAGCCAGTCTATGTTTTTGTAGTTTTCCCTTTATATTGTTAGTTTTATCCCACTTGTTATCGATATAGTTTCTGTTCCTTTTTGTTCTTTTGTTTCTGTTCCCATTAAATTGTTCTTATTCCCAGCCTGGGATCTTTGCCTTTTGTACTTTCAGTGGGAGGCTGGAGGGCAGCGAGCAGTGGCAGGTTTTAGTGGGAGCACGAAATTGGGGAATCCATTCCTAAAGCCCGGCCTGTGGAAACGAGCATCCAGCTGGTGCCAGCCCGGGCTGCCCTGGAACAGCCTTGGGAGCGCGGTCCCTGGCTGGGGCTGTGGGATCTCCTCCCTCTGGTGCCCAGGGAATCTCTCTCCAGGGCTCTTCCCAATGTGCATCCTCTCATGGGGGATGAGGTTGGAGATGCACATGAAGCTCTTCCCAGAGTTGGGGAACTCGCAGGGCTTCCCTTACTGGCGACTCCGTTGGTGTTGGGTCAAGGCAGAGCTCTGGGTGAAGCTCCTGCCACACTGGGGACACTTCGTAGGGCCTCTCCCTAGTGTGGATGCGCCGGTGGGTGATGAGGGTGGAGTTGTGCTTGAAGCCCTTCCCGCAGTCAGGGCAGAGGAAGGGCCTCTCCCCAGTGTGAATGCGCTGGTGAACGAGGAGATCTGAGCTGGTCTGAAACCCCTTCCCACACTGGGGACATCCATAGGGCCTCTCTCCAGTGTGGATCATTTGGTGGATAATCAGGTGGGACCTCCTGTTGAAGCCCTTCCCACATTGCCCACATTTGTACCGCCTTTCCTCAGCGTGGATGCTCTGGTGCTGGATCAAGTCGGATCTATTGCTGAAGCCTTTCCCACATTCCCCACACTCATAGGGCCTCTCACCAGTGTGGGTCCTGAGGTGGACAATCAGGTCGGAGCTGTCTCTGCAGCCCTTCCCACATTCCCCACACACGTAGGGCCGTTCCCCAGTGTGGATCCTCTGGTGGCGGATCGGGCTGGAGTTCTTGCTAAAGCTCTTCCCACACTCCAAGCACTCATAGGACCGCTCCCTGTCATGAAGCTGCTCATGGGCCACCAGGTCTGAGCTCTGCCTCGATCTCTGGCCACGTTCCTGGAACAGGGTGGGTCCTACCTCCTCAGAGAAGCCTTGTCTGGGTTTGGAGCCCCTTCTCCTGTGAGATCTCTGGGGCTTTTCCTCCCCATTGGAGTCCTGTGCCAGGGAGCCACTCAAAACGGCCTCTTCCATGAGGTTCTTCTGTGGGGATTTTCCCTCCTTGATCTCCATGCCAAGCTCCTTGTCTGGGGGAGAAAGAACAAAGAGCAGATGGAATTTCCTCCATGCCAGAGGGAAGGGGAAGGAGATCCCCCCAATGAAACCCTGTAGGAACAGCGCTGGCAGTGGAGTTCTCCTCAAGCCAGGGGCCATGCTGGGCTGGGAGATGGAGCAGGAGAGAGGGGGAAAGGGGCAGTGACTTCCTCCTCACCTGCCTGGCTGTCCTGGGAAATCTTCCTCTTCCTCACAGCTTCCACCTCCATCTGGCCAAGGTTTGGGAATGGGAAATCCTGGTTTGGGGAAAAACAACAGATGAGCACATTGAGTTTGAAGGTCTGCCTGACCAAGTCCATCTCTAAAAGTCACCTGGAATCTGGGGTCCATATAAACCTCCCAAACACCAAGATTCAGCCCTGAAAATGCCTCCAAGGAGTTCCCCATCCCTGGTCTCTCCCCTTTGGTGTTCAGGGGTCCCCTCTGTCCCAGCTGCTGGGGGTCACGCTTGCATTGAGAGCCACCCATCAACTCAGTCCCTGCCCTCCCCAGGCTGCTGGGAGTCCCAGGAATACAAAAAATTCCCCCCTTTTCCATCTCCCCACTAAGGGATGCTGGGGATTTTGGTGTCCCTGAGGTCCCTTCTCCCCTTATTCTCTGCTTTGGGGTGCAGGGGGTCCAAGGAGTTCCCCCTGTCCCTCTCCAGGACGTTGAGGCTCCCACAAATCACGGTGCTCCCCCCTCTCTAGGCTCCCCACTTTGGGGTCCTGGGGCACACAGGGCTCTGCTCCTCCAGGCTGCCTCTGCTGGCAGCTGCCACTGGGACCCCCAATGTCCCCCCAATGGGCATTTACCACTCAACTTTGCAGTTCTTCATTCTCCAAAAATCCCCCCCCCAAAGAAAACCCCAACTCAGGGACCCCCCAGAATATCTGGGTCAAGCTCCCTGTCTTGGTTTGGAAAGACAGGTGTCTGCTAAGGAAGGCAGGAGCCTCCCTTGAAAGGGAAAACAAAACCCCCTCCTATAATTTTGAAATAAGCGGGCTCTCATTGCAAAGATATGGGAATAACAGTTCTTTAGTAAGAAAATTAAACTAAAAATGCAGTAGTAAAAAACAGAAACGCTGACAGAGTCAGAATACCTGATACCCAGTTAGGCAGGGTGTTGGTAGCAGTGCAATCAAATCGTGGCTGCAGTTCTGGAGTCACAGATGAGGTTTTGTTGAAGCAATGATCCTGTAGAAGGGTGTAGTTTTCCTCTGAAGGTCCAGTGGTGGTGTAGATGGGTCTGGTGTTCCTCTGGGAATCCAGTGGAAACAGGCTGCTTCTGGTGTGTTAAATCTCAGGTTATATCCAGGTAGGAATGCTTGGCTCCTCCCCCTGGGTGGAGCATCTCACAATGGGATGATGGAATTTGATCAGTGATGCAGTGAGACTCAATGGCCCATTAACAGAAGATATCTCCCTGGAGGGAGTGTGGGTGGTGGAAGAGATAAAGAACACTGCCCCACCTGGTTTTAACAGCTGGCCCAATAACAGAAGATATCTCCCCAGAGTTATGAGAAATGGGTCATGGAACAGTTCTTACCTGAGATCTCCTGAGGGTTTTGTTTTCAAACTGGCACACTGGGGAGAAGTGGGACCATGCTGGGAACTGCTGTGAGCAGGTTGGAGTGACTGGTCTACACTGTGGGAAACTGGGCATGACTGGGACTGTGCACAGAGGCACTGGGATAATCTATGGAGTGACTGGGACTAGACCAGGGGCAACTGGGAGCAACTGGAAACACACTGGGAGTAAGAGGGAGCAACTGGAACCATGCTGGGGACAACTCGGATCCTACTGGGATCACAGTGGGAAAGGCTGGGCCCATGCTGGGGGACACTGGGACCATACTGGCAGCAACTGGAACGGCACTGAGGATGACCAGGAGTGGCTGAGAGCAACTGGGATCAGGCTGGAAGCCACTCAGGGCAACTTGGAGTGACTGAGAACAACTGGGATACACTGGGAGTGACTGAAACCACAGTGGGGGGAACTGGAACCATGCTGGATTATAATGGGAGCAGCTGTGCCCATGCCAGGGTCCTACTGGGATCATACTGGAACTGATTGGATTCATACAGGGAGTGACTGGAAGAGTACTGAGTGTATTTGAGAGTGAGTGGGATCATACTGGAATCAGACTGGGAGTGACTGGAAAGGTGCTGGCTGTGACTGGGACCACACTGGGACTGAAAGGGAGTCCCTGTGGGCATGACTGGAATAATACCAGGAGTATCTAGGAGTGACTGGGAAAAACTGGGATTGTAATGGGAGTGACTGGAACCATACTGGCAGTGACTACAGGTCCTATTGGGATCATCCTGGGAGCCACTGGGACTGCAATGGAACCTGACTGGGAGTTACTGGGAGCTACTGGGCCCATGTTGGGAGGAAAATGTGGACACATTGGGAGCAACTGGCATCAACTGGAAGGGACTGTGTCTTGGGTTGGGTAGCCAAGAGTTTTGTCCTCATCTGTTATAAAAGCAGATATTTCTTTATGTCTTGTAACTCCATGGGGGAGGGGGGCAGATGCCTTCTGATAATGGCCCAGCTGTTAAAGCCAGGTGTGGCAGTGTTTCTTATCTCCTCCACCTCCTGTCCATCCTCCAGGGAGATATCTTCTGCTAATGGGCCACTAAGGCTCATCAAGGACATGACTGTTTCCAACACCCTTACCAACAGGGTGTCAGGTCATATCCCTGACTCTGTCAGGATTTTTTTCCAGGATTTCTGCTTTGCTTGCTTGCTTGTCCTTGTACTGCTGCATTTGTATTTTGGTGCTTTTGTTGTTGTTGTTGTTCTTTTATTCCTATTAAAGAACTGTTTCCCCTATTCCCATATCTTTGCCTGAAAGTCCCTAATTGCAAAATTATAATAATTTGGAGGGGAGGTGGGTGACATTCTCCATTCCAAGGGAAGCTCCAGCTCTCCCTGGCAGACAACTTTCTTTCAAAACCAAGACAGCTGCTTTAAGAGCCCTCGCTCTTGTTGGGTCCTGCTATAACTGCCCTTAAAAGAGCAACACTACTCCCGTTGATTCCAGTACTGAGCCCTGGGGGTGTTTGGGGGTTCCAGGTGGGGTTTGGGGGTCTCAGAAAGGTTTGGGGGTGCCAAGAGGGGTTTGTAGGTCCCAGAAGGGTTCAGAGGTACCTGGGTGATGCTGATGATGGTGATGTGGACCATGTGCTGGGTGTAAACATGCATGAGGGGTTACTTGGGAGGATTTTGCAGATCCCAGGAGTTTTTGGGGTCACGGTGGTTTTTGGAGGTTCCCAAGGGGGTTTTCAGAGGTCCTAAAGTGGCGGATTAGGTACCCCCCATTAGGTCCCCATTTCCATCACCAGCAGGTACACAAAAACCCAAGGCTGTTTTTGGGTACCTCCTGGTGATGGAAATGGGGACCCTATGCCAGGTATAAACCTTTTCAAGGGGGCCTGGGGGGTGTTGGGAAGTTCTGTGGGAATTTTGATGTCCTGATGTCCTAAGAGGGTTTGAGGATTCTGTATGGAGTTTTTTCAGTCTTGGAGAGATTTTGGAGGGTCCAGAGATGTTTTTTGATCCCAGGAAGGTTGGGGTGTCTTGGGGTGTTTGGGGATTCCTGGGAGGTTTTGGGGGTACCTGGGCTATGCTGGTGACAGACCTGGGGACCCCGTGCCAGGTCTGACCCTTCTCACTGTGCACGGGCAGTGTCAGCGTGTTCAGGGAGATCCTGGGGGGCCCAGGGGGTCACCCCAAATCCCAGGGGACCCCAAATGCTCAGGGACCCCCTGAACTCCCCTCACTGCTGGATCTGCTGCAGGCAGGGGGGCACCAGCACTCGGCCTCACCCCCACCATCACAGGGGGACAGAAACAGGGGAGAGGCCGAGTGCTGGTGCCCCCCTGCCGCAGATGGAAAGGTCTGGAGGACCCCAAAGTCGTGGGAAAGGGACAGAGGGGACTCCCAACAATCCCTGTGGGGGGATGAGGAAGGACAAAAAAGGAATTTGAGGGGGCTGGGTGTGTCATTGAAGGGCCCTCAGGAGTCCTGTGGGGGGTGAGGACAGCAAAGAACAGGGAAACCCCCAGGAGGGGTTTGGAGGGAACCTAATTGGAGCTTCCATGGCGGTGGGAATGGGATGAAATCTGCCCATGGAATTCCATGGGAATGGGATGGCAGTGAGATCCATCTACAGAATTCTCATGGGAATGGGACAGCAGTGGGATCCATCTATGGAGGCCCATGGGAATTCCCATGTTCCCAAATTTTGTCCTCCCAAATCGCACATTTCCAAATCCCACATTCCCATGGGAATTCTACCCTCCCCAGCTCTATGCTCCAGTGCCTCCCACCCGTATCTGAAATATTTCCAGAGACATTCCAGGCAGGTGTGCCCCAGGGGATTTGTTCATTCCTCAGCCTCCATCTCATCCTGTTCCCAGCCCCTCTAGGTGACCTGGGCAGCGCCGTCGGCCACCATGAATGCCCCAGATCCCAGCTGGAAGGAGAGGAATTCCCGCCTGTCAGAGCCAAGCCGATCGGATGCACAGACACTCCCATGGGACAGGAGGTCACAGCCAGAAACCTCCTGCAGGTGTGGAGAGCTGGGGAGGGATTGGACCCACGGAGACCCACGGAATTGTGTCCCAGCCCCACAGAGCCCCATTCCAGCCCTACGGAACCCCAGAGTCTGATGGAGACCCACAGAGCCTCATCCCAGCCCCTTGGATCCGCATGGATGCACATCCCAGCACCCCAGATCCCGGCCCAGCCCCACGGATCCCCACTGCAGTCCCACAGGTGCCATGGCAGCCCCACAGATCCCCCAGCCCCGGCTCCCCGCCCTGAGCCCCGCTCTGGCTGTGCCGCTCCTGCAGCATCTGCAGCTCCCTGCTGGCCCCGTGCCGGTGCCGCTCCTTGTGCCGGCTCCGGCCATCCCAATATCCCGGCTCGGCTCCGGCCGCCATCCCCGGCGGCTGCGGCTCCGCCCGGCCCCGCTGGCTGTGGTGGCGCTGGAAGGGGATCCCATCCAGGGACCCCATGGACAGGAACTGGGGGAACCCCGGGCCGGGCTCCGACAGCGCCACGGGCAGGGACCGCAGGGAGAGGAGAACTGGGGGGACATGGAGATTTGGGGTCTGGGGGGTCACGGGTGAAGGAAAGGGGGAACAGGGAGAGCTGGGAAAGCAGGGAAGGGGGTTTGGGGATTCCAAGGTTTAGAAAAGGGGAGGGTGGGGATGGGTAGATGTGGGATGGGTGGGGTTAAGTGGGTCCCTGTAGTTAGGAAAGGGAGCTCCAACTGTTCCCGGTGTCCCCAGTTCCTTTAAAAGGTGTGAAAACCCGGGATGGCTGGGAATGGGGGTCCCAAGTGTTCTCAGTGATTAGGGAAAAAGGGGCTGGGTGCTAGGAAAGGCAGGAATATGGATGCAGGGGATAAATGGGCCAAGGAAAAGAGGGCTCTGGGTGCAGGGAGAGGCGGGATGGCCGGGAAAGGGGTGCAGGGGTTGTTGGTGCCAGATAAGGGGCACAGGTGGAACCCATGCCCGGCAAAGGGGGTTCAAGGGGATCATGGTGCTCGGGAATGGGGGTTTGGGGTGCTCTGGAATTGGCAATCAGAGAGGCCCAGTGCCAACACGGAGCCCCGGAGTCCCGGCAGCATCTTGGAGGGTGTCTGGCAGCAGGTCCAGGGGTGGGAGGGGCAGGATCCAGGAAAGAGACCAGGATGGACTGGGACTGGCTGGGATGGACTGGGACACTGGCATACACTGGAATACACCGGCATATGCCGGGATACACCAGGAGACACCGGGATACACCGGGCCCAGGACTGGCACCCACCGGGAGCAGGATCAGAGCACACTGGGACCCAGCAGGACCAGAACTGGGGAACAGGGATCATCGTGGGACCAGCTGGGATTTACTGAGAGTGACTGGGATCATACTGGTGGAAACTGGAGCTCTACTGGGATAAGTGGATGTGACTGAGTATAACTGAGTATGCCAAGGGTAACTGGGATATACTGGCAGTGTTTGTGACCATACTGGGGGTGACTGGGAACACACTGAGAGCGACTGGGAGCAACTGGGTCTACAATGGGAACAACTGGGATTGACTGGGACTGTGCTGGAGGAGACTGGGATTATCGTGGACTCCTACTGGGATCATACTTGGAATGACTGGGTCTATGCTGGGGCCACTGAGAGAAACTAGGATCAGACTGGGAGGGACTGGGAGCAACTGACACTATACTGGGGGCAACTGGGATCATGATGGCAGCAGAATAGGATCATACTGGGAGTGAATGGATCGATACAACTGGGATTACACTGGGAGGAACTGGAACTATGCTGGGGACAACTGGAATCATAGTGGGAGCAACTGGCGCCACACTGAGGGTGACTGGAGTAATACTGGGATCATACTGGAAGTAACTAGGAGCAGGCTGAGGGCAACTGGGACCATGTTGAGGCAATAGGGATATACAGGGAGAGACTGGAATCATGCTGGAGGTGACTGGGAGTGGCTATGAGCAGGGAATCATGTTGAAAGCTACTGCAAGTTATCAGGAGTGAGTGGAAACACACTGGGGGCAACTGGGATTTACTGGAAGAGACCAGGAGTGACTGGGATCACAGAGGAACTGTAAAGGAAGTTACAGTAATAACACTGGGAGTATCTGGGAGTGACTGGGATCATACTGGGAGTGACTGGAACCATGCAGGGTGACTGGGAGCAACTCGGACCATGCTGGGGGCAAATGGCACCATACTGAGAGTGACCGGGTTCATACTGGAATCATACTGGGAAGGACTGGAGCTATAGTGGGAGGGACTGAGAACATACTGGGGATAACTGGAACCATACTGGGAGTGCCTGGACCTATAGTAGGGGTGAATGGGAACACCTGGGACCATGGTGGGAACATACTGGGAATGACCAGGATGATACAGGGACCATACTGAGTGTAACTGAAAGTGACTGGGATCATACTGGGGGTGACTGGGAGCCACAGGGCCCATACTGGGAGTGACCTGGGCCCCCCTGGGGGAACTGGGTAAGCCCCCGGGGCCACCAAAGCCACTCCAGCAGTGCCCTCCTGCCCCGGGCAGGGCAGAGAACACCCAAGGAAAGGCTCGTACTGGGCTCAGGGCAGGGACAGGGCACTCCCCTGGAGCTGCCACGGGCACAACAGAGCCGGCCTGGGGACAGGATTGGGATTTATGGAATCCCAGCAGGGATCCCTTCTCATCTCTCTGCTGTCATTGGATTGGTCATCAATTCAAATCATTTCCCCATGGAATTCCCATGGCAGTGAGCTGAGGGAGAGATCAATCCACTGAATTCTCACCTGTCTGAGATGAGAGTGAGATCCAGCCATGGAAATTCCATGGTAATTCCTGCATTCCCAAGTCCCCCCATTTCTGAATCCCACATTCCCACAGGAATTCCCCTTCCCCTCCCACACCCACCTTTCTGCTCCAGAGCCTCCTGACCATATTCAATGTATTTTGGGTGCCCTTCCACACAAGTGTGTCCCAGGTAATGCTTCATCTGCTCCACCGTGATCCCTTTGGATTCCCAGCTCCTCTGGGTGATCCAGGTGGCACCGTCGGACACTGCAAAGCTCCCAGATCCCAGCTGGAAGGAGATGAAATCCCACCTGTCATAGCTGTACTGGTGGGATCCATGGATTCTCTGTTGGACAGGAGGTCACAGCTGAAAACCACCTGCACCGTGTGGAGACCTGGGAACGAGCAGAGAACGGACCCATGGAGTCGTTTCCCAGCCCTGTTGGAAACCAGACAGAAATCTCCCAGGACCCCGTGCACACAGGCTTAGGGCAGAAAAGAATGCAGGGCTTGGTTTGAAACTCTCGGAGAAACTGTGATTCCTCAAGTCACACAGACATGAAGTGGGAATGTAAGTTTTAGTTTTAGGTGAGTAAAAATACGCCTTAAGTGCCTTAAGCAAATAAGAGACTCTATTGGCTGATAGAAAAGCCCTAAAATCCAGTTTAAATTTCAACAGCATTACCTTGTACAAAGTTAACTAAGTCCTAGACATAACATAAATATAACAGAGCATTGCTAACATTGCTAGACAGAATAGATAGGGTGTAGGCCTTGTGTAAGAAATGATGACCATTGTCGCCCAACTGTGTTAGACCAGGATAGGTCAAAAAGACAGCAATAGCATCGTGTTTGTGGCTGACTGGATGATTTATGAATAGAGTGCATTGTATCAGGGGTGCTGCTGCTGCTTCTGCTTGGCACATGGGGACTCTATGCAGGAAGGCATTTTGCACGATGGCACGGCCTGTAACACTCGGAGCTTTGTGAGACTGATCCAGCCACTTCATAAACGACTTTTACAGCAAGCAGCAGCCTCTCTTGTTCCTCAGCTGGCCTGCTCAAACTTGACAGTTGTTGTTGGAACCCTGGGCACTGAGAATTTCAGACTTGCTGTGCTGACAGGCACTGGCACCCAAGAAAACACTGCACTTGACCTGAGGCCTTGGAGAAGGCTTCCAAAACTGGGATTATGGGTGTGTAGTTTGAATAGAAGTGTACAATGTCACACAGAGGAAAACCTTAAGAGTTTAAGGGTTTAGAATATAGTAACATATATATAGCAAGATGGAGGTTTTAGGGCATAGGCTTGCTCCTTCTTTTTCACCTTCTTTTCATGGGTTTGGGTGGTATTTTGTACTTGGGCAGAAAAATCCTCATGGAGGGCCAAAGGTGGTTGGTTATTGGTTAAAAGTCAAAATAATTTAGGTGTCCTTTCTTAATTGGACAATTCATCCTTAAAATACCTTGTAGAGAAAGAGATAGGGGTCCATTTTTGATTTGTTAGCTAGAAGTGTTGTAGAACTCACTGTTTGTGGGACTGTAATATAGATACACAAAACATTGTCTCGAGCATTTAATCCTGACTTGCAAAAAGGAGATAAAACACAACACAAGCTCCCTCTTGCCTTGAGCCAATGCCTGCCTGCAGCTTGGGCTGCCTTTGCCAGCTCTCTTTTTCCAAGCGTTGGACTCCCAGGCTTCTGCCCCAGCCCAGGGACATTGGTTATTTCCATCACCTGCTAGTTTTACACCATGAACCATTCTGGTTTTACCTAAGAGGTGAATCATTCAGATTGTGGTGCCTTCTTGCACACAATGTCCTGTTAAGACCAAGAACTTGCTGTTCTTACAGCTTGGATAGTGCCTGCTCCTCTGCCATGTATTCCACAGTACATGACTAAAGAAAATCTAAGTGTACTAAGTTACTAAGTTTCTTAGTTTAAGCTACAGCTTAGTGCAAATATGTGTTAAAAGAGAATGAGTGCCATAATGCCCCTTTTCTTTTTCGGTCACTAGTGGATACCTCCCTGAAGGATACAGAACGGCTCAAAAATGTTGTGCATACAATGAAGAAAAGGCAGCACAAAATTCCCTGTGGATGACGAGGTTAGAAAATCTCTTTGAATCCGTATCACTGCTTCTCACTGCATCTACTTAAACTGACAATAAATTAGGCTGATTTTCTCCACACTGAGGCAGTTCTGCAATGAAGCAGCAGCGTGCCATGATGCTAAATAATAATCTGGCATTGCCTATAATGTTCACTGCTACGAAGTGTATCAGTACACAGCAAGCAGACTGGGTTATCACAGGTTTATTACATTATATTATATTTTTTATAGATTATATATAAATATTAGAAAAGGTTTATTGTAGCTGAAGGAGTTTCAGGCATGTGAGTGCCTGATCTCTCTTTTCCTCTAAAGGCTCTGCCTCCCTAAGCCCTTCTTACCTGCTGTGCTTTGGCATGAGAGCCATTCAAGCCTAAAACACAAGAGCAGTGGACTTCAAGTGCAAAGCCTCTCTTTGCCATGGGATTGCTTTTCCCCTGCAGCCTCCATGGGCAAGGGCTCTGTGGGAGCAGGGGCCACCACAGCCTGTGACCTGCACACAGAGCCAGGAAAAGGAGCAGATCCTGCTGCATTCTGCTCCTGCTGATCCCTGCAGCAACTCCCCTGGGAGTTCCTCCAGGGAACTTCACACCAAGGGCTTCCATCCTTGGAGTGGCTGTGAGAACTTGGTGCTTCCCAGTTCTCCAGCATCCTTCTGGATTCTGGAGCATCTCAGCACAAGTGTCCATGGCCCTTCCTGCACCCCCAGCCTGCAGCAGTCACAGTCACTGTTGCCTCCCCCTTACTGCAGCTCATTTGCCAAAGTGCTGCCAAAGGCAGCAGAGCTGGCTCAGGATCCCTGTGGCATTTTGTCTTCTTTTTCTGTTAGAGCCGGGATTAAATGCTCGAGAGACAGATTTCATGTTCGGACTCAGATGTTTATTAATTCTCATTTTTGTTACAGTCTCACAAGCAGTGAAATCTAGCTAACAAAGTAGAAAATGGCTGTGTCTCTATCTCTTTCCAAGGTCTTTGAAGAACAAACTATCCAATTAAGAAATGACACCTAAATTATTTTTCCTTTTAACCCAATAACCAACCACCCATGGTCCACAATGTGGATTTTCTTAACCAATTACCAAATACCACCCAGACCCATGAAGAAGAAAGTGGAAAAGGACTTAGTCTACACCCTAAATCCTCCATCTTGCTTTACATATAGATTACTATACACTAAAACCTTAAACTCTTAAGTTTTCCACCATGTGATATTACACACTTCTTGTCAAACTACACACCCCTAATCCCAGTTCTGTCATTCAGTTTTGGAAGCCTTTTCCAAGGCCTCAGATCAAATGCAGTGTTTCCTTGTGGGTCAGTTCCTGTCAGCACAGCAAGTCTGAAATTCTCAGTGCCCAGGGTTCCAAGAGATCCCTGTTGGCTTCTGGGCTCCAGGATGACCTTCAGAGGGACACCTGGAGCACTTGCTAAAGAGATGCCTGTGCCATGGGGGTGGATTTGTCCTCCCTGGGTGGCTCTGGTTGGAGTTGGACGCTCCGTACAGTCCCGCAGTTTTCTCAGCAGGCCTTTGCAGCGAGTTCTGAGCCAACGTGTGGCTCTGCTGCCATCCCAAATCTGCGCTTTCCTGGGCCAGCCTGAGTGCAAGTGGGGCATGTGCTGGGCATGGCTGGAGATTTTCATGGCCCAAACCCTCCAGCATTTCCATCTGCTCATTGCTCTGGGCAGCACCAATCACAAAACACCCAGCACAGCTGACAATTGTGATTTCTTGCAGATTGCGACAGCTGCACTGCTGATCGACAAATACACAAGAATTGATTTCACATGGAAAATGTCATTTATTACAAATTGCTACACCCGCGCTGAAAATACAGAACTATGCAGATGTCAATTAAAGTAAAAAAAGGAATTTATTAGATTTTTACAACAATGCTATGTAAACATATACAAATACCAACTTCTGTTAACAAAAACTTTTTATTGCCAACCTCTGCAACAACTCACTATACACAAAGATCCATTAGGTTTTTAACAACTTAATTTATTACATATTACTACAAGCTTAAAGCCCATCTAGGAATACAAAAATATCAGTCATCTCTATCTAAATAGCTCTCCACCAAGAGCTCAGTCGATACAATTATACAACTATACATCTCCATACATGTTTAAATAGAAAGATACACATATATAACCACTTCAATATACAGAAGTAAATATAGAATAAATATTATGCATTACATACAATATATATATAAATTGATACATAATACAAACTCTCTGTGAATGGGTAACTACCAATCTAAATATCCAACTTTCCACCAAGACCATGGAGTGGAAGTTAAGGTTGCCACCTTTCAAATCCCATTGGTCAAACCAAAAGTCCATCAATTGTTCCCTCCTCAAAAGAGGAATGAAAACATAACTAGTATTTACACAAACATTATATCTATTTATAACACTTATGTAAGAAAGAATTCAAAAACTATAAAAACATCAGAAGGCTAAAACATCAAGGGAGGACCATCCTTGCTTCCTCCCGTGCAGAGCAGCTCTCCTGGACAGGGACAGCAGGTCGGACATCTGGGAAGAAAAGGGAACACTGAGTCAGGATCAGGACGTTTCCATTGGCAGCACCTGCCCTTCAGTCAGGGAAGGGAAAATCTCAGCACCTCCCCAGGAGGGTTAGAAAGAAAAAGGTTGGCCAAAGCCCACGGCCAAAGCCCACGCCACCCCCAGCCCCACCCTGCCTTAGCGGCCCTGTGGCCTCACCGGGCTCTGGGCTGGCAGCAGCAGCTCCCTGTCCACTGCTCTTGCTGGTGGCCTTCAGCTTCTCCCTGCTGCCTCCTGTCAGTCTCCGCCTGTCCTCAAGGTCTCCAGGACAGCTGTGACAAAATTGGAGGCTCTGGAATTGGCTCCCAGGCCTGAGTCAATATTGGCCCTTGTGCACGTTTCCCTTGGGCAGCAATTGTCCTTCTGTCACGGACTGTAAAAGATGGCTGGAAAGGCAGACTCTCACTTGGGAATTTGAAGCCTACTCTTTAGAGAACAGGGATCCTACCAAGTTCCCACAACTGTGTAAAGCATTCAAGTACCTCGATAAAGTCTCAGCACTCGCAGTGCAAATGGCACCCACGAGAGCTTGAAACACAGACAGCCCCAGCTCCCCCAAAGAAGCCCAGCCTTGTTCTTTCTCTGTGCTGACAGAGAGACCTCAGCCCTCGCTGAAATGGCTGAAGCTCAAGGGTGCTGTGAGCTGAGTTACGAACCAAATTGGGACACACAGGTTGGTGACACAACTCCCACAAGGTCAGGATTAGTCCCTGCTCTCTTGCCACAGCTGAGGACTCAGTGTCAGAGCCTCTGCAGAAGCGTGGAGGGCAGGGCTCGGGGAGCCTGTGCCAGTTCAGGATTGGAACTAAAGGCAGGAGGAAGCACCAGCCCTGCAGACAAGAACTCAACTCTTCTGATCTCCCCTCCTGTCACAGGCAGGCTCAGAGCAGCCGTCTCACACCTCTCTAAACCAATGGGGGCTCTCTCCTTACCAGGCTCCTCGGGCTCTGGGGAACCGTTCCCGCAGCTCTCGGTGCCAGATGGAGCTTCCTCTGCTGCAGCCCTGTTCATGGCATCCTCTCCTGAAGACTCAGGGGCAACATTAATATTCCCCTTGAAAGAAAAACAGAGAGAAAGGAACCCAAAGATCACTCAGCATTTTCTTGGAATCACATCAGGGATACACTGACTGTTCTTCTCCATGCCCAAAGTCTGTGTAACACAAAGGGAACACTGCCCACACGGTTCACATGGCAAGCGTTTTAAACTCAGGATTTGGGTGGTCAAGGTGAAACTGAAGCTCTCACAAAATGACCTCTGAAGAAAAACAGGAATGCAGAAAAGCAGAAGACACCAAGCGAGGGGACGTGCCCTCACGCTCTGACCCTGGCTTATGCCACGAGCTGTAAGAAATCAGCCAGCAGAAAGCCAGGGGCTCTCCTTGTTGCCAACGTGGCTGTCAGCAAGGGCAGAGCTCGCTCCCAGCACTGCCCAGGGCTGTGTGCTGCAAACCCACACGCAAAGCTCACATTTCTGCCTGGGAGCCTCACCAGCCCCACCCAAACGCTCAGACAGTCCATCACAAGGTGGTGCTTTCTGGAGCCCTCTGCTGCTGCCCCATATGTAGGACCCAGGCAAACATTGATGGACCCAGGGTATTTCCAGAATCAAATCTTCCAATGCCAAAAATCTGTGAATTTGGAGGGTAGAAAAGAAAACCAACCCAAAACACATGAAAAGTCAGACAACCAAGTTGTGTTTCTACTCCAGTGAGGAAGGAAATGCCCAAGATTAAGCATCTGCAAATTACCTTTGGACAGAAAGATATTTTCACCATGACCAACTGACGAATATTCATCTCTTCTGCAACAGCCCATCCATCAGAATCCTAAAGACTCTAAAGATGGTTCAGAGCCTGCAAGGTTTCCTTTCATTATGGAATAAAATGCTTTTGCAAACTGCTATGTGTGAGTTTACAAAAGGCAAAAGACATTCCACTTGAGAATAAGAGATTGCTAAATGCAGAAAATCCCACTCCCCACCTTGAGTCTGCCCTTCCTCAATCACAAATGTACTGTAGGCAATGGGTCTGCACAGCAAGAGAAAGGGAGACATTCTTTGGCCAAAACGTCTAATAATCTGCAAAAAGGCCTGTGCCAGCACTCACTCCCCAGACAAGTCTGGGAAGAGGCAAGAGTTAAAGGAAATGAGATTCCTAATCCAAAGACTGAATCTGTCAAACAAAAGGACAAGGAAGCTGCAGCTCCAGCCCATCCCCACACACGGCTCTGGCAGCGCCCACACGCACGGCAGGGCTCACACAGCAGCAGCAGCAGCAGCTGCAGCCCAGCCCTGGCTTTGCCTTGGCCTTCCAACCCAAAAGAGGCAGAGCCCACATCTGCTGCTGCAACAGAGACACCTCTGGTGTGCCCCTCCCTGCACGGGACACTTTGCTTTCAGTGGCAATTCTCCAAACACTCTTCTCTTCTTTCCAACCCCAACAAAGCCTGTTAGAACCTACAAAGCATCACCACAAATGCCCCTGCACTAGGCATTCTTCCCAAGGAAAAGGAACAACCAAAGGTGACCAGCACAGGCTCACACCTCTCATCCTCACTGTGGGGGAAGACTTTTTCATTCCCTTTTCTTTTGGCAATCTTGCTGGACCAAGAAAAAACAGATAAATAAATAAGAATGAAAAGAATTAAATTCCAGAAACCTTTGCCTCTCAGCCATGTAACAACATTCAAAAGCTCTCAGTCCAGCCTCTTTCATTCCCATCCACTGGGGTTACCTGAGCTGAGGGAGACCTTTCAGGCAGGGAGCTCCTGATCTCCTGGATCATCTTCTCAACTTGAAAGCCAAGATCCAGTGGTGGTGATTCCTCTCCCACAGGTGCATTCTGTGCTGAGCTGGAGGCCGTTGATGCTGCACAGCCAGCACTGCCAGCTGGAGCATGAGGGGCTGAAGTGCCCGGTGCAGCTGCAAGAATCCAAACCCATGAGTCAGGCTCCAGAGTGTGGCTTTGGGACACAGAGCTCTATTGCTGCCTTGGATCAAATATCAGAGAAAGCACACAGGAAAACCAGGCAGAGAATCTTTTGACTTTCTAGTGCCCCTTCTTATAAGGCTTGACAATTTCTGTCTCAGAAAAACAGAGCACTGTGGAAAAAATACTTCAAAGGTTCACTTTTCATGATCTTTAGGAAAAGCAAGCCTAGAACTCTTTTCCTACCTGTGGGTTGGAGGCTGGGGGCTGCTGCTCCCTGTGGAGCTGCTGGAAGCTGCAGGGCTGGATCCTGAGCACCTCCCGGTCGAGCGGAGGCAGCTGCTCCCTGTAGAGCTCCTGGAAGCAGCTGGGGGGCCCCTCCCATCCGAGCAGCCACAGCCGCTCGCCGTGGAAGCTGAGGACGTGGCAAGGCGGGATCCAGGGCACCTCCCGCTGGGCGGGCAGCGGCCGCTCCCCGTAGAGCTCCTGGAAGTGACTCGGCCCCTCCTGTCGGGCCGGCCCCGGCCGGTCCCTGTGCAGCAGGTGGAAGCTGCAGGGCGGGCGCCGGGCCAGCAGCGGCCGCTCCCTGGGCAGCTGCTGGAAGTGGCCAGGACGGGGCCAGCGCAGCTCCTGCCTGTCCGGCAGTGGCCGCTCCCTGTGCAGCAGGAGGAAGCCGCTGGGTGGGCACCCAGGCGGCAGCGGCGGCCGCTCCCTGGGCAGCGGCTTGAAGCGACCGCGCCCGTGCCACCCATCTGGCAGCGGCCGCACCCCGGGGAGCTGCTGGGAGCCGCGGGGTGGGTGCCTGCGCCCTTCCTGCCCCACCGCCAGCCACTGCCTACTGGCCGCACTCCGGCGCCTGATGCGGAGAAGGAGCTTGGGGCGGTCGCGGCGAAACCAGGGGTTCTTGTAATGGAGCCAGGCCCCAGCATCGCCCGGCGCAGCCGCACCAGCCCGGCCCGGCACCTTGCGGAAGCCGTAGCAGTTGAGCTGGCGCACGAAGCTGCGCAACGGCGTGGCCCTGAAGGTGTGCGGGGCCGGTTCCTGAGCGCCTCTGGGGCTTAGCAGGTCCCCCTCAAAGAGAGAGCGGTCTATGAGCGGCCCCCGGGCCTGGCTGTCCCAGCGCATGGAGCGGACGCAGGGGCTGCTCACCAGGCACCACAGATTGGGGTGGAAGGTGCGGGCGCTGAGCCCGGCAGGCAGCGGCACCTCCACCATGGCATCAATCGTTGCCTGTGCCACAACGCCCAGAGCGCAACAGCCGCGGCTGCGTCGGCGGCGCGTGGCCTGAGGGGGGCGCTGCGTTTGGCCCTGCGCGTGCCCAGTGCGACCCCGGCGTGGCCCGGACTCGGCGGGGACAAGCGCCCAGAGCCGGGGCGCGGGCACAGGGCGGGCGCAACGGCTCCTGGGGCTGGCCGGGCACGGCAGGGCAGGGCCAGGGGCAAACCCTTGCTTGCTCTGCCTGCACGCATCCTGCCTTTGCTTGGCAGCACAGCCCCAAAGCACCAAGGCAAGGTAAAAGAAAAGCTGCTTCCCAGGCAGTTGGCCTCCAGCAGCTGTTGATGCATGGGCTTATTCCTCCCCAGGCACAAGACTTCTCATTTCCCTTTGTTGAACTTCAGTTCTTTAGCCTGCCAAGGTCCCTCTGAATGGCACAAGCAGTTGGTGTAGCAGCTGCTCCTGCCACTTTTGTGTTGTCTGCAAACTTGCTGAGGGTAAACTGCACCTCCAGCCCAGCCATTCATGAAGACTTTAAAGAGTATCTGCCCTGCTATCAGCCCCTGGGGGTCAGAGCACACGGACTTACCTCCAGCTCTGCTTTCTGCCACTGATGACAATCTTCTGGGCCCAACCACCCATCCATTTTTCAGTCTTTCTCCCTGGGCAATTTGACAGTTTGTATTTAAGGATGTTGTAGGAGACAGTCTCCAAGGCTTTGGTAAAACTGACATCATCCATTGCTCTACCCAAATGCTATCAAATTGGCTGTCCTGTTTCAAATTCACACCCAGTTGCTGCCAGTTTCCCCCAACCTGGTCCCAGTATTCCCAATGTTGTCCCCTGCAATATCATTCCAGACACCCCCAGTATATCCCAGTTTCCCCCAGCATGCTCAATCCCAGTCACCCCAGAGTCCGCAGTATTGTTACAGTTGCTCCCAGCATGATCTTACTCATTCCCAGTATATCCCAGTTACCTCCAGCATGCACCCATCATTCACAGTTGCTCCCAGTCACTCCCAGTAGCCCTCAGTGTGGTCCAGTTGCTCCCAGTATTTCCATGTCCATGCTCCAAGTGCTGCTGCCAGCCCTGATCCGTGGGGATGGGAATGTCCCGCTCCCTTCCCGGGGCAGGGTCACACCTGAGCCAGGTGTGCAGGGCAGGACCTTGTCCTGAGCCCAAGCCCTGTCCCACCTGCAGGATCTGCTTCCCCTGGGCCTTTTCCTGCTGCAGCCCCAAGCCCAGCTTGGTGCTGAACAAAGGGGCTGGGGCAGGGTCATCCCCTGGCGGGGGCTGCGCATCCCCTCTGCCCCCTCCCCAAATTCCCTCCTGGGGGGCAGCAGGAGCTGGAGCAGGAGCCCTGTTGGGAGGGAAAAGAGGGTGATACTGGCATGGTCACACTGGCATGGTGACACTGTCCTTCCCCATGCTGTGGGGGAGAGAACCACACAGCCCCTGGGGATCCCCATTCACCTTCACCTTCTCCTGCAGTGCCAGAAGGAGGAACCCAAACTAGGAGCCCCCAAAACCTGGCAGCATTTTTGGGGCTCAGTCTGGTGGCAGCTTTGGGGGTCTGGGGGAGACCCAACTGCCCCAAAACCCTCTCCCAACCCCACAGCCACTCTTGGAAATCTCAAACCACCTAAGAGCTCTTGCCCAGGACACCCACAACCACTCCCTGCAAGAGAAATGGCCCCAAAACCCACAAAACCCCTTCCCATCTCTCCCAAGACTCACCCAAATTTTAATCAAGACACACAGTACTGCCAGGACCCCACAACTCCCTCACAATCCCCCCAGAAGGTCTCAACCCTCCTCCCAGCACCACAAATTCCACCAAGAGCCACAAAAGCCTCTCTCAGTCCCTCAGGGAGTCCCTAAACCCAGCTCAGCCCCCCATGGCACTTACCAGGAGAGGCTGGTGCACAGGAACATCCACAGCCAGGAGCAGCTCTGGCACTTCAGCAGTGGTTTGGGCACTTTTTGGGGGACATCCTGGATGGGGACACCCAGGCCAGGGATGGGACAGACAACCAGAATTTCTGGAGAACAGATGGGCTCAGGTGGACACATTCTGCAAAAACTTGAAGATCATGGCCGTGTTCCTTGGCTTGTGTGGTTGTAGAACACCCAAATACCCCTTAGTATTCTCATGAACCCCAAATTCACACTCAAATCCCAGTAAAATGATTCAGCTTTAGATCTCTTTGCTTCATTTCTTTATTTTTACCCAGTTGTGGGTGTTTTGATGAGATAAACATGGAAATTTTTCAGGTGGAGAAAGATCCCCAAGATCACCCAGCTTTGCTTGATGCCACATGAAGAAAAAACCGGACAGAGCAGATGAGATTTTTTGGGCTGTGAAGTCAACAAATCAGCTCTTCCCAATGAATTTCCAATGTTGATCAAAGTCTTGATGGATGTTCCTGTTCCAGATTTCTTCCAGGTTCCTATGGAGGTCCAGGAGGACGTGGAGACCCCAAGCCAGGTGTCTTCCCAACCCAGATCCCTGGGAATGTGGGTCACCAGGGCTCTGCCCAATGTGGGTCCTCCGATGGGGGATGAAGTTTGAGCACAGCACAAAGCTCTTCCAACAGTCTTGCAGGGCTTCCCTTACTGGCGCCTCCGTTGGTGTCTGGTCAAGTGACAGCTCCTGGAAAAGCTCTTCCCACACTGGGGACACTCGTAGGGCCTCTCCCCAGTGTGGATGCACCGGTGCCTGACAAGGGTGGAGTTGCTCTTGAAGCCCTTCCTGCAGTCAGGGCAGCAGAAGGAAATTTAGGGGAGGATGTTGCAGAAAGAGGCTGTGGACATTGTGGTGGAAAGCAGGGAATGGAGAGTGTAGCACTAAGAAGGTTTCCTTAGTGCAGATAACTGCACTTCCATGATGAGGACAAAACTTGCCTAAGCTGAACATTCAATCTCAAACCCATCGGATTTTAGGCAGCAATGCCAGGAAAAGCACTTCACTCCCTGCATGCATTAATGGATGCTGGAGTGCAGAGTGCACCCTGTGAACTCCCAGGGATTGGAGGCTGCACCACGGGCTGCCAGGAAACACTTGCCAGGCACGGCAGAGGTTGTACATCTGTTCAAACTCATGGCAACTGCTGAAGATTCTTTCAAAGCCTCACTCCGTCCCATTGCATGGGCACTGCTCCTGCCAGCATGTAGAGGTCAGGAACAGGGACAATGCAGGTGACAGGGACGCTGGGCAAGCAGTGAGTGCTGTGCCAGCATGGCCAGAATGGTGCAAGAGGCAGCGCCAAACAGGCTGAGGCACCCAGACCAACCCCTCTGTGCAGGCCTCGGGGTGAGCACACAGCTTCAAGAACGTCATGTGCTCATCCCACAGAGCCTTCTCTGCAGCTCTGGGGTAACCCTGTCAGCTTCCTGATGGATTTGAGAGCAGAAAGAGAAATTGTTCTCTCCTTTTGCCCATCTCAGCTACACAGAGGGGATGGTGGGAGGCCATCTCCTGCTCCATGAATGGCTCCTGCCACCAAGCCTCAGTCTCACTTAGGAGTGAAAAGTGCGTGGCCAGGTTAGAAAAGGGCTTTGCCAGGTGAGGAAAGATCTTGGTTAAAAGTGGGCAGGGTCAGATTGGCCATAGCCTCAACTGCTTTCAGTGTCACCTGGTGAAGGATGGAGTCAGGCTCCTAGGTGACCTCCAGGTGTGCAGGGTAGTTGCTGGGGCAGGGAGGTGACAGAGCTGATGTCACCTGTCAAGGTGTGCCAGGTGTGTGGTGGCCATGCCCACTACCCTCAAGCCACGCCCACCCGGGCCCCACCCTCCTGCCTTCAGGGCTGAGAATACCCAGGTGTGGCTGGGGCATGGCCACCCCTCCCCTGAGCACCAGGGCCTGGCCAGGGCGGAGCCATCCCGTGTTGCCTTCAGCTCTGGGCACTCTGGGTTCATCTGTGGGGGAAAAAGAACAAAATTTTCGGCATTTTCCAACCAAAAACTGGGAACATTCAACCCTGAAATTGGTTTTTTTAACCCCAAAATGTTTGGGACATCAGGTCTACCCATTGAAATCAATGGAAAAGACATCATGTCTGCCCATGGAATTTTATAGAGTAAAAAGGACATCAGGTCTACCCATTGAAATGAATGGAGGAAAAAAAGAAATCAGGTCTACCCACTGAAATCAATTGATGGAAAAGAAAACCAGGTCTCACCAATAAATTCAAATGGGATTTAGGGACACCAGGTCTGCCCAATTAAATTCAAAAGGGATTTAAGGACACCAGGTCTACCCAATTAAATTCAAAAGGGATTTAAGGACACCAAGTCTAGGCCTTTTAAAGTCACTGGGGATTTAGGGACACCAGATCTATCCATTAATAGGGCTTGATCAGGAAGGGTCACTGGTTAGACTGGGTGCACTGGGAAGGGCTAAGGGGAAGCTCTGGGGGAGGAACTGGAAGCACTGGGGCAGAGTTGGAAGCACTGGGAGGGAGGAACTGGGGAAACTGAGCAAAGTGGGAGCACTGGGAAGGGTTACTGGGAGCACTGGGAGTGGCTAATCGGGAGCACTGGGGTTACTGGGAGCTCCAGGGCATTACTGGGAAAACTGGGAAGGGTTACTGGGGATAAATGGGGGTAAGAGTAAACCAGGTCTACCCTTTAAAGTCAAAGGAACAAATGAGACACCAGGTCAATCCTTTAAAGTCATTAGGGATTTAGGGACACCAGGTCTACCAATTCAAGTCAATGGGATAAATGGGACACCACGTTTACCCAGTCAAAGCAGTGGGGATTCACGAGCACCAGTTTGGACAGGGGTCCAAGAATTTTTGGGGGTACCCAGGTGTATCCAGGTTATTTCTGGGGGGATCCAGGTGATTTCTGGAGGTACCCAGATGATTTTTTGGGGGTACCCAGGTGTATCCAGGTTATTTCTGGGGGGATCCAGGTGATTTCTGGAGGTACCCAGATGATTTTTTGAGGATACCCAGGTGACTGGGGGGGGGGATCGAGGAGATTTTTCTGGGTACCCAGGTGTATCCAGGTGACTTTTGGGAGTACCCAAGTGATTTTTTTTGGGGTACCCAGGTGTTCCCAGTTGATTTTGGAGGTATCCAGGTGATTTTGGGGGGTACTGATGTTGTATTTGAGGTACCAAGGCAATTTTGAGGGTGATCCAGGTGATTTTCATGGTACCTAAGTAATTTGGAGGGGGATCCAGGTGATTTTGTGGTGTACCCACATGTATCCACGTGATTTTTGGGGCATTCCCAGGCAATTTTGGGGGGGGGGGGGGAGAATCCAGGTGATTTTGGGGTATCCAGGTGATTTTTTGGACTCCCAGGTGTATCCAAGTGATTTTTGGGTGATATCCAGGTGATTTGAGGGGGGACCCAGGTCATTTGGGGGAGTACCCAGGAGCCTCCAGGTGACTTTGGGGGAGTACCTAGGTGTATTGGGGGGTACCAAGGTGTATCCAGGTGATTTTTTGGGGGTACTCAGGTGATTTTTGGGAAGATCCAGGTGATTTTTGGAAAGATCCAGGTGATTCTGGGCGTTACCCAGGTGTATCCAGGTGATTTTTAGGGTACTCAGGTTACTTTTGTGAGTACCCAGGTGATTTTTTAGGGCATATCCAGGTGATTTTGGTGGTACCCACATGATTTTGGGGGTTCCCAGGCATCCCCACTCACCCTGATGGGCCGGGAGAAGATGACGGCCACCATCGCGTCCTCCCAGTGGATGCGGACGCAGATGACCCTCGGCGGCGGGGGGGCCTATTGGGGGACACCCCAACATTCAGGGGGCACCCCAACATTAAGGGGAACTGAATAATGATTTTAAAGAGATAAGATTTTAGCTAAGGGTTAGAAGCAGTTTATACGGATCAGGGTGTAAGTTGGATAAGCAAATGATAGGTTAATGATTATTAGATGCTTAAGCTAGAACTAATTGTTATATTGTTTGCAATTATGAGCTCGTTTATAGAAGGAAGTGGAGTAAGTGAACCATTCGAAGAACAGATTGAAACCATTAAGAACAATGACCAGCACCTGGACTTTGTATCAATCAATCACAAAGCAGGGGACCTTGGATTGTGCCAGAAGGTCACAGAGACCTGATGAAGACTCTCCTGACTTCATCCTTTGAGACCACCGACCCAATTTGATACCACTGACCCAGTTCAAGAGAAGAATTGCACACGTGTGAAGGACTAATAGCCTCATTTAACACAGAGTGGGGATGGGAGGTGCTGGGGTTATGCACATGTATTGTATGTAAGATCTTGGGAAATAAATAGAGGGCAAAGAATCTTGTACAATGCGGTCACGCCTTTCAGAGATGACTCCTGTACCACCTGCCAGCTGCTGTTAATAAACATACCACTTTTTAACTTTAATTAGTTAGAGGGTCTTTGTCTGTGAACATATCAGTTTTTAATGATTCATTCTGGCAACCCAGCCAGGAGGAGGCTCTGCTCGGCTCTGAGACCAGCTCAGATGGAGGACCCACTTGGGGCACACCCCAGGATAATCCTGGAAGTGTGGACTCCCTGCCTGGACTGTCCATCCAGCAGCAGACAAGGACTCCTGACTACTAAAAACTACAGATAAAAGGGTATGTTTAAAACTGAGACCGTTTTAAACAGTGACCTGTAAGGCATATGTGTGGTCAGGAAACGCCATCGGTAAGTTGCGGGAGACATCCCAAACACAACTTGTGCCTTTGCAGTGTGCTTGCAAGCTGAAATTGCAGTTGGTGTCTGCTCAGTTGTATTTGGTTGCCAGCACAGAGAGCTGCTGAGCTGTTGTACCGAGCTGGGGGGGCTCGGGCTGTGGTTGCTGGCAGAAGGGGATTTTGCCATTTGTTGCGCCATAATTGTTCTACTAATTTGTACTTGTTATCTACAAGATAACACTTGTAAGGGCAAATCCTGGTTTATGGTTGTTATGCTGTGTGAATGTATCCTGACTGTGAGAACAATTGTGAGAGAGTTTGTTGAGACGTGCTATTAGCACAAAGTGAGAGGGAGTTTGGACTCGCGGTTCCGTTTTTGGGCAACTGAGATGGCCAGTGAAAAATGAAGCAAGTGGGGACACATGATTAAAGCGTTTGATAGCGCTGCATGTTGTGTAAAACCCTTAATAAAAAGCCCCTCCCCGCTGTGACTGTGGTGTGTGCGTACTTCGGTTCCGGGGGACGGTATTTACTGTAACACCCGGTGTTCATGTTAAAAGGGTCCGGACTCCCAGAGTTGTTCAGGCCTGGTGTTCAGGTGGTTTTGCCTGTGGAATTTGAGATACAGAGGTTGAGTGCTTTAGTATAATGTGTTTGTAAGTGTTTCCCGTGGGAATAATAAGATTGGGATGCTAGTGTGCATGGAAGAGATGTTTTGTCAATATGTAAGCGAGTTGGAGTTGTGTTTTGGAGCTGTGGTGTATTTTTGAGGCAACACTGTCGTGTCAAAGGTTGTAAGTGCAGCACAGGCTGAGTAAGAAATAGTAAAAGTGGTTTGTTTGAAGGAGTTGATCAGTCTCTGGGAGCTGAGATGTGAGTGCTTTTGAAGCAGACTGGGGAGAGATAAAGGCCAGGACCAGTCTGGCAAGGAAGAATAGAAGCCTTTGATAAGGGCTTAGTTGTGATTTTACGTACGGAGGTTGTGTTTGTAGATGCTGATTGCTAGAATTATAATAGGAGTAGTTTAAGTCTGAGAATCCAATCTGGCCAGATGAATAGAGGGAATTCCTTTGCCTCAGTGGTTTGGGCACAATTTGTGGGAGCTTCTGAATTCAGTCCATCTTGGTAGCTAGACTGGGGAATAGGAGAATAATATATTTAGAATGTTTCTAATGGACATCTGCTGGGATGTCCATTAGTGGCTTTGGATTGGAAGCTACAACTGTGAATGAAGAATTTAGCCAGTCAAGAAGGAGTGAATGGAATAGCTTGTACTTGTGGGAATTTTCCTGCAGCTTTTGGTGCATCTAGAGGTTGGCATTGTGCTGAGTTGTTAAAACTGAAGATCAAAGTTAGAGACACTCTAAGTAGTTAAAGTTACAAATGGTATGTTTATTAACACCAGCGGGCGGCATGGGAGTTGTCTCCAAATGGCGTGACCACATCATCCAAGGTCCTTTGCCCTCTGTTTATTTCCCAAGATCTTACATACAATAAATGTGCATAACCCCAGCACCTCCCATCCCCGCTCTGTATAAAAATGAAGCTATTAGTCCTTCATGTGTGCGCAATTCTTCGCTTGAATTGGGTCGGTGGTCTCAAGTTGGGTCAGTGGTCTCAAACGATGAAGTCAGGAGAGTCTTCATCAGGTCTCTGTGACCCTCTGGCGCTACTCAAGGTCCCCTGCTTTGTGATTGATTGATATAAAGTTCAGGTGCTGGCCATTGTTCTTATTGGTTTCAATCTGTTCTTATTCAGTTCACTTACTCCATTTCCTTCTAAAAACAAAACTAAAATGAGCTCATAATGGCAAACAATACATCAATTAGCTTGAGCTTAAGAAACTGATAATTATGAACCTCCCATTTTTTTTTAAACTAACTTACATTCTGATCAATATGAATTGCTTCTAACCCTTAGCCAAAATCTTAACTCTTTAAAATCATGATTCACTAATTCCTTCCAATCACTCCCAGTATGGTCCCAGTTGCCTCCAGCTAGATCAACCCCCTCAGTCCCAGTATGATGCCATTTGCTCCCAGCGTGCTCCCAGTTGCTCCCAGTCACCCCCAGTATGGGGGATGATGTGCAGGGTATGTTCCCAGTCACTCTCAGGTACTCCCAGTGTTAGTCCAGTCTCTCCCAACAGGATCCAAAGATGAGCCCAGTGTGGTCCCAGTCACTGCCAGTATGAACCAGTTGCACTCCACAGGGTTCCAGTTGCTCCCTTTCACCCTCACTTTTGTTCCAGTCACTCCCAGTCTCTCCCAGTGTACCCCAGTTCCTTCCAGCGTGATCCCATTTGCTCACAACCACTCCCAGTCAGCCTCAGTGTAGTCACCCTCACTGCCAGTATGATCCCAGTCACCTCCAGCATGACCCCAGTTCATCCCAGTATAAGGCCAGTTGCTTCCAATCAGCCCCAGCATGCACCCAGTCACTCCCAGTTCCTCCCAGTTGCTCCTAGCATGATCCCAGTTGCTCCCAGCTGCTCCTGGTCAGCCTCAGCATGGTCCCAGTCACTCCCAGTATATCCTAATTTCCTTCAACATGGCCTCAATTGCCCCCTGCAGGCTCCTGACTCCCAGTATGATCCCAGTATGATCCCAGTCTCCCTCAGTGTGATCGCAGTCTCCCCTGGAGTGATCCCAGCTGCTCCCAGTATGATCCCAGTGTGATGTCAGTACAACCCAGTGCAATCCCAGTCACTGTATGATCCCAGTAGAAACCAGTCACTCACACTGATGCCATTTCTGGGGTACACAGCCCCTCCCCTCCCACGTTCCGACCTGTCCTGGCTCCATCCCTGCTCCTCCTGCAAGCTGTGAGATGTCAGGGGAATGGGGAAGGAGGGGGAGGAGGGAGGGAGGAAGACGCAGAGCGGCAGCAGAAAGCAGGAGGAGAAGAGGAGAGGAAGAACTGGGCAGCTCCAGCGCTCCCTGAACTTGCAGCCTCCCGGGATCATCCCCTCCCATCCCACAGGTACCTGGGGAGGGGGAGCTCGCCCCAAATATCCTGGGGGTCCTTGGGTTTGGGGGTTTTTTGGGGGGATGTTTGGAGTGTGAAAAACAAGGTTCATGTTTCTGGTAAAATTTAAAAGGTTTAATAAAAAGAGAAAAAGAGACACAAAAACAAAGGGTTAAAATAAAAATGCTGTCTGGGTGCTTGGCATTCAGCCAAGAGTCCTACTAACTTGGAAACACTCTTTAAATGCATCAGACTGTTCCATATTCATTGACCACCATACATTATTCAAACATTTCTTTGAGTTTAGATGTTCTTTTGCTTGGTTTTAACCTTTGAGTGGCCTTCATTCCATCCTGCAGATTAAATCAATATATTTATTGCTCCCTGTGGTGCCATCCTGCTGGCCTTGCACTCCCTGGTAACAGAGGGTCAATAAATTCTTCCTTTGGGGTTCTGGTGTCTGTCACTGTTGTCTTCATCCAGATAGGATAATCAAAAAATGTAAAGGAATTTCCTGATTATCTTTACCATTCTCTACATTAGCTACATGAAAAAAGGCATTTTAACATCACGTAGTTTCCATTTTAATATTATGCAATAGCCTAAGAAATATATATATTTATCCAACTGCTATTTCTAAGTTTTTTTTAATATAGCAAAAAACCTATATTCATACAGCAAAGTTATTCAAACATAGATATAGCATTCATTTTATTATTTGCAAAAAGCCAATAATATAAAAAAGTATTTATAACAGGAACTTGCAGGGCTCCAAAGCCGAGCCACAGATGCCCCTCGGGGAAACATCGGGGAGTCCCCAGGAGGTGTTTTTGGGGGGTCCTGGTGGCAGCAGAGCCCCGGCAGGGGGCAGGGGGATGCGGGTCTCCCTGTGGTGGGGGTTGGGCTTCCCGGGCTGGGCCCTCTGAGCTCTGCTGGGGCCACGTGGGGACCGTGCGGGACCGATGGGGATGCGGGAAACCAGGTTTGGAGAGCTCCGGGAGAGCCCTGGCTTCCCTGAGCAGGACCCCAAGATGGGGGGACCCTTGGGATACCCTGTACCTGGCCTCAGGTGATGGGGCTGGAGGTCTGGGATGGCCAGGAAAGGGGTTCAGGGGTCCCAGTACCAGCAGTGGCTGCTCCCAGTATGAGCCCAGTTGCACCCCCTGTGGGGTTCCAGTTTCCTCAGCCCTCTCAGTATGAACCCAGTCACTGCCAGTCTTTCCTAATTATGACGCAATTTGCCCCTAGCACATTCCCAGTTGTTCCCAGTTGCACCCGCTATTATCCAGTGTGTTCCCAGTTCTCCCAGCTGCCCCCAGTATAGTCCCAGTCACTCCCAGTATGATGCCAGTCTCTCCCAGCAGGGCCCCAATTATTCACACGAGCCCACAGTTACCACCAGAAGGGTCCCAGTTCCCCCCAGCACATTCCCAGTGGCTCCCAGTGTGGTCCCACTCACAACCTGCATGGTCTCAGACCCTCCCAGTATATCCCAGTTGCCCTCAACATTCTTGTAGTCATTGCCAGGCACTCCCAGTTTCCTCAGCATGGTTCAGTTGCCCCCAGTTTCGTCCCAGTCACTGCCAGTACATCCCAGTTGTTACCAGTATGCATCCTGTCATTCCCAGTTCCTCCCAGTGTGAGAACATTTGGCTCCCAGCATGGGCCTGGTAGCTCCCAGTAACCCCCAGTCAAGGTCCAATCACACTCACTATAGTCCCAGTATCATTGTAGCCACTCCCAGTATGATCCCAGCCATGCTAGCGTTATCGCAGTCAGTCCCAATCACTCCCAGTATGATGACAGTGGCCTCCAGTGTGATCCCAGTTGGTCCCTATCAATTCCAGCTTGACCCCAGTAGCCTCCAGTATGATCCCTGTGACTCCCAGTCTCCCCCAATATATCCCAGTCACTTCCAGCATGCTCTCAGTCATTCCCAGTTCCTCCCAGTTGCTTTCAGTGTGATTCCAGTTGCTCACAGCCTCTCCCAGTCAATCCCAGTAGGAGTCCAGTCACCCTCAGGGTTATCCCAGTTGCTGCCAGAATAGCTCCAGTTGTTCCCATCTCCACCCAGGGTGGTTCCATTGTCCCCAGTATAGTTACAGGCACTTCCAGTGTATCCCAGTTTCCTCAGTAAGGTTCTGATTACCTCAGAATGATCCCAGTCTTTCCCAGTTACTCCCAGTCACCTCCAGCATGATCCCAGTTTCTGGCAGTTGCCTTAAGTGTGGTCCCAGGTGCTCCCACTAGGATCTTAGTTGCCCCAGTTGTGGTCTCAGTCCCCTCAGCATGGTTCCAGTCCCTTCCAGTAGACCCCAGTTGCTCCCAATGTGTCCACATTTTCCTCCCAACAATAGCTCCAAGTAATCCCAGTCAGGATCTGTTCACACCTGCTGTAGTCCCAGTGGCTCCCAGGATGAACCCAGTAGGACCCAGTCACCCCCAGTTTGGTTCCAGTCACCCCCAGTATGACCCCAGTCACTTCCAGATACTCCAAGTATGATCCCAGTCATGCCCTGAGTGACTGCCTGTCACTCCCAGTTTGAGCCCAGTGACTCCCAGTCACCTCCAGCATGGATCCAGTCACAGCCAGCACCCTTCCAATAACCCCCAGTCTGGTTCCAGTAGGATCCCAGTATGACCCCAGCATGGGCACAGTTGCTCCCATTATAATACAGCATGGTTCCAATTGCTCCCATTTATACCCACTGTGGTTTCAGTCTCTCCCAGTGTATCCCAGTGTCTCCCAGCATGTTCCCAGTCACTCCCAGTGTTCCTCAGTTGCTTCCAGCCTGATCTCAGTTGCTCACAGCCACTCCCAGTCAGGTTAATTGCAGTCCCAGTTGCTGCCAGTATGATCCAGTATGATCCCAGTTGCCCCCAGCATGGGCCCAGGCTCTCCCACTGTGATCCTAGTAGGATCCCAGTTTCCCCCAGGCACCTTGCAGAGCCCCAGCCATGCTGTTTGCCCCCAGCCTGCCCACGGCCAGCCTGGGGCTGCTCCCGGGGCTTTTCTGTGCTCAGCATTGGCCTGGGCAAAGTGTTCTGGAGAGAGTCTGGGCAAGGAGCCTGCAGCCCCCAGGCCCTGGCCTGAGGCGTCAGCGCTGCCCCAGCAGTGCCCATGGGCTGTCCCTGCTGCAGCCCCGGCACTGCCACCCCCAGCACTGTGCCCGGCCCCGAGAGCACTCAGGCCCTACAGCAACACCAGGGCCAGCAGGGCAGCGGGGCAGGGCCACGGCAGCAGCACTGGCAACACCAAGGGCTGCTGCTGCTGCTGCTGGGCACAGCTGCTGTGCCAGCACTGATCTGCCCCCAGCTCTGCACACAGACATTGCTGCTGCAGCTGCAGAGAAGGGAACCAAAGGGGGATCTCTGCAGAAAACTTGGCTGGGAGATCCTTGATTTTGATTAAATCCAGCAAGACCACAGGCCCTCATTGACACAGTCTGTGGCCACTGGGAAGGCAGCGAGAAAAAAAAGAGAAATGGTGCTAACTATGACATTTCTTTGTGGAAAACGTTGAAAAAGTAAAACACAGGAGGAAAATCATAACCAATCAAACAACAAGTATCAAAGATGAGTTTTACTGGCCAGCAGTTTAATATTCCTGAAACCATCCAGTCATCAGTGTCCACACTGCAGCCTTGAGCTCCTGGTTCCTCAGGCTGTAGATGAGGGGGTTCAGAGCTGGAGGCACCACTGAGTACAGAACTGACAGGGCCAGATCCAGGGATGGGGAGGAGATGGAGGGGGGCTTCAGGTGAACAAATATGCCAGTGCTTAGGAACAGGGAGACCACAGCCAGGTGAGGGAGGCAGGTGGAAAAGGCTTTGTGCCGTCCCTGCTCCGAGGGGATCCTCAGCACAGCCCTGAAAATCTTCATATAGGAGAAAACCATGAACACAAAACAACCTAATACCAAACACGAACTTACAGCGAGAAGTTCCAGTTCCCTGAGGTTTTTCTGTGAGCAGGAGAGCTTGAGGATGTGTGGGATTTCACAGAAGAACTGGCCCAGGGAATTGCCATGGCAGAGGGGCAGGGAAAATGTATTGGCCGTGTGCAGCAGTGAATAGAGAAATGCACTGGCCCAGGCAGCTGCTGCCATGTGGGCACAAGCTCTGCTGCCCAGGAGGGTCCCGTAGTGCAGGGGTTTGCAGATGGACACGTAGCGGTCGTAGCACATGACGGTCAGCAGGAAAACCTCTGCTGACATGAAGAACATAAAGAACAAGAGCTGAGCAGCACATCCTGAGTAGGAGATGATCCTGGTGTCCCACAGGGAATTGTGCATGGCTTTGGGGACAGTAGTGCAGATGGAGCCCAGGTCGGTGAGGGCCAGGTTGAGCAGGAAGAAGAACATGGGGCTGTGCAGGAGGTGGCCGCAGGCTACGGCGCTGATGATGAGGCCGTTGCCCAGGAGGGCAGCCAGGGAGATGCCCAGGAAGAGGCAGAAGTGCAGGAGCTGCAGCTGCCGCGTGTCTGCCAATGCCAGCAGGAGGAAGTGGCTGATGGAGCTGCTGTTGGACATTTGCTCTGGCTGGAGATGGGGATCTATACAAAAAGTAATAATGGAATAGTTCAGTTTTGAGAGGACTTTCAATATCCCAGCAAAGCTTGGTGGCACTTTCCCCCCACTGCCTGCCCAGGGCTCTGCTGCCTGCAGCTGTCCCTGCCTGCAGCTGCTTCCCTGTGCCCAGGGTTGGGCCCTGCCAGTGCTGCCAGAGCCCAGCCCAGCCCTGGGGACTCAGCTCTGCCCTGCAGACCCCTCCCAGCTCAGGCACTGCCCAGGGACAGCTCTGGCTCTGCAGGCTCTGATGGCAACGTCAGAGAAACCCTGAGGAGGCTGGATAAACAATTCTGTTGCTGCCTGGGAAGGACCCTGTGCTTATTTCTCTCACTGCCTGGTTTATTAGGATCTGAGAGAAAATGGTTTTATTTTTCTCAACCTGAACTGAGACATGAATATCTATGTGCAATTTCCCATCCAGGCAACACAGAGCAGTAGGTTTAAAAACCCAGAATTGTTCCTTTTATGCAGCCCCTGCCTCGCTGTGCTCCCTGTATAATCCACTTGGAAATGTTCTGCAGGTAAATGTCATGCTGGGATCAGTCCTGAACAATGCAACATCCTCACCCCACACAGAGAACACTTCCACACCTTACCAGCTGTTTCCTTCCACCCATTTCTTGTCCCCCAGTGCTGGCAGCAGCTCCCCGGGCCGGCTGAGAGCTGTCCCTGGCAGGCAGCAGAGTCCCTGGGCCAGCACAGCGCCCTGGGCTGCAGGACCCTGCTCTGCATGACAGCCCTGGGCACCCCTGGCTGCTCGACACAAGAGATCATCAGAGAATGTACTCACAGAGTCTGTAGGCATTGGGATGTTGCAGCTTGAGGAGATCACTGCAGGAGCTGCAGCTGCATTGTCCTGCAGCCAGAGGTTCCTGTGCCAAGGGCTGGCAGTGATTCTCCCCCAGTCCCTTCTCAGCACCTTCCCAGCCCTGAGTGATTGAAGCTCTCTGTGCCTCTGTGCTGTGCCCAGGGTGGCTGCAGGCAGTGCCCCAGCCCTGCTGGGCTGGCAGAAAAGCTGCTCATCCAGAGAAATGTGTTTTTAAGCTCTCCTTGGTTGCCAGGAGCTGCCTCTGGATGAGGAGCTCAGCCCAGCTCATTAGCACAGACACAGCACAAGGACTTTAATGACCCTCTCGGGGCTTTGTGCTGAGGCCCTGAACATCAGTCCCTGAGAGGGAGCTGAAGAAACCTCTCCAGAACTCCAAGGCAGAAGCCAACTCCAAAGTTTCTGCAAGTTTTAATGGGTCCCACTGAGGGACACGACACAGAAAGTGTCCCCAGGCCCCAGGCAGAGCAGAGAACTGCAGGCAGTGATGACAGGTGGGGACAAAGAGAAGCCAAGGCTTGGTGCCCTGGGCCACAGCAGCCTCTGTGCCACCAAGGACACTGAGGAGACCCCTTGTCCTGAGGCCCTGGGGCCTCCTGGCACAGCCCCAGCAAGGCTGGGCACTGTCAGCCCCTTGTGCTGCCCTCAGCATCCCCCTCCCATGCCAGTGGCCTCCAGGATGTGCTGGAAGGAGTCCCTGGGGAAGGAGCCTTGGTCAGCAATGGCCCTGGGGGGCTCCTTCATGCTGCCAGGGACTGCAGGTTTTTCCAAGGCCTTTGGGTTTGGCTTTTGCCTTGGAGTCTCTGAGAGGTTTCTGCAATCCTGGTCTCCAATTCTCTGCTTTAATGAGTCCCTTGAGAGGTTTTGTCAATAACAACACTCAGTGGAGTTCATTTTTTTTTTCCAGGTACTTCAGTTCTTTTAGGGTACTTTGTGTTTCCCTTTTCAAACTGACTCTAGGAAAAGTTTGCTCAATAATGGCTCCAGTTTTCTACTTTAACGAGTCCCTTGGGATTATCAGTCAGTAAAAACACTTAGTGGGGTTTATTAATACTTCAAGGTACTCAGGGTTAGTTTAAGTACTTCTTTTTGCCACTGAGTCTTTGAGAAGTTTTTGTGCAATCCTAGCCTCCAATTATCTGCTTTAATGAGTCCCTTGAGAGCTTTCACTGACACACGGCGGGTCTCCGTAATGCTTTGAGATACTCAAGATTTTTAAGATACTTTGAATTTTCCTTTGCATTTTCCATCCCACGCTGAGTCTCTGAGAGGTTTTTGTGCAATCCTGGCCTTCAGTTCTCTCCTCTACAGACCTCATGAAGAGCCTGTGTTGGGGATTGACCATAGTGGGACCCATTTATGCTTCCAGGCACTTTGGGTTTTTTCTTTGACTTTGCCTCCTGGCAAGGTTTGTGCAATCTCCTCTCAGGCCCTGAGATTCCAGGGCTCAGCACCAAATGCACCACGGGGCTCATTGGGATAAAGCAAGTCCTGACAAACCATGGCTGTGCCTTGATTTTCCTCTGGTCTGGTTCAGTTGATTAGGAAGTCTTTTTTCCTAGTGTTATGGAGAAATATTTCAAAGAGCTTTTAATAAACCCACATTCCTATTTTCAAGGGAGAATTTTTCTCTTTAGAGCAGAGGTGTTTGCAGCATTCAGTGATTGATATTAACCCAGGGTCTCTCCTGAGGAGGTCTGGCCTGCTCAGAGAAGCTGTGCCTTGAGGTTTGACCCAGTGTGGACAACCTTGCTCCACATTCCCTATCCTCATCCTGTCTCTCCTCACTCACCTGGGACCCTCTTTGCTCAGAGAACTGGCTGCACTCTGGCAAAGTGGGGTTCTCTTCCTTTTATAGCAATCTAAAACTCTTGAGTTTCAGACAATCTCCTCAAGTGTTACTCATTAGAAACTGATATAATCATGGACAGAGACTCTCTAACTAATTAAAGTTAGAAAGTGGAATGTTTATTAATACCAGTGAGCAGCACAGGAGTCATCTCCATAAGGCGTGACCGCCCCGTACAAGGTTCTTTGCCCTCCATTCATTTCCCAAGATCTTTCATACAATGCATGTGCATAACCCAAGCAACTCCCATCCCTGCTCTGTATTAAAATGAGGCTATTAGTCCTTCATGTGTGTGCAATTCTTCTCTTGAATTGGGTCGGTGGACTCAAAGAATGAATTCAGGAGAGTCTTCCTCAGGTCTGTGTGACCCTCTGGCATTATCCAAGGTCCCCTGCTTTGTGATTAATTGAGATAAAGTCCAGGTGCTGCTCATTGTTCTACTGGTTTCAATCTGTTCTTCTAAGAGTTCACTTACTCCACTTCCTTTTATAAACAAGCTCATAATGGCAAACAAGTAAACAATTAGCTCTAGCTTACGCATCTAATAAACATCAACCTATTGCTTGCTTATATAACTTACACCCTGAGCCATATAAATTTCTTCTAACCCTCAGCTAATATCTTAATTCTTTAAAATCATCATTCGGTGTCCCCCAAATGTTGGGGTGCCCACTGAATGTTGTTCCCCCACAGCCCCCCTTGTGCTGATGGTCATCTGCATCCACGTCAACTGGGAAGATGCGACGGTGGCCGTCATCTTCTCCTGGTCCATTAGGGTGAGTGGGGACACCTGAGAACCCCCAAAATGACAGGGGTATCCCCCAAATCACCTAGATCCATCTAGGTACCCCCCCCAAAACACCTAAGTACCCCCAAAAATTCTCTCAATCCTCCCCAAATATTACCTGGGTACCTCCAAAAAGCACCTGGATACACCTGAATACCCCCACAAGTCTCATGAGTAGCCCCCAAAATCACCCGAATTCCCCCCCAAAATCACCTGGATACAGAATTCTGGGTACCCCCAAAAATTTGGAGCACCTGCCCAAACTGGTGGCTCTAAATCCCCACTTATTTGACTGGGTAGATGTGGTGACTAATTTATCCCATTGACTTCAAAGGATAGACCTGGTGTCCCTAAATCCCTATTGACTTTAGTGGGTAGACCTGGTGTCCTGTTTACCCCCATTTATCCCCAGTAACCCTTCCCAGTACTCCCAGTATTGCCCCGGAGCTCCCAGTAACCCCAGTTCTTCTCCTTAGCCACTCCCAGTGCTCCCAGTAACCCCTCCCAGTTCTTGCAGTTTGCTCAGTTTCCCCTGTTCCTCCCTCCCAGTGCTTCCAACTCCCCCCCAGTGCTTCCAGTTCCTCCCCAGAGCTTTCCCTTAGCCCTTCCCAGTGCTCCCAGTTTAACCAATAACCCTTCCCAACTAAGCCCTAGAAATGGTAAGATCTGGCCGTAAAATTGTCAGACTTGAAATGGGGTGTCCCCATATCTCCTTTGACTTTAATTGGGTAGACTTGGTGTCCCTAAATCCCTATTGGGGGTAGACCTGGTGTCCTTTTCCATACATTGATTTCAGTGGGTTGACCTGATGTCCTTCTTCATCTATTCAGTTCAATGAGTAGATCTGATGTCAAAAAAACCTCCATGCATGCCAATGGGTAGACCTGATGTCCCAAACATTTCATGGTTAAACCCACCAAATTCAGGGTTGGAAATTCCCAATTTGGGGTGGGAAAGTGCCCCAATTTTTGTTCTTTTTCCCTCACAGGTGAACCCGGAGTGCCTGGAGCTGAGGGCAATGCTGGAGGGCTCTGCTCCGGCTGTTACTGTTAGGTCGGATGTGACACACACACACATTATCAGGATCCAAAATAGAATACGTTTTTATTCTGCGTGTTCTCTAGCTTATATACTCTTAACAAAGTGTGATCTTAAGTCATTGACTACATTACAATAACTTATTATATTCACTGGTGCAAAGCTCTTAGTGTCAATATAATCGGCAAAAGTTTTACAGAAAGTTAATAAGGCATGTATACACTTATGCAAATAGTCTAACTTAGAAAAATTTTCATGTATCTTTTTTAATCAGTTCCCATGCTGTGGTGGTTTTGGCCAGGAAGTGAGTTTTCAGGAAGTTCAGAAAAGGACCAAATGAAAGTAGTTACGTCTCCATGGACATAAAAGGTTGAAATATCATTCTAACATCTGTGAGCTGCAGAGAGAGAGAGAGAGACCATAGGCAGATTTAACCCTTTCCTGGCAACATCAAGCTTTCAGAACTCCAACCCTTTCCCAGAGGGAGAGAAGAAGATCAGAGGGATTTAAAATGTAGAGAGACAGCATGATACAGTCAGCAAAAGAACTGATAAAGGTTATCTGGAAGAAAGGATTGAGGAAATGGACATTTTTGACTGGACTTCTCTAGATGTTAACCATGGAGAAATGGACTATTCCTTGTAATATATTGATGTTGTTTTGGGGAATGCTGTTCTAGCTGAAGGTAATAGACTGATGGAATTGAGATTTCATTGAGAATGTTGTAGAGTAAGTTCCCCAGCTCCTGGGATAAAAAGAGGTCTCAGCTGTCTGAGACGCAGATTTGGCCCTTTAGCTCTAGTAAAAGGAGGTCTCTTGAGAGAGAGACAATTTTAAAGATAGAAGAAGAGAATCTTTGTGAAATACTAAAAAAAGAATTCTTAAACAAACACCTCAAATATGCTGAGAGGCCCATGAGTAGCCAAGAGAAAGGCTGCTCATGGGTGAGATGGCACAATCTGCAAAATCCTAGGTGGTGTCAGGTTTGTGACATTAGGAGCCACCAGACTGTTTTGTGTGGTGAATGTCTTCATGGACTCCAGAGAGACTCCTCTCCCAAGGTGATGAAAGATAATGTTTAAATGGTTGAAACTGACTGAAAATCATACTTTTGTCTCTCTGTGTTGGTTATGGGAAAGGTAACAGTCTATGGGAGAAAGGGAAGTGTTTTGAAGTTTCAATTTCTTTTTTTTCCCTTAATTCTTTAGAGTGTGTAAATAAACTTTCTTTGTGTTATAAATATATAGTTAATTCGAGTTTTATTAGAAACATGCTAGTCCTGCATAAAAAAACACTATTTCCGAGATACCCCCCTGTACAGAATCAGTGCATGGATGAATGAGCAGGAGACATGCCTTCCTCCCCACCAGATAGAACAATAAGATGGTATCACCACAACAATGCGGGGTGTAATGATACTTAGGAGAAGTACATAATGTCAGTGACGAGGATCAAGAAAAGAATCACAAGCTCCCATCGAGAGCATTCATCCCCATTCAGCTAAAGGAAAATCCAATCAAGTCACTTTCCTGTCTTCCCGGAATCCTTTCACCCACCGGGCAAAATAGTAATCAAGACATGTTTGCCTTAACAGAACCTCAGGAATATTCATCCACAGATTCAAAGATGAGACCAGCCTTACCAGAATTCTTTTCTACATCCACACCTGGCGAAAAGAAAATCTATCTGCATATTCAAAGACTAGACTGAACAATAAACTGGCCTCAGGGCACAAAAACTAAAAACTGGCCTTTGGGAGATGGCAGACATGAACCAGGGAGGGGGACATTAGTCCAGTGAGGCTGGACTTTTTGGTTCACCCAGATCTGATTCCTGGGGTCAGAGCTGTCGATTGATTGTGGCTTTTACTCGATTTCACACTGTCATTTTTCCAATAAATTTCTCAACTGAAAATATTGGGAAATTGTAGTTTGTAACATTTGTAACTTTAAAACTTCAGGCCTGTTTTACTTTTTTTTTTCTCCTAGTCCAACTATCACAGGACACCACGTCTACCCAATTAAAGTCAATGGGGATTTAGGGACACCAGGGCTATCCATTAATAGGGCTTGATTGGGAAGGGTTACTGGTTAAACTGGGAGCACTGGGAAAGGCTAAGGGGAAGCAGAGTGGGAGGAACTGGAAGCACTGGTGGGGAACTGGAAGCACTGGGAGGGAGGAAAGGGGGAAACTGGGCAAACTGGGAGCTATTCCTGGGAGCACTGGGAGCAGCTGAGGGTGGGCACTGGAGTTCCTGGGAGCCCTGTGGTGTTACTGGGAGCACTGGGAAGGGTTACTGGGCATAAATGGGGGTAGACAGGACACCAGGTCTACCCATTCAATCAGTAGGATAAGTGAGAAACCAGGTCTACCCATTCAAAGCAATGGGCTTCACAACCACCAGTTTGGTGGGGCCCAGAGATTTTTGGGAATACCCAGGTGTATCCAGATGACTTTTGAGGGGTTCCCAGGTAATTTTTGGGGGTACTCAGATGATTTGGGGGAGTACCCAGGTGTATCCATTTGATTTTTCGGGGAGTACCCAGGTGATTTTTTTGGGTTTCCCAAGATTTTCCAGGTGGTTTTTGGGGAGTACCATGGTGATTTGGGGGGTGATCCAGGTGATTTTTTGGTGTTCCCAGGGGTCCCAGCTCACCCTGATGGGCTGGGAGAAGATGACGGCCACGGTCATGTCCTCCCAGTCAACGTGGATGCAGATGACCTTCAGCAGCAGGGGGGCTGTGGGGCGAGACCCCAACATTCAGGGGGCACCCCAGAACTCCAGAGGAGGGCCCCAGGGATGGGAGGGAGCCCCAGGTTTCCTCAGGAGAGGATGCAGTGCAGGTACACCCAGGCGCTTTGGTCCATGGGGTCGGTGAAGACGGCGCTCTGCACCAGCTCCAGCTCTGGGGAGGGGCAAAGGGGGCACCCCAAAATCTCAGGGGGCAGCCAAGGAACACCCTGAGATCTGAATGGGGGCACCCAGGCATTTAGGGGCTCAAGTCTATCCATTGAAACCAATGGGGATTTTTAGGGACACCCAGTCTACCCATTGAATTCAATGGGGATTTGGGGTTAACAGAGCTACCCATTAAAACCAATGGAGATTTTTAGGGTCAACATGTCTGCCTCTTGATCCAATGAGGATTTAGGGACAAGTCTACCTATTGAAACCAATGATGTTTAGGAACAACAGGTCTAGACATTGAAACCAAGAAGGATTTTTTGGAAATCATGTCTATTAAGGGCAATGGGGATTTGGGGAAACCAGGTCTACCCATTCAAGGCAATGGAGATTTAGGGACACCAGATTTACCTTATTAAAGTCAAAGGAAATTTTGGGACACCAGGTCTAGCCACAAATATGGGAAATTTCAAAAATTAGATCCAGGGATTAATGGGAATTAGGGACATCAGGTCTACCCACTGAAATAATGGGATTTTTTGGTACATCAGGTCTGCCCTTTAAGGACAATGGGGAATTAAGGACACCAGGTCTACCCATTGAAACTAAGGAGGATTTAGGGACACCACACTATTAAAAACAATAGGGATTTTAGGAACATCAGGTCTATCCATTAGGGACAATGGGGATTTGGGGTCACCAGGTCTACCCACTGAAACCCATGGGCTCAGTGGGACACTGGGTCTACCCCTTAATGTGCAGAGTTTAGGAAATCAGGTCCGGCCTTTGATGTGAATGGGAATTCTGGGACATTGAGTGTACCTCCATTAAAGTCAATTAGAGGGATTTAGGACACCAGGTCTGCCCATTGAAACCAATAGGGATTTCAGGAAAACAGATCTACCCATGAATGGAAATGGTGATCTGGGGACACCAGGTCTACCCATGAACAACTGTAAGGACATCAGGTCTGCCATTGAAGTCAATGGGGATTTAGGGACACTAGGTCTATCCTTCCAACCCAACAGAGCCCAACTTCAAGCAAGAGACTGGAGAATTCTGGAGATAGAATCCCGATAAAATTCTGGGAATTTTTCCAAGGGGATTCCCTCACATTCCTTCAGCCTTTCAGGGTAAGCATCTCAGCCTCACCATTCCTGCAGTTCCTGGTGGGTGCCAGGAGCCACAGCCCCGCAGCCAGTGATGCCAGGCTGAGAAGTTGGAGAAGTCGTGGCTCAGAAAGGTCCTGGCAAAGGCCAGTTTGGCCTCGGGGTCTTCCCTGGCCACCAGTGCCTGCTGGTGGTCCCAGGTGTGGACTGGGAGGGCACCAGTAAAAACCAGTAAGCATGGGGAGCTGCCCACAAGCCCCTGTAGCCTGAGGTGGCAGCTCCCAGTAAAAACCAGTATGGGATAATGCACCCAAACCCATTCCCAGTATGGGATTTAGGGGCACCAGGTCTACCCTATGGAGATCAGTGGGGATTTAGGGACATCGGGTTTACCCATGAAAGGTGGGTCTAAGGGCTCCCAGTATGGTCTTGGGGCTCCCACTTTTACCAGGTTTCTACTGGGAGGGCACCAGTAAAATCCAGTAAGCACTGGGAGCCAGCCCTGATCCCCTGAGCCCTGTGGGGGAAGCTCCCAGTATAAACCAGTAAGGCTAGCACAACCTGAAGTCACTCCCATTGGGTCCCAAGCCCCCTCCCAGTGTAAACCAGTACATCCCAATATAACCCAGTACATCCCAGTACAACCCAGTAGAAAACAATGCCGCCAGCATGCCATCCCTGTAAAAAGGAGTATGAACCACCAGTGTAACCCTGTATAACCCAGTAATTTCTAACATGCCTTCCCAGTAAAAACCAGTAAAACCTAGTACAAACCAGTATAACCCAGTCACTCCCAGTACCCCATCCCAGTACAAACTAGTATATCCCAGTATAACTCAGTATAAACCAATGCCCCCAACATCCCATCCCAGTATAAACCAGTAAAACCAACAGTTGGCAACCATGTCCTCCCTGCCAGCAGGGGGCGCTCACTCATGTGCTGCTCCCTCTCCCAGTATAACCCAGTAACCCCCAGCACCCCAGCCCAGTACAAACCAGTAAAATCCAGTGTAACCCAGTAACCCCTCCTGTGTTAAGTCACGTGAAGGATGCTGCCAAAAGGGCATTTCAGATCATGCCCACTAAAGATCCTCGGCAGAGTTCTATCTCAAATAAACAATCCCCTTCTGAGCCTTTCCTGGATTTTATAGATAGACTTCATGCAGTGGTGGAAAACCAGAGAGAGGACCAGGAGTTGCAACAGAAGATGATCCTGGAAGTGGCACAAAGCCACTTGGTGCCTGGAAGTGGCACAAAGCAATGCCAGTGATGTCTGCAAGAGGATCATCTCCAGGCTTCTGGTTGCTTCACCTCCAACCCTGGACCTCCTCACTGAGACCTGCACCAAGTGAGCCATAAGGGACCCAGATGAACAGCGGAAAGGGTCTGGGCTCAGAGGCCGGATTGCAGCACCAGCCACCATTCCAGCTGGACCACCAGTGGCTGGGAGGGTCAAATGTTTCCAGTGTGGCAGGGAGGGACATGTGATGTGCTTTTGTCCGTTAATGAATAAAACATCACACACACTGGTGGGAGCAGTGGGGGAGGGGGAGAAAGGGAACCTTCCACTTCCAAAAAACTGGGGGAGGAGTGTGAGCTTCTCCCATGTGATGAGAAAAATGGGACAGGTCACCAGATTGTCGGGGTCGTGGGGCAACTCAGTTCTGGGAAGGTGTGGGACCCTAAGGAACCCTCAGGGTTGGGAACAACCAAGAGGATATGGAAGCCATTTAGGCTTGAGTTAACAACAGGTGTGCCTTTCAACACACCCGACTGGCAAGTGGTCACCGTTGACCCTGGACACGTGACCAACCTACAGCAGACTGATAGTAAGTGCCTTGTTATCAGGGATCCTAAGCACACTCCCTCTGAGATCAAGATTAGTCCAGCACTTTTGCCATCAGATCCGGAGCAACGAGCTCTCTTGGCACGTTGTGTCCATCCTCCCCTCTTCCTACCAAAGGGCCGAGTCATTGCCCAGGCCATACCACTGCCCAAACTGCCCTAGGATGATCTGGACCTTTGGGTCTATTGGACAGAAATGGTACGAGAGAACAAACCCATAATTTGGTGTGGGCTCAAGAGGGAGAGGGATTTCATCCAGCTGCAGAGAATGATGGACACAGGATCAGATGTGACAGTCATACCACCACACAAGTGGCCATCACACTGGGACTTGCAACCTGTGGCTGGTAAGGTTACAGGTATAGGGGGCACACAACTGGCAAAACAATTCAAGAGCATTGTGCAAACTGAGGGACCAGATGGGCAATTGGCTTCTTTTTTTATCTAGATTCCAAATTTACCTTGTGGGGAAGAGATGCCATTTCCCAATGGGGAATTAAACTAGAAATCCCAAAAAACCCAGAAGATTTTTAATTGCCTCCACTGCGGAGTGCCCCTTCTAAAAACTAAATTGGCTGACAGATACCCCAGTTGTGGAGGATCAGTGGCCACGGAACAAACAGAAATTGAAGGCACTCAAACAACTCGTGGAGGAGCAATTGGCTAAAGGTCACATTGTGGAAACTAACAGACCCTTGAATTCTCCGGTGTTTGTGATCAGAAAGCTGACAAAGGACAGGTGGCGTCTCCTCCACGATTTGCAAAAAATTAATGAGGTCATTGAAGGCATGGGGTCTCTTCAGCTGGGTATGCCATCCCCTTCAATGCTCCCCCAGATTGGAATTTGACTGTCATTGATAAAAAAGATATTTTTTTTTCCAGGTTCCCCTAGATCCAGCCAATGCCCCACAGTTTGCATTCTCTGTGCCTTCCATCAGCAGGGAGGCACCCATGAAGCGTACCACTGGAGAGTTTTGCTGCAAGGGTTAAAGAACTCACCAAGTATTTGCCAGTGGTATGTGGCCAAAATTCTGTCCCTGGTGTGTGCCAAGGCTGGAGAGGCCGTCATCCTTCATTATATGGATGACGTGTTTGTGTGTGCCCCCAGTGACAATGGACTTACACAAATTCTGGATGAGACTATCACTGCTTTGGTGGCTGTGGGATTTGAGTTTCAGCAGGAAAAAGTGCAGAGACTGCCACCTTGGAAATACCTTGGGCTTGAGATTGCCAACCGGACCAGAACACCCCAGAAGTTGGTAATCAGTGATAGACCTGAGACTTTGAAGGATCTCCAGCAGCTGTGTGGATCTTTGAATTGGGTCAGGCCCTGGCTTGGGCTTACTATGGAGGACCCAGCACCTCTCTTCAATTTGTTAAAGGAGGGAGAGGAGCTGGATTCTCCAAGGGCTCTGACTCAGGAGGCTCAGCAGGCATTGGAGAGGGTTCAGTTGGCAATGTCCAGCCAGCAGGCCCATCACTGCCAGCCAGAACTTCCATTTAATGTCATCATTTTGGGAAAATTGCCACACTTGCATGAGCTGATTTTTCAGTGGGACAAGGACCAGAAGGATCCCCTCTTGATCATAGAGTGGGTGTTCCTAAGTCATCAGCTGTCCAAAAGTATCACTAAACCACAGGAGTTGATGGCTCAGCTGATCAGCAAAGCAAGGGTCAGGATGGGACTGCTGGCAGGGTGTGAGTTTGCATGCATTCATGTGCCAATCCAATTGTCAGCTGGAAGGTTAACAAAGGAGGCTTTGGAGCAGTTGCTCCGTGAGAATGAGATGTTGCAGTTTGCTCTGGATAGCTACCCAGGGAAAATTTCAATCCATTGCCTGGGCAAAAAATTATTTCATTCAGAAATCAATTTGATTCCAAAAGTGAAACAGAGCCTAAAACCTCTCAAAGCTCTGCCTTTTTTTTCTGATGCATCCGGACGATCACACAAGTCAGTGGTGACTTGGAAGGACCCTCAGACTCAGCAGTGGGAGGCTGACATTAAGGTAGTCAAAGGTTCACCTCAGGTGGCTGAGTTGACCACAGTCATCAGGGCTTTTGAGAAGTTTTCAGAACCCATTATTTTGATTACTGATTCAGCATATGTAGCAGGGGTAGTGTCCAGAGCAGAGAATGCAGTTCTCAAAGAAGTCTCAAATCCGGCCATTTTCAAGCTGCTCTCAAAGCTGACACACCCAGTCTCCCACAGAGAGCATCCTTACTACGTTATGCATGTGAGATCACACACTGACCTTCCTGGTTTCAGCATGAGGGTAACCCAGAGCAGATGCCCCAACTGCTCCTGTGCAGCTGGGTGGCCAGCCTAACATTTTCCAGCAGGCCAAACTCAGCCATCAGCAATTCCATCAGAATGTCCCAGGCCTGGTGCACCAATTCCACCTAAGGCGGGACCAAGCCAAGGCAATCATAGACACATGCCCAAGCTGCCAAAAGTTTTCCTTACCCTCGCTGGGATCAGGGGTCAACCCCAGAGGGCTTGGCAGTTGTGAGGAGTGGCAGACAGATGTCACACACATTCCCGAGTTTGGAAGGTTCAAATATGTTCATGTGTCAGTTGATACCTTCTCTGGTGCTGTTTTTGCCTCAGCCCACACAGGGGAGAAGACCAGAGATGCACAGAAACACCTTGGGCAGGCCTTCTCCACACTGGGGATCCCCAAAGAGATCAAAACTGATCATGGTCGAGCTCATGTTTCCAAGGAATTTTATGGTTTCCTGCAAGAGTTGGGAGGTGAAACATAACAAGGGGATCCCGTCCTCCCCCACTGGCCAGGCAGTGATAGAAAGAACTCACCAGACATTGAAGAAGACCTTGGGACAGCAGAGAGGAGATGTCAGGGTAACCCAGTCCATAACAATGTCTTTGTAAGGCTCTGTTTACCATGAACTTCCTTAACTGTTCATTGGAAAACCTTAATCCACCTGTAGCTGGGCACTTCAATCAAAATCATTGGTTAAATTTTGAGGAGAAACCACTGGTCCTGGTGAAGGACCCTGAGACTTGGAAGGTCCAAGGACCTTTTGATTTGGTCACTTGGGGGTGAGGATCCCTGCATATCCACCCCCACTGGTTTGAAATGGGTTACACAAAAATGGGTCAAACCCTTTGTTCCACCCAGGGAAAAGAAGGCCCAGAATGTGGCCCCAATTCCACCTTCCTGACCCGATGATGTGGCAATTGCTTCTTCTAGGCAACGAAGCAAAGGAAGTGGGGAACCCAATCCCTGTGTTATCCCTAACTCAGTGCCTTAAATAGATTGTGTTAAACTGTGCTTACCTGTGGATGTCCTTTTTGGATTTCTTTTCAGGGCATCCTCCTGACCCCCAAGATGAGGCCAGAACTCCTGTGTTTGCTGTTGCTTCTGACTCAGCCAATGGTACAGGGACATGAATGTGAGGACACTCAAGGGATACACTGCTCCAATCCATCCAGCAAAATCCAGAGCATCCAGAACTCCATGCAGAAAATGAAAGGCATGATGGAGGAAATCAAGTCAGGAGCAGGAAACTGGCTGGAGAGCATCTTTAAGGACTGAGGGTTGCCAGGGGGAATGTCATCATTTGTAAAGGATATCTGACTGGCTGTTCTGGTTGTCATTTGAATTTACACAGCCTTTAGGACTCTAAAAGGAGTCATAACAAGGTGTACAAAGAAAAAAACGGCCCCTTCTGATGTAACTGTGGTTGCTGTTGAGAGATGGTGGAAGAGGCCAGAGACAGCAGTTTAAGGAGTTTGTCTCCTCCCTCCTTCCCTTCAAAATTAAACAGAAAAGAGGGAGATGTGGTGGTGGGTTTTTGAGAGGTTTGATAAGTTATGGTTTGCTCCTGTTACCTCCCCACCCCCCAGTTCCTGGTGTCTGGTTTACCCCAGATTTTCCCCTCCCCCATCCCTTTGTCCCCTTTCCTGACCCTGCCCTGTGTTAACCTGGGGCCAATCACCCACCTGCCCCACCCTCTGCCCCCTGGTTTAAATGTTAAGCACAGGACCCTGCTCGCTCTCTCTCTCCTGTAACACCTGGAGGAACAAAGACCTCTGTAAGAGAGAGCCTTCTCTGAGACCTTTGCTTTGTACCCAGACATGGAGGATATAGAGGATCTAGAGAGCAGGAAACAGCTCTGCTCTCTACCCTTACTTGCACTGCTTGCAGTCTGGGAAACGGCCACTCCTGACCAGCGTGGCCGGGGAGAGAGCCAGCCGCCCCCACCCGGCCCCTGACACCAACAAACATCACTCTGTCCATCTGCAAAAATTCACAGACCAACACAGAGCGTTTGCTTTGTGATGTCAGGGCACGGCTGCCACGCCGTCGTGGTGACATCACAAGGTTGCCTTGGTGCATGGAAGCCTCAGTGGCAGAGCAGCTCTTGGGCTTGCTCAGTGCAGGAGCATCCTCCTGCTTGGGGCTTTTGTCAGTGGGCAGCTGCACACTGACAGGAGCCTTGTTTTTCTTGTATTAGAGCACAGTCTGCAAACTTGCACAGCAGTGCCACAAGGATTGGGCAACTCGCTGCTGCAGTTTACTTGTTTATGGCATTGCTTATGCTAATTTTTAAAAATAATATTTTAAAAATATATTTTTATTATTTTAATTCATTTAGATATTATATTTTTTATTTATAATTTTTTTTTATTAATTGCTTACCTGACTAACCTGGCACGTAAGTAGACGTTTTCCCTGGGTGTAAGCTAAGCTGGCTTTTGCATGTCTTCCTGCTCTTTCTTAGTGACTGACTTGATTTGGAAACAGAAAGACCATTTGGATGCCACTTGGCTAAAGCTCCTGTCAACATGTTCAGCTCAAAAGGGGTGTCTGTAGCCAGGGCTCTGCGGGCAGCATTTGCAAGGGAACCTGCAGGGTTGTGTTCCTCCATGGGAGAGTCTGTGGCAGCAGAGTCTGTCATTTCCTCCATTTGCCGGGTCAAGCAGGACAGCTTTAAAAATGTGGACTGGGAGACCTTCTTGGAAGACCTTCTAAAATGCTAGGGTTCTTTCCAGTTTTCTCCAAGAATCTGCTTCATTTTCTCTTGCCCACTGCAGCTCACCTGACCTGTGTACCAGAGGTGCCGATCCTGAGGTGAGTGAGAAAGGAACATTTGATGTTCTGGTGTTTAAGAATTGGAACAAGCTGTGAGCTTGGCCTGTGGCAGTAGAGTGTAGAGGGCCAGCTGGTAGGCTGAAAGAAAATCCATTGCATGTCTGCAGCAGCAAGAGCAAAGGCATCACTGGCTATTTCCTAATTTTCCATTTCAGAGCTTTAAAGAACTAAAAGCCCAGTTTTGCAGAGAGAACATTGCTTCCTGATAGTAGCAGGAGGAATATCTAATTTAGATCAATTTGCAGTATACTTGAATCAGCCCATTTGAATTTAGTCAGAGTGACTTAGAATCCCATTGCTATCAAAGCTGATGATTTTGCTTAGCAGAGCTGTGTTCTAGTTTAGGGCAAATTTGGGAGAAATCCCCCAAATAGGGTCCCTCTGGGAAGCAAACCCAAAGGCCCCTCCCCCAACTGGTCTGGGAAACAACTTCCTCACAGAAAAGTGGAAAAAACTATTTCTTTAACAAACAAAGTGCCCACAAGTACAAACATTAATAACATGAAACAATAAAACCTCTCACTGCTCCAAAGAGAGATGGCAACATTGAGGAAGTCCTTGCTGTGGGTGAAACTCGGCTGGCTCAATTTTTAATCAGTTCCTCCAGTGCTGGAAAATGCTGTCCTGGCCCTTGTGGGCCACAGGTGTGAGCTCACAGGCTCTTCTGGGTTTTTCAGTCCAGAGCAGGTTTACACAGTCCCAAGAAAAAGAAAAAAAAAAACAGTCCAGGGAACTTCTCTGCCTCAGCTAGCTAAACTAACTAAAAGCACAGGAGATCTCTGTCTGTGCTTCAGATGAACACAGTCTAGGAGTGGAATGTATAGGATTGAATGCTGTTTTCTGCAAACAAACTCTGCGCTTCTTCTTTCTCCCCCTTTGCTCTCAGAACCAGTCCTAAAGGTACAGAACCTAATATCCAACATCAACAGAACAGACGGTTGGGGATACAAGCATCAAAAAGTCACCCCAGGACATGCCACTCCTTATCCCCATATTGTCAGCTTACTACCAAAACTTATATATATTCTAACTCTACATACACATACATTATACATACATCTATATACACAGTATACAGTTACATACAGAGAGTGGCAGTGACATTCAGCAGTGATATTTACACATAGTTCTCACCCAACAATCAGATCTCTCTCAGGTACACATCGTGCTGTTCCATCTTTCTGCATTATCCCCCATGTGCAACCTGGACCCTGAGCAAAGACAATCCCAGGGATGGGTTTGTCTGTACCTGAGGCAGGATTGATCCAAACTGTCTTCCCTAAAAAACCTCTGACATGCACCAGTGGGACTTTGTCTCTATCTACTGTATGCAGGAGCTCAGACTGGGCAGGGTCTGCCCTGTTGGTGGAGACTCGGGTGTTAACTAACCAGGTGGCCTTTGACAAATGCTGCTCCCAATTTTTGAAAGATCCCCCACTCAGTGCTTTCAACTGGGTTTTTAACAGTCTGTTGTGCCTCTCCACTTTGCCTGCAGCTGGTGCATGGTAGGGGATGTGGTACACCCACTCAATGCTATGTTCCCTAGCCCAGGTGTTGATAAGGCTGTTCTTGAAATGAGTCTCATTGTCTGACTCAATTCTCTCAGGGGTACCAAGCCTCCAAAGAACTTGCTTTTCAAAGTCTATAAATGTTATGGGCCATAGCATGAGGCACAGGGTAGGTGTCCAGCCATCCCGTGGTGGCTTCTACCATTGTGAGCACGTAGCGCTTACCTTGGCATGTCTGGGGCAGTGTAATAAAATCAACCTGCCAGGCCTCTCCATAAATTTTTTTTGAATATTGCCTACTATACCATAGGGGCTTTATGCTATTGGCCTGCTTGATCACAGCACATGTCTCACAGTCATGGATAACCTGGGAAATACTGTCCATGCTTAGATCCACCCCCCAGTCTCATGCCCACTTATAGGTGACTTCTCTACCCTCATGTCCTAAGGCATCATGGGCCCATTGAGATAGGAACAACTCTCCCTTGTGCTGCCAGTCTAAGTCTATCTTTGAAACCTTTATCTTGGCAGCCTTATCTACCTGCTCCTCATTAGCTCTGCTCTTGCGGACATGGGCATCTACATGGCAGACTTTCACAGGCAGCTTCTCTACCCGAGTGGCAATGTCTTTCCATTCATCAGCAGCTCAGATTGGTTTTTGCCCTGAACTGCCAGTTGGCCTTTTTCCACCTTTCCAGTCAACCCCACAGAGCATTGGCCACCATCCACGAATCAGTGTAGAGCTAGAGCTTTGGCCACTTCTCTCTTTCAGCAATGTCCAGGGCCAACTGAATGGCTTTGAGTTCAGAAAGTTGAATATATCCACCTTCTCCTTCAGTGGCTTGTGCAATCTGTTGTGTGGGGCTCCATACGGCTGCCTTCGACTTCCGGTTCATGCCTACAATGCATCAGGAACCATCAGTGAAAAGAGTGTAGCGTGTTTCTTCTGCTGGAAGTTTGTTAGCTGGTGGAGCTTCTTCAGCACGTGTCACTTGTTCCTACTCCTCTTCATCCATGAGACCAAAGTTTTCATCTTCCGGCCAGTTTGTAATTATTTCTAAAATCCCAGCCTGATACAGGTTTCCAATACGGGCATGCTGAATGATGAGGGCAATCCATTTGCTCCATGTGGCGTCGGTGGCATGAGGTGGGTAGAGGGAACCTTTCCTTTAAACATCCGCCCCAGCACAGGCAGTCGGGGTGCCAGGAGGAGTTGTGCTTCTGTGCCAATCACCTCCGAGGCGGCTTGAACTCCTTCACAGGCAGCCAAAATTTCCTTCTCTGTGGGAGTGTAATTGGCTTCGGACTCTCTGTAACTTTGGCTCCAGAATCCCAGTGGTCAGCCTTGATCTGACAGCACCTTCTGCCATAGCTCCAGGACAGGCCATTGTTCCGCGGCTGCTGAGTAGAGCACATTCTTCACCTCTGTCCAGTCCTGAGTGGGCCAGGGCTACTGCATGAGCGATCTCCTGCTTGATCTGGGCAAAGGCTTGCTGCTGTTCAGGCCCCAGTGGAAATCATTCTTCTTGCAGGTAACAGGTGAGAGGGCTCACAATCTGGCTGTACTCAGGAATGTGCATTCTCCAAAAGCCTATGCACCTAGGAAAGCTTGTGTTTCCTTCTTGCTGGTCGGTGGAGACATCGCGGTGATCTTATTGATTACCACTGTGAGTATCTGGCGACGTCCATCTGCAATTTACCCCATGAATTGGATCTCTCAGGCAGGTCCCTTGACTTTGCTCTTCTTGATGGCAATGTCGGCTTCTAGGAGAATCTGGATGATCTTCCCTCCTCAAATACTTCCACTGCCGCGTTCCCCTACACAATGATATCATTGATGTACAGCAGATGTTCTGAGCCTCACCCTTTTCCAGTGCAGCCTGGATCAGTCCATGGCAGATAGTAGGACTGTGCTTCCACCCTGGGGCAGTCGGTTCCAGGTGTACT
>JAJEOU010002694.1:1795072-1968505 GCA_021534815.1 Acrocephalus arundinaceus | reverse complement strand
GCCCCCATGGCACTTACCAGGAGAGGCTGGTGCACAGGAACATCCACAGCCAGGAGCAGCTCTGGCACTTCAGCAGTGGTTTGGGCACTTTTTGGGGGACATCCTGGATGGGGACACCCAGGCCAGGGATGGGACAGACAACCAGAATTTCTGGAGAACAGATGGGCTCAGGTGGACACATTCTGCAAAAACTTGAAGATCATGGCCGTGTTCCTTGGCTTGTGTGGTTGTAGAACACCCAAATACCCCTTAGTATTCTCATGAACCCCAAATTCACACTCAAATCCCAGTAAAATGATTCAGCTTTAGATCTCTTTGCTTCATTTCTTTATTTTTACCCAGTTGTGGGTGTTTTGATGAGATAAACATGGAAATTTTTCAGGTGGAGAAAGATCCCCAAGATCACCCAGCTTTGCTTGATGCCACATGAAGAAAAAACCGGACAGAGCAGATGAGATTTTTTGGGCTGTGAAGTCAACAAATCAGCTCTTCCCAATGAATTTCCAATGTTGATCAAAGTCTTGATGGATGTTCCTGTTCCAGATTTCTTCCAGGTTCCTATGGAGGTCCAGGAGGACGTGGAGACCCCAAGCCAGGTGTCTTCCCAACCCAGATCCCTGGGAATGTGGGTCACCAGGGCTCTGCCCAATGTGGGTCCTCCGATGGGGGATGAAGTTTGAGCACAGCACAAAGCTCTTCCAACAGTCTTGCAGGGCTTCCCTTACTGGCGCCTCCGTTGGTGTCTGGTCAAGTGACAGCTCCTGGAAAAGCTCTTCCCACACTGGGGACACTCGTAGGGCCTCTCCCCAGTGTGGATGCACCGGTGCCTGACAAGGGTGGAGTTGCTCTTGAAGCCCTTCCTGCAGTCAGGGCAGCAGAAGGAAATTTAGGGGAGGATGTTGCAGAAAGAGGCTGTGGACATTGTGGTGGAAAGCAGGGAATGGAGAGTGTAGCACTAAGAAGGTTTCCTTAGTGCAGATAACTGCACTTCCATGATGAGGACAAAACTTGCCTAAGCTGAACATTCAATCTCAAACCCATCGGATTTTAGGCAGCAATGCCAGGAAAAGCACTTCACTCCCTGCATGCATTAATGGATGCTGGAGTGCAGAGTGCACCCTGTGAACTCCCAGGGATTGGAGGCTGCACCACGGGCTGCCAGGAAACACTTGCCAGGCACGGCAGAGGTTGTACATCTGTTCAAACTCATGGCAACTGCTGAAGATTCTTTCAAAGCCTCACTCCGTCCCATTGCATGGGCACTGCTCCTGCCAGCATGTAGAGGTCAGGAACAGGGACAATGCAGGTGACAGGGACGCTGGGCAAGCAGTGAGTGCTGTGCCAGCATGGCCAGAATGGTGCAAGAGGCAGCGCCAAACAGGCTGAGGCACCCAGACCAACCCCTCTGTGCAGGCCTCGGGGTGAGCACACAGCTTCAAGAACGTCATGTGCTCATCCCACAGAGCCTTCTCTGCAGCTCTGGGGTAACCCTGTCAGCTTCTGATGGATTTGAGAGCAGAAAGAGAAATTGTTCTCTCCTTTTGCCCATCTCAGCTACACAGAGGGGATGGTGGGAGGCCATCTCCTGCTCCATGAATGGCTCCTGCCACCAAGCCTCAGTCTCACTTAGGAGTGAAAAGTGCGTGGCCAGGTTAGAAAAGGGCTTTGCCAGGTGAGGAAAGATCTTGGTTAAAAGTGGGCAGGGTCAGATTGGCCATAGCCTCAACTGCTTTCAGTGTCACCTGGTGAAGGATGGAGTCAGGCTCCTAGGTGACCTCCAGGTGTGCAGGGTAGTTGCTGGGGCAGGGAGGTGACAGAGCTGATGTCACCTGTCAAGGTGTGCCAGGTGTGTGGTGGCCATGCCCACTACCCTCAAGCCACGCCCACCCGGGCCCCACCCTCCTGCCTTCAGGGCTGAGAATACCCAGGTGTGGCTGGGGCATGGCCACCCCTCCCCTGAGCACCAGGGCCTGGCCAGGGCGGAGCCATCCCGTGTTGCCTTCAGCTCTGGGCACTCTGGGTTCATCTGTGGGGGAAAAAGAACAAAATTTTCGGCATTTTCCAACCAAAAACTGGGAACATTCAACCCTGAAATTGGTTTTTTTAACCCCAAAATGTTTGGGACATCAGGTCTACCCATTGAAATCAATGGAAAAGACATCATGTCTGCCCATGGAATTTTATAGAGTAAAAAGGACATCAGGTCTACCCATTGAAATGAATGGAGGAAAAAAAGAAATCAGGTCTACCCACTGAAATCAATTGATGGAAAAGAAAACCAGGTCTCACCAATAAATTCAAATGGGATTTAGGGACACCAGGTCTGCCCAATTAAATTCAAAAGGGATTTAAGGACACCAGGTCTACCCAATTAAATTCAAAAGGGATTTAAGGACACCAAGTCTAGGCCTTTTAAAGTCACTGGGGATTTAGGGACACCAGATCTATCCATTAATAGGGCTTGATCAGGAAGGGTCACTGGTTAGACTGGGTGCACTGGGAAGGGCTAAGGGGAAGCTCTGGGGGAGGAACTGGAAGCACTGGGGCAGAGTTGGAAGCACTGGGAGGGAGGAACTGGGGAAACTGAGCAAAGTGGGAGCACTGGGAAGGGTTACTGGGAGCACTGGGAGTGGCTAATCGGGAGCACTGGGGTTACTGGGAGCTCCAGGGCATTACTGGGAAAACTGGGAAGGGTTACTGGGGATAAATGGGGGTAAGAGTAAACCAGGTCTACCCTTTAAAGTCAAAGGAACAAATGAGACACCAGGTCAATCCTTTAAAGTCATTAGGGATTTAGGGACACCAGGTCTACCAATTCAAGTCAATGGGATAAATGGGACACCACGTTTACCCAGTCAAAGCAGTGGGGATTCACGAGCACCAGTTTGGACAGGGGTCCAAGAATTTTTGGGGGTACCCAGGTGTATCCAGGTTATTTCTGGGGGGATCCAGGTGATTTCTGGAGGTACCCAGATGATTTTTTGGGGGTACCCAGGTGTATCCAGGTTATTTCTGGGGGGATCCAGGTGATTTCTGGAGGTACCCAGATGATTTTTTGAGGATACCCAGGTGACTGGGGGGGGGGATCGAGGAGATTTTTCTGGGTACCCAGGTGTATCCAGGTGACTTTTGGGAGTACCCAAGTGATTTTTTTTGGGGTACCCAGGTGTTCCCAGTTGATTTTGGAGGTATCCAGGTGATTTTGGGGGGTACTGATGTTGTATTTGAGGTACCAAGGCAATTTTGAGGGTGATCCAGGTGATTTTCATGGTACCTAAGTAATTTGGAGGGGGATCCAGGTGATTTTGTGGTGTACCCACATGTATCCACGTGATTTTTGGGGCATTCCCAGGCAATTTTGGGGGGGGGGGGGGGGGAGAATCCAGGTGATTTTGGGGTATCCAGGTGATTTTTTGGACTCCCAGGTGTATCCAAGTGATTTTTGGGTGATATCCAGGTGATTTGAGGGGGGACCCAGGTCATTTGGGGGAGTACCCAGGAGCCTCCAGGTGACTTTGGGGGAGTACCTAGGTGTATTGGGGGGTACCAAGGTGTATCCAGGTGATTTTTTGGGGGTACTCAGGTGATTTTTGGGAAGATCCAGGTGATTTTTGGGAAAGATCCAGGTGATTCTGGGCGTTACCCAGGTGTATCCAGGTGATTTTTAGGGTACTCAGGTTACTTTTGTGAGTACCCAGGTGATTTTTTAGGGCATATCCAGGTGATTTTGGTGGTACCCACATGATTTTGGGGGTTCCCAGGCATCCCCACTCACCCTGATGGGCCGGGAGAAGATGACGGCCACCATCGCGTCCTCCCAGTGGATGCGGACGCAGATGACCTCGGCGGCGGGGGGCCTATTGGGGACACCCCAACATTCAGGGGGCACCCCAACATTAAGGGGAACTGAATAATGATTTTAAAGAGATAAGATTTTAGCTAAGGGTTAGAAGCAGTTTATACGGATCAGGGTGTAAGTTGGATAAGCAAATGATAGGTTAATGATTATTAGATGCTTAAGCTAGAACTAATTGTTATATTGTTTGCAATTATGAGCTCGTTTATAGAAGGAAGTGGAGTAAGTGAACCATTCGAAGAACAGATTGAAACCATTAAGAACAATGACCAGCACCTGGACTTTGTATCAATCAATCACAAAGCAGGGGACCTTGGATTGTGCCAGAAGGTCACAGAGACCTGATGAAGACTCTCCTGACTTCATCCTTTGAGACCACCGACCCAATTTGATACCACTGACCCAGTTCAAGAGAAGAATTGCACACGTGTGAAGGACTAATAGCCTCATTTAACACAGAGTGGGGATGGGAGGTGCTGGGGTTATGCACATGTATTGTATGTAAGATCTTGGGAAATAAATAGAGGGCAAAGAATCTTGTACAATGCGGTCACGCCTTTCAGAGATGACTCCTGTACCACCTGCCAGCTGCTGTTAATAAACATACCACTTTTAACTTTAATTAGTTAGAGGGTCTTTGTCTGTGAACATATCAGTTTTTAATGATTCATTCTGGCACCCAGCCAGGAGGAGGCTCTGCTCGGCTCTGAGACCAGCTCAGATGGAGGACCCACTTGGGGCACACCCCAGGATAATCCTGGAAGTGTGGACTCCCTGCCTGGACTGTCCATCCAGCAGCAGACAAGGACTCCTGACTACTAAAAACTACAGATAAAAGGGTATGTTTAAAACTGAGACCGTTTTAAACAGTGACCTGTAAGGCATATGTGTGGTCAGGAAACGCCATCGGTAAGTTGCGGGAGACATCCCAAACACAACTTGTGCCTTTGCAGTGTGCTTGCAAGCTGAAATTGCAGTTGGTGTCTGCTCAGTTGTATTTGGTTGCCAGCACAGAGAGCTGCTGAGCTGTTGTACGAGCTGGGGGGGCTCGGGCTGTGGTTGCTGGCAGAAGGGGATTTTGCCATTTGTTGCGCCATAATTGTTCTACTAATTTGTACTTGTTATCTACAAGATAACACTTGTAAGGGCAAATCCTGGTTTATGGTTGTTATGCTGTGTTAATGTATCCTGACTGTGAGAACAATTGTGAGAGAGTTTGTTGAGACGTGCTATTAGCACAAAGTGAGAGGGAGTTTGGACTCGCGGTTCCGTTTTTGGGCAACTGAGATGGCCAGTGAAAAATGAAGCAAGTGGGGACACATGATTAAAGCGTTTGATAGCGCTGCATGTTGTGTAAAACCCTTAATAAAAAGCCCCTCCCCGCTGTGACTGTGGTGTGTGCGTACTTCGGTTCCGGGGGACGGTATTTACTGTAACACCCAGTGTTCATGTTAAAAGGGTCCGGACTCCCAGAGTTGTTCAGGCCTGGTGTTCAGGTGGTTTTGCCTGTGGAATTTGAGATACAGAGGTTGAGTGCTTTAGTATAATGTGTTTGTAAGTGTTTCCCGTGGGAATAATAAGATTGGGATGCTAGTGTGCATGGAAGAGATGTTTTGTCAATATGTAAGCGAGTTGGAGTTGTGTTTTGGAGCTGTGGTGTATTTTTGAGGCAACACTGTCGTGTCAAAGGTTGTAAGTGCAGCACAGGCTGAGTAAGAAATAGTAAAGTGGTTTGTTTGAAGGAGTTGATCAGTCTCTGGGAGCTGAGATGTGAGTGCTTTTGAAGCAGACTGGGGAGAGATAAAGGCCAGGACCAGTCTGGCAAGGAAGAATAGAAGCCTTTGATAAGGGCTTAGTTGTGATTTTACGTACGGAGGTTGTGTTTGTAGATGCTGATTGCTAGAATTATAATAGGAGTAGTTTAAGTCTGAGAATCCAATCTGGCCAGATGAATAGAGGGAATTCCTTTGCCTCAGTGGTTTGGGCACAATTTGTGGGAGCTTCTGAATTCAGTCCATCTTGGTAGCTAGACTGGGGAATAGGAGAATAATATATTTAGAATGTTTCTAATGGACATCTGCTGGGATGTCCATTAGTGGCTTTGGATTGGAAGCTACAACTGTGAATGAAGAATTTAGCCAGTCAAGAAGGAGTGAATGGAATAGCTTGTACTTGTGGGAATTTTCCTGCAGCTTTTGGTGCATCTAGAGGTTGGCATTGTGCTGAGTTGTTAAAACTGAAGATCAAAGTTAGAGACACTCTAAGTAGTTAAAGTTACAAATGGTATGTTTATTAACACCAGCGGGCGGCATGGGAGTTGTCTCCAAATGGCGTGACCACATCATCCAAGGTCCTTTGCCCTCTGTTTATTTCCCAAGATCTTACATACAATAAATGTGCATAACCCCAGCACCTCCCATCCCCGCTCTGTATAAAAATGAAGCTATTAGTCCTTCATGTGTGCGCAATTCTTCGCTTGAATTGGGTCGGTGGTCTCAAGTTGGGTCAGTGGTCTCAAACGATGAAGTCAGGAGAGTCTTCATCAGGTCTCTGTGACCCTCTGGCGCTACTCAAGGTCCCCTGCTTTGTGATTGATTGATATAAAGTTCAGGTGCTGGCCATTGTTCTTATTGGTTTCAATCTGTTCTTATTCAGTTCACTTACTCCATTTCCTTCTAAAAACAAAACTAAAATGAGCTCATAATGGCAAACAATACATCAATTAGCTTGAGCTTAAGAAACTGATAATTATGAACCTCCCATTTTTTTTAAACTAACTTACATTCTGATCAATATGAATTGCTTCTAACCCTTAGCCAAAATCTTAACTCTTTAAAATCATGATTCACTAATTCCTTCCAATCACTCCCAGTATGGTCCCAGTTGCCTCCAGCTAGATCAACCCCCTCAGTCCCAGTATGATGCCATTTGCTCCCAGCGTGCTCCCAGTTGCTCCCAGTCACCCCCAGTATGGGGGATGATGTGCAGGGTATGTTCCCAGTCACTCTCAGGTACTCCCAGTGTTAGTCCAGTCTCTCCCAACAGGATCCAAAGATGAGCCCAGTGTGGTCCCAGTCACTGCCAGTATGAACCAGTTGCACTCCACAGGGTTCCAGTTGCTCCCTTTCACCCTCACTTTTGTTCCAGTCACTCCCAGTCTCTCCCAGTGTACCCAGTTCCTTCCAGCGTGATCCCATTTGCTCACAACCACTCCCAGTCAGCCTCAGTGTAGTCACCCTCACTGCCAGTATGATCCCAGTCACCTCCAGCATGACCCCAGTTCATCCCAGTATAAGGCCAGTTGCTTCCAATCAGCCCCAGCATGCACCCAGTCACTCCCAGTTCCTCCCAGTTGCTCCTAGCATGATCCCAGTTGCTCCCAGCTGCTCCTGGTCAGCCTCAGCATGGTCCCAGTCACTCCCAGTATATCCTAATTTCCTTCAACATGGCCTCAATTGCCCCCTGCAGGCTCCTGACTCCCAGTATGATCCCAGTATGATCCCAGTCTCCCTCAGTGTGATCGCAGTCTCCCCTGGAGTGATCCCAGCTGCTCCCAGTATGATCCCAGTGTGATGTCAGTACAACCCAGTGCAATCCCAGTCACTGTATGATCCCAGTAGAAACCAGTCACTCACACTGATGCCATTTCTGGGGTACACAGCCCCTCCCCTCCCACGTTCCGACCTGTCCTGGCTCCATCCCTGCTCCTCCTGCAAGCTGTGAGATGTCAGGGGAATGGGGAAGGAGGGGGAGGAGGGAGGGAGGAAGACGCAGAGCGGCAGCAGAAAGCAGGAGGAGAAGAGGAGAGGAAGAACTGGGCAGCTCCAGCGCTCCCTGAACTTGCAGCCTCCCGGGATCATCCCCTCCCATCCCACAGGTACCTGGGGAGGGGGAGCTCGCCCCAAATATCCTGGGGGTCCTTGGGTTTGGGGGTTTTTTGGGGGATGTTTGGAGTGTGAAAAACAAGGTTCATGTTTCTGGTAAAATTTAAAAGGTTTAATAAAAAGAGAAAAAGAGACACAAAAACAAAGGGTTAAAATAAAAATGCTGTCTGGGTGCTTGGCATTCAGCCAAGAGTCCTACTAACTTGGAAACACTCTTTAAATGCATCAGACTGTTCCATATTCATTGACCACCATACATTATTCAAACATTTCTTTGAGTTTAGATGTTCTTTTGCTTGGTTTTAACCTTTGAGTGGCCTTCATTCCATCCTGCAGATTAAATCAATATATTTATTGCTCCCTGTGGTGCCATCCTGCTGGCCTTGCACTCCCTGGTAACAGAGGGTCAATAAATTCTTCCTTTGGGGTTCTGGTGTCTGTCACTGTTGTCTTCATCCAGATAGGATAATCAAAAAATGTAAAGGAATTTCCTGATTATCTTTACCATTCTCTACATTAGCTACATGAAAAAGGCATTTTAACATCACGTAGTTTCCATTTTAATATTATGCAATAGCCTAAGAAATATATATATTTATCCAACTGCTATTTCTAAGTTTTTTTTAATATAGCAAAAACCTATATTCATACAGCAAAGTTATTCAAACATAGATATAGCATTCATTTTATTATTTGCAAAAAGCCAATAATATAAAAAAGTATTTATAACAGGAACTTGCAGGGCTCCAAAGCCGAGCCACAGATGCCCCTCGGGGAAACATCGGGGAGTCCCCAGGAGGTGTTTTTGGGGGGTCCTGGTGGCAGCAGAGCCCCGGCAGGGGGCAGGGGGATGCGGGTCTCCCTGTGGTGGGGGTTGGGCTTCCCGGGCTGGGCCCTCTGAGCTCTGCTGGGGCCACGTGGGGACCGTGCGGGACCGATGGGGATGCGGGAAACCAGGTTTGGAGAGCTCCGGGAGAGCCCTGGCTTCCCTGAGCAGGACCCCAAGATGGGGGGACCCTTGGGATACCCTGTACCTGGCCTCAGGTGATGGGGCTGGAGGTCTGGGATGGCCAGGAAAGGGGTTCAGGGGTCCCAGTACCAGCAGTGGCTGCTCCCAGTATGAGCCCAGTTGCACCCCCTGTGGGGTTCCAGTTTCCTCAGCCCTCTCAGTATGAACCCAGTCACTGCCAGTCTTTCCTAATTATGACGCAATTTGCCCCTAGCACATTCCCAGTTGTTCCCAGTTGCACCCGCTATTATCCAGTGTGTTCCCAGTTCTCCCAGCTGCCCCCAGTATAGTCCCAGTCACTCCCAGTATGATGCCAGTCTCTCCCAGCAGGGCCCCAATTATTCACACGAGCCCACAGTTACCACCAGAAGGGTCCCAGTTCCCCCCAGCACATTCCCAGTGGCTCCCAGTGTGGTCCCACTCACAACCTGCATGGTCTCAGACCTCCCAGTATATCCCAGTTGCCCTCAACATTCTGTAGTCATTGCCAGGCACTCCCAGTTTCCTCAGCATGGTTCAGTTGCCCCAGTTTCGTCCCAGTCACTGCCAGTACATCCCAGTTGTTACCAGTATGCATCCTGTCATTCCCAGTTCCTCCCAGTGTGAGAACATTGGCTCCCAGCATGGGCCTGGTAGCTCCAGTAACCCCCAGTCAAGGTCCATCACACTCACTATAGTCCCAGTATCATTGTAGCCACTCCCAGTATGATCCCAGCCATGCTAGCGTTATCGCAGTCAGTCCCAATCACTCCCAGTATGATGACAGTGGCCTCCAGTGTGATCCCAGTTGGTCCTATCAATTCCAGCTTGACCCAGTAGCCTCCAGTATGATCCCTGTGACTCCCAGTCTCCCCAATATATCCCAGTCACTTCCAGCATGCTCTCAGTCATTCCCAGTTCCTCCCAGTTGCTTTCAGTGTGATTCCAGTTGCTTACAGCCTCTCCCAGTCAATCCCAGTAGGAGTCCAGTCACCCTCAGGGTTATCCCAGTGCTGCCAGAATAGCTCCAGTTGTTCCCATCTCCACCCAGGGTGGTTCCATTGTCCCCAGTATAGTTACAGGCACTTCCAGTGTATCCCAGTTTCCTCAGTAAGGTTCTGATTACCTCAGAATGATCCCAGTCTTTCCCAGTTACTCCCAGTCACCTCCAGCATGATCCCAGTTTCTGGCAGTTGCCTTAAGTGTGGTCCCAGGTGCTCCCACTAGGATCTAGTTGCCCCAGTTGTGGTCTCAGTCCCCTCAGCATGGTTCCAGTCCCTTCCAGTAGACCCCAGTTGCTCCCAATGTGTCCACATTTCCTCCCAACAATAGCTCCAAGTAATCCCAGTCAGGATCTGTTCACACCTGCTGTAGTCCCAGTGGCTCCCAGGATGAACCCAGTAGGACCAGTCACCCCCAGTTTGGTTCCAGTCACCCCCAGTATGACCCCAGTCACTTCCAGATACTCCAAGTATGATCCCAGTCATGCCCTGAGTGACTGCCTGTCACTCCCAGTTTGAGCCCAGTGACTCCCAGTCACCTCCAGCATGGATCCAGTCACAGCCAGCACCCTTCCAATAACCCCCAGTCTGGTTCCAGTAGGATCCCAGTATGACCCCAGCATGGCACAGTTGCTCCCATTATAATACAGCATGGTTCCAATTGCTCCATTAACCCACTGTGGTTCAGTCTCTCCCAGTGTATCCCAGTGTCTCCCAGCATGTTCCCAGTCACTCCCAGTGTTCCTCAGTTGCTTCCAGCCTGATCTCAGTTGCTCACAGCCACTCCCAGTCAGGTTAATTGCAGTCCCCAGTTGCTGCAGTATGATCCAGTATGATCCCAGTTGCCCCCAGCATGGCCCAGGCTCTCCCACTGTGATCCTAGTAGGATCCCAGTTTCCCCCAGGCACCTTGCAGAGCCCCAGCCATGCTGTTTGCCCCCAGCCTGCCCACGGCCAGCCTGGGGCTGCTCCCGGGCTTTTCTGTGCTCAGCATTGGCCTGGGCAAAGTGTTCTGGAGAGAGTCTGGGCAAGGAGCCTGCAGCCCCAGGCCCTGGCCTGAGGCGTCAGCGCTGCCCCAGCAGTGCCCATGGGCCTGTCCCTGCTGCAGCCCCGGCACTGCCACCCCAGCACTGTGCCGGCCCCGAGAGCACTCAGGCCCTACAGCAACACCAGGGCCAGCAGGGCAGCGGGGCAGGGCCACGGCAGCAGCACTGGCAACACCAAGGGCTGCTGCTGCTGCTGCTGGGCACAGCTGCTGTGCCAGCACTGATCTGCCCCAGCTCTGCACACAGACATTGCTGCTGCAGCTGCAGAGAAGGGAACCAAAGGGGGATCTCTGCAGAAACTTGGCTGGGAGATCCTTGATTTTGATTAAATCCAGCAAGACCACAGGCCCTCATTGACACAGTCTGTGCCACTGGGAAGGCAGCGAGAAAAAAAAGAGAAATGGTGCTAACTATGACATTCTTTGTGGAAAACGTTGAAAAAGTAAAACACAGGAGGAAAATCATAACCAATCAAACAACAAGTATCAAAGATGAGTTTTACTGGCCAGCAGTTTAATATTCTGAAACCATCCAGTCATCAGTGTCCACACTGCAGCCTTGAGCTCCTGGTTCCTCAGGCTGTAGATGAGGGGGTTCAGAGCTGGAGGCACCACTGAGTACAGAACTGACAGGGCCAGATCCAGGGATGGGGAGGATGGAGGGGGCTTCAGGTGAACAAATATGCCAGTGCTAGGAACAGGGAGACCACAGCCAGGTGAGGGAGGCAGGTGGAAAAGGCTTTGTGCCGTCCCTGCTCCGAGGGGATCCTCAGCACGCCCTGAAATCTCATATAGGAGAAAACATGAACACAAAACAACCAATACCAAACACGAACTAACAGCGAGAAGTTCCAGTTCCCTGAGGTTTTCTGTGAGCAGGAGAGCTTGAGGATGTGTGGGATTTCACAGAAGAACTGCCCAGGGAATTGCCATGGCAGAGGGGCAGGGAAAATGTATTGGCCGTGTGCAGCAGTGAATAGAGAAAGGCACTGGCCCAGGCAGCTGCTGCCATGTGGGCACAAGCTCTGCTGCCCAGGAGGGTCCCGTAGTGCAGGGGTTTGCAGATGGACACGTAGCGGTCGTAGCACATGACGGTCAGCAGGAAAACCTCTGCTGACATGAAGAACATAAAGAACAAGAGCTGAGCAGCACATCCTGAGTAGGAGATGATCTGGTGTCCACAGGGAATTGTGCATGGCTTTGGGGGACAGTAGTGCAGATGGAGCCCAGGTCGGTGAGGGCCAGGTTGAGCAGGAAGAAGAACATGGGGCTGTGCAGGAGGTGGCCGCAGGCTACGGCGCTGATGATGAGGCGTTGCCCAGGAGGGCAGCCAGGGAGATGCCCAGGAAGAGGCAGAAGTGCAGGAGCTGCAGCTGCCGCGTGTCTGCCAATGCCAGCAGGAGGAAGTGGCTGATGGAGCTGCTGTTGGACATTTGCTCTGGCTGGAGAGGGGGATCTATACAAAAAGTAATAATGGAATAGTTCAGTTTGGAGAGGACTTTCCAATATCCCAGCAAAGCTTGGTGGCACTTTCCCCCCACTGCCTGCCCAGGGCTCTGCTGCCTGCAGCTGTCCCTGCCTGCAGCTGCTTCCCTGTGCCCAGGGTGGGCCCTGCCAGTGCTGCCAGAGCCCAGCCCAGCCCTGGGGACTCAGCTCTGCCCTGCAGACCCCTCCCAGCTCAGGCACTGCCCAGGGACAGCTCTGGCTCTGCAGGCTCTGATGGCAACGTCAGAGAAACCCTGAGGAGGCTGGATAAACAATCTGTTGCTGCCTGGGAAGGACCTGTGCTTATTTCTCTCACTGCCTGGTTATTAGGATCTGAGAGAAAATGGTTTTATTTTTCTCACTGAACTGAGACATGAATATCTATGTGCAATTTCCCATCCAGCAACACAGAGCAGTAAAGTTAAAAACCAGAATTGTTCCTTATGCAGCCCTGCCTCGCTGTCTCCCTGTATAATCACTTGGAAATGTTCTGCAGGTAAATGTCATGCTGGGATCAGTCCTGAACAATGCAACATCCTCACCCCACACAGAGAACATTCCACACCTTACCAGCTGTTCCTTCCACCCATTTCTTGTCCCCCAGTGCTGGCAGCAGCTCCCCGGCGGCTGAGAGCTGTCCTGGCAGGCAGCAGAGTCCCTGGGCCAGCACAGCGCCCTGGGCTGCAGGACCCTGCTCTGCATGACAGCCCTGGGCACCCCTGGCTGCTCGACACAAGAGATCATCAGAGAATGTACTCACAGAGTCTGTAGGCATTGGGATGTTGCAGCTTGAGGAGATCACTGCAGGAGCTGCAGCTGCATTGTCCTGCAGCCAGAGGTTCCTGTGCCAAGGGCTGGCAGTGATTCTCCCCAGTCCCTTCTCAGCACCTTCCCAGCCCTGAGTGATTGAAGCTCTCTGTGCCTCTGTGCTGTGCCCGGGGTGGCTGCAGGCAGTGCCCCAGCCCTGCTGGGCTGGCAGAAAAGCTGCTCATCCAGAGAAATGTGTTTTTAAGCTCTTCTTGCTTGCCAGGAGCTGATGCTGTGCCAGGTGTCTCAGCTCACAGCACAGACACAGCACAAGGACTTTAATGACCCTCTCGGGGCTTTGGTTCTGTTTGCGTCAGACTCAGTCACTCAGAGTGTGATCAGAAAACTTTTCAAGAACTCAAAGAGAGATTAATAATCCAAAGTTTCTGGAAGTTTTAATGGGTCCCACTGAGGGACACGACACAGAAAGTGTCCCCAGGCCCCAGGCAGAGCAGAGAACTGCAGGCAGTGATGACAGGTGGGGACCAAGAGAAGCCAAGTCTTGGTGCCCTGGGCCACAGCAGCCTCTGTGCCACCAAGGACACTGAGGAGACACCTTGTCCTGAGGCCCTGGGGCCTCCTGGCACAGCCCCAGCAAGGCTGGGCACTGTCAGCCCCTTGTGCTGCCCTCAGCATCCCCCTCCCATGCCAGTGGCCTCCAGGATGTGCTGGAAGGAGTCCCTGGGGAAGGAGCCTTGGTCAGCAATGGCCCTGGGGGGCTCCTTCATGCTGCCAGGGACTGCAGGTTTTTCCAAGGCCTTTGGGTTTGGCTTTTGCCTTGGAGTCTCTGAGAGGTTTGTGCAATCCTGGCCTCCAATTCTCTGCTTTAATGAGTCCCTTGAGAGGCTTTGTCAGTAACAACACTCAGTTGGGCTCATAAATACTTCAGAGTACTCAAAGTTTATTACAGAACTTTTTTTTGACACTGGTCCTTAGAGGTTTTTGCAATCATGGCCCCAATTATCTGTTTTAACGAGTCCCTTGGGATTCTTAGCCAGTAACAACACTCAGTGGGGTTTATTAATACTTCAATGTACTCAGGGTTAGTTTAAGTACTTCTTTTGGCCACTGAGTCTCTGAGAAGTTTTTGTGCAATCCTGGCCTCCAATTATCTGCTTTAATGAGTCCCTTGAGAGCTTTGCACTGACACCCAGTGGGTCTCCATAATTCTTTGAGATACTCAAGATTTTTAAGATACTTTGGATTTTCCTTTGGATTTTCTATCCCATGCTGAGTCTCTGAGAGGTTTTTGTGCAATCCTGGCCTCCAGTTCTCTCCTCTACAGACCTCATGTGGAGCCTTTGTTGGGCATGGACCTCAGTGAACCCAATAATACTTCATGACACTTTGGGCTTTTCTTCTGACTTTGACTCCTGGCAAGGTTTGTACAATCTCCTCTCATGCCCTGAGGTTCCAGAGCTCAACACCAAATGCACCACGGGGCTCATTAGGATCAAGCAAGTCCTGACAAACCATGGCTGTGCCTTGATTTCCCTCTGGTCTGGTGCAATTCACTAGGAAGTCTTTTTTCCTAACGTAATGGAGAAATATTTCATAGAGCTTTTAATAAGCCCACATGCCTTTTTTCAAGGGTGTATTTTTCTCTTAAGAGAAGAGATGACTGCAACATTCAGGGATTGGTATTAATCCAGGGTGTCACCTCAGGAGGTCTGGCCTGCTCAAAGAAGCTGTGCCTTGAGGTCTGACCCAGTGTGGACAACTTTGCTCCACATTCCCCAACCCCGTCCTGTCTTTCCTCACTCATGTGGGACCTGCTTTGCTCAGAGAACTGGCTGCACTCATGCAAAGAGGGGTTCTCTTCCTTTTTTAGCAATCTAAAATTCCTGAGTTTCATACAATCTCCCCAAGTATGAATCATTAAAAACAGATATGATCATGGACAAAGACTCTTTAATTAGTTGAAGTTAGAAAGTGGAATGTTTATTAACACCAGTGGGCAGCACGGGAGTCATCTCCAAAAGGCGTGACTACCCTGTACAAGGTTCTTTGCCCTCTATTTATTTCCCAAGATCTTACATACAATACATGTGCATAACCCCAGCACCTCCCATCCCTGCTCTGTATTAAATGTGGCTATTAGTCCTTCATGTGTGTGCAATTCTTCTCTTGAATTGGGTTGGTGGACTCAAAGGATGAAGTCAGGAGAGTCTTCCTCAGGTCTCAGTGACCCTCTGGCATGATCCAAGGTCCCCTGCTTTGTGATTGATTGATATAAAGTCCAGGTGCTGGTCATTGTTCTTACTGGTTTCAATCTGTTCTTCTAATGGTTCACTTACTCCACTTCCTTTTATAAACAAGCTCATAATGGCAAACAAGTAAACAATTAGCTCTAGCTTAAGCATCTAATAAACATCAACCTATTGCTTGCTTATATAACTTACACCCTGAGCCATATAAATTTCTTCTAACCCTCAGCTAATATCTTAATTCTTTAAAATCATCATTCAATGTCCCCCAAATGTTGGGGTGCCCACTGAATGTTGTCCCCCCACAGCCCCCCTTGTGCTGATGGTCATCTGCATCCACGTCAACTGGGAGGATGCGACGGTGGCCGTCATCTTCTCCTGGTCCATTAGGGTGAGTGGGGACACCTGGAACCCCCAAAATGACAGGGGTATCCCCCAAATCACCTAGATCCATCTAGGTACCCCCCCAAAACACCTAAGTACCCCCAAAAATTCTCTCAATCCTCCCCAAATATTACCTGGGTACCTCCAAAAAGCACCTGGATACACCTGAATACCCCCACAAGTCTCGTGAGTAGCCCCCAAAATCACCTGAATTCCCCCCCAAAATCACCTGGATACAGAATTCTGGGTACCCCCAAAAATTTGGGGCACCTGCCCAAACTGGTGGCTCTAAATCCCCACTTATTTGACTGGGTAGATGTGGTGACTAATTTATCCCATTGACTTCAAAGGATAGACCTGGTGTCCCTAAATCCCTATTGACTTTAGTGGGTAGACCTGGTGTCCTGTTTACCCCCATTTATCCCCAGTAACCCTTCCAGTACTCCCAGTATTGCCCCGGAGCTCCCAGTAACCCCAGTTCTTCTCCTTAGCCACTCCCAGTGCTCCCAGTAACCCCTCCCAGTTCTTGCAGTTTGCTCAGTTTCCCCTGTTCCTCCCTCCCAGTGCTTCCAACTCCCCCCCAGTGCTTCCAGTTCCTCCCCAGAGCTTTCCCTTAGCCCTTCCCAGTGCTCCCAGTTTAACCAATAACCCTTCCCAACTAAGCCCTAGAAATGGTAAGATCTGGCCGTAAAATTGTCAGACTTGAAATGGGGTGTCCCCATATCTCCTTTGACTTTAATTGGGTAGACTTGGTGTCCCTAAATCCCTATTGGGGGTAGACCTGGTGTCCTTTTCCATACATTGATTTCAGTGGGTTGACCTGATGTCCTTCTTCATCTATTCAGTTCAATGAGTAGATCTGATGTCAAAAAAACCTCCATGCATGCCAATGGGTAGACCTGATGTCCCAAACATTTCATGGTTAAACCCACCAAATTCAGGGTTGGAAATTCCCAATTTGGGGTGGGAAAGTGCCCCAATTTTTGTTCTTTTTCCCTCACAGGTGAACCCGGAGTGCCTGGAGCTGAGGGCAATGCTGGAGGGCTCTGCTCCGGCTGTTACTGTTAGGTCGGATGTGACACACACACACATTATCAGGATCCAAAATAGAATACGTTTTTATTCTGCGTGTTCTCTAGCTTATATACTCTTAACAAAGTGTGATCTTAAGTCATTGACTACATTACAATAACTTATTATATTCACTGGTGCAAAGCTCTTAGTGTCAATATAATCGGCAAAAGTTTTACAGAAAGTTAATAAGGCATGTATACACTTATGCAAATAGTCTAACTTAGAAAATTTTCATGTATCTTTTTAATCAGTTCCCATGCTGTGGTGGTTTTGGCCAGGAAGTGAGTTTTCAGGAAGTTCAGAAAAGGACCAAATGAAAGTAGTTACGTCTCCATGGACATAAAAGGTTGAAATATCATTCTAACATCTGTGAGCTGCAGAGAGAGAGAGAGAGACCATAGGCAGATTTAACCCTTTCCTGGCAACATCAAGCTTTCAGAACTCCAACCCTTTCCCAGAGGGAGAGAAGAAGATCAGAGGATTTAAAATGTAGAGAGACAGCATGATACAGTCAGCAAAAGAACTGATAAAGGTTATCTGGAAGAAAGGATTGAGGAAATGGACATTTTTGACTGGACTTCTCTAGATGTTAACCATGGAGAAATGGACTATTCCTTGTAATATATTGATGTTGTTTTGGGGAATGCTGTTCTAGCTGAAGGTAATAGACTGATGGAATTGAGATTTCATTGAGAATGTTGTAGAGTAAGTTCCCCAGCTCCTGGATAAAAAGAGGTCTCAGCTGTCTGAGACGCAGATTTGGCCCTTTAGCTCTAGTAAAAGGAGGTCTCTTGAGAGAGAGACAATTTTAAAGATAGAAGAAGAGAATCTTTGTGAAATACTAAAAAAAGAATTCTTAAACAAACACCTCAAATATGCTGAGAGGCCCATGAGTAGCCAAGAGAAAGGCTGCTCATGGGTGAGATGGCACAATCTGCAAAATCCTAGGTGGTGTCAGGTTTGTGACATTAGGAGCCACCAGACTGTTTTGTGTGGTGAATGTCTTCATGGACTCCAGAGAGACTCCTCTCCCAAGGTGATGAAAGATAATGTTTAAATGGTTGAAACTGACTGAAAATCATACTTTTGTCTCTCTGTGTTGGTTATGGGAAAGGTAACAGTCTATGGGAGAAAGGGAAGTGTTTTGAAGTTTCAATTTCTTTTTTTTCCCTTAATTCTTTAGAGTGTGTAAATAAACTTTCTTTGTGTTATAAATATATAGTTAATTCGAGTTTTATTAGAAACATGCTAGTCCTGCATAAAAAAACACTATTTCCGAGATACCCCCCTGTACAGAATCAGTGCATGGATGAATGAGCAGGAGACATGCCTTCCTCCCCACCAGATAGAACAATAAGATGGTATCACCACAACAATGCGGGTGTAATGATACTTAGGAGAAGTACATAATGTCAGTGACGAGGATCAAGAAAAGAATCACAAGCTCCCATCGAGAGCATTCATCCCCATTCAGCTAAAGGAAAATCCAATCAAGTCACTTTCCTGTCTTCCCGGAATCCTTTCACCCACCGGGCAAAATAGTAATCAAGACATGTTTGCCTTAACAGAACCTCAGGAATATTCATCCACAGATTCAAAGATGAGACCAGCCTTACCAGAATTCTTTTCTACATCCACACCTGGCGAAAAGAAAATCTATCTGCATATTCAAAGACTAGACTGAACAATAAACTGGCCTCAGGGCACAAAAACTAAAAACTGGCCTTTGGGAGATGGCAGACATGAACCAGGGAGGGGGACATTAGTCCAGTGAGGCTGGACTTTTTGGTTCACCCAGATCTGATTCCTGGGGTCAGAGCTGTCGATTGATTGTGGCTTTTACTCGATTTCACACTGTCATTTTTCCAATAAATTTCTCAACTGAAAATATTGGGAAATTGTAGTTTGTAACATTTGTAACTTTAAAACTTCAGGCCTGTTTTACTTTTTTTTTTCTCCTAGTCCAACTATCACAGGACACCACGTCTACCCAATTAAAGTCAATGGGGATTTAGGGACACCAGGGCTATCCATTAATAGGGCTTGATTGGGAAGGGTTACTGGTTAAACTGGGAGCACTGGGAAAGGCTAAGGGGAAGCAGAGGGGAAGGAACTGGAAGCACTGGTGGGGAACTGGAAGCACTGGGAGGGAGGAAAGGGGGAAACTGGGCAAACTGGGAGCTATTCCTGGGAGCACTGGGAGCAGCTGAGGGTGGGCACTGGAGTTCCTGGGAGCCCTGTGGTGTTACTGGGAGCACTGGGAAGGGTTACTGGGCATAAATGGGGGTAGACAGGACACCAGGTCTACCCATTCAATCAGTAGGATAAGTGAGAAACCAGGTCTACCCATTCAAAGCAATGGGCTTCACAACCACCAGTTTGGTGGGGCCCAGAGATTTTTGGGAATACCCAGGTGTATCCAGATGACTTTTGAGGGGTTCCCAGGTAATTTTTGGGGGTACTCAGATGATTTGGGGGAGTACCCAGGTGTATCCATTTGATTTTTCGGGGAGTACCCAGGTGATTTTTTTGGGTTTCCCAAGATTTTCCAGGTGGTTTTTGGGGAGTACCATGGTGATTTGGGGGGTGATCCAGGTGATTTTTTGGTGTTCCCAGGGGTCCCAGCTCACCCTGATGGGCTGGGAGAAGATGACGGCCACGGTCATGTCCTCCCAGTCAACGTGGATGCAGATGACCTTCAGCAGCAGGGGGGCTGTGGGGCGAGACCCCAACATTCAGGGGGCACCCCAGAACTCCAGAGGAGGGCCCCAGGGATGGGAGGGAGCCCCAGGTTTCCTCAGGAGAGGATGCAGTGCAGGTACACCCAGGCGCTTTGGTCCATGGGGTCGGTGAAGACGGCGCTCTGCACCAGCTCCAGCTCTGGGGAGGGGCAAAGGGGGCACCCCAAAATCTCAGGGGGCAGCCAAGGAACACCCTGAGATCTGAATGGGGGCACCCAGGCATTTAGGGGCTCAAGTCTATCCATTGAAACCAATGGGGATTTTTAGGGACACCCAGTCTACCCATTGAATTCAATGGGGATTTGGGGTTAACAGAGCTACCCATTAAAACCAATGGAGATTTTTAGGGTCAACATGTCTGCCTCTTGATCCAATGAGGATTTAGGGACAGGTCTACCTATTGAAACCAATGATGTTTAGGAACAACAGGTCTAGACATTGAAACCAAGAAGGATTTTTTGGAAATCATGTCTATTAAGGGCAATGGGGATTTGGGGAAACCAGGTCTACCCATTCAAGGCAATGGAGATTTAGGGACACCAGATTTACCTTATTAAAGTCAAAGGAAATTTTGGGACACCAGGTCTAGCCACAAATATGGGAAATTTCAAAAATTAGATCCAGGTGTTAATGGGAATTAGGGACATCAGGTCTACCCACTGAAATAATGGGATTTTTTGGTACATCAGGTCTGCCCTTTAAGGACAATGGGGAATTAAGGACACCAGGTCTACCCATTGAAACTAAGGAGGATTTAGGGACACCACACTATTAAAAACAATAGGGATTTTAGGAACATCAGGTCTATCCATTAGGGACAATGGGGATTTGGGGTCACCAGGTCTACCCACTGAAACCCATGGGCTCAGTGGGACACTGGGTCTACCCCTTAATGTGCAGAGTTTAGGAAATCAGGTCCGGCCTTTGATGTGAATGGGAATTCTGGGACATTGAGTGTACCTCCATTAAAGTCAATTAGAGGGATTTAGGACACCAGGTCTGCCCATTGAAACCAATGGGATTTCAGGAAAACAGATCTACCCATGAATGGAAATGGTGATCTGGGGACACCAGGTCTACCCATGAACAACTGTAAGGACATCAGGTCTGCCATTGAAGTCAATGGGGATTTAGGGACACTAGGTCTATCCTTCCAACCCAACAGAGCCCAACTTCAAGCAAGAGACTGGAGAATTCTGGAGATAGAATCCCGATAAAATTCTGGGAATTTTTCCAAGGGGATTCCCTCACATTCCTTCAGCCTTTCAGGGTAAGCATCTCAGCCTCACCATTCCTGCAGTTCCTGGTGGGTGCCAGGAGCCACAGCCCCGCAGCCAGTGATGCCAGGCTGAGAAGTTGGAGAAGTCGTGGCTCAGAAAGGTCCTGGCAAAGGCCAGTTTGGCCTCGGGGTCTTCCCTGGCCACCAGTGCCTGCTGGTGGTCCCAGGTGTGGACTGGGAGGGCACCAGTAAAAACCAGTAAGCATGGGGAGCTGCCCACAAGCCCCTGTAGCCTGAGGTGGCAGCTCCCAGTAAAAACCAGTATGGGATAATGCACCCAAACCCATTCCCAGTATGGGATTTAGGGGCACCAGGTCTACCCTATGGAGATCAGTGGGGATTTAGGGACATCGGGTTTACCCATGAAAGGTGGGTCTAAGGGCTCCCAGTATGGTCTTGGGGCTCCCACTTTTACCAGGTTTCTACTGGGAGGGCACCAGTAAAATCCAGTAAGCACTGGGAGCCAGCCCTGATCCCCTGAGCCCTGTGGGGGAAGCTCCCAGTATAAACCAGTAAGGCTAGCACAACCTGAAGTCACTCCCATTGGGTCCCAAGCCCCCTCCCAGTGTAAACCAGTACATCCCAATATAACCCAGTACATCCCAGTACAACCCAGTAGAAAACAATGCCGCCAGCATGCCATCCCTGTAAAAAGGAGTATGAACCACCAGTGTAACCCTGTATAACCCAGTAATTTCTAACATGCCTTCCCAGTAAAAACCAGTAAAACCTAGTACAAACCAGTATAACCCAGTCACTCCCAGTACCCCATCCCAGTAGAAACTAGTATATCCCAGTATAACTCAGTATAAACCAATGCCCCCAACATCCCATCCCAGTATAAACCAGTAAAACCAAGAGTTGGCAACCATGTCCTCCCTGCCAGCAGGGGGCGCTCACTCATGTGCTGCTCCCTCTCCCAGTATAACCCAGTAACCCCCAGCACCCCAGCCCAGTACAAACCAGTAAAATCCAGTGTAACCCAGTAACCCCTCCTGTGTTAAGTCACGTGAAGGATGCTGCCAAAAGGGCATTTCAGATCATGCCCACTAAAGATCCTCGGCAGAGTTCTATCTCAAATAAACAATCCCCTTCTGAGCCTTTCCTGGATTTTATAGATAGACTTCATGCAGTGGTGGAAAACCAGAGAGATGACCAGGAGTTGCAACAGAAGATGATCCTGGCAGTGGCACAAAGCCACTTGGTGCCTGGAAGTGGCACAAAGCAATGCCAGTGATGTCTGCAAGAGGATCATCTCCGGCTTCTGGCTGCTCAACCTCCAACCCTGGACCTCCTCACTGAGACCTGCACCAAGGGAGCCATAAGGGACCCAGATGAACAGCGGAAAGGGTCTGGGCTCAGAGGCCGGATTGCAGCACCAGCCACCATTCCAGCTGGACCACCAGTGGCTGGGAGGGTCAAATGTTTCCAGTGTGGCAGGGAGGGACATGTGATGTGCTTTTGTCCGTTAATGAATAAAACATCACACACACTGGTGGGAGCAGTGGGGGAGGGGGAGAAAGGGAACCTTCCACTTCCAAAAAACTGGGGAGGAGTGTGAGCTTCTCCCATGTGATGAGAAAAATGGGACAGGTCACCAGATTGTCGGGGTCGTGGGACAACTCAGTTCTGGGAAGGTGTGGGACCCTAAGGAACCCTCAGGGTTGGGAACAACCAAGAGGATATGGAAGCCATTTAGGCTTGAGTTAACAACAGGTGTGCCTTTCAACACACCCGACTGGCAAGTGGTCACCGTTGACCCTGGACACGTGACCAACCTACAGCAGACTGATAGTAAGTGCCTTGTTATCAGGGATCTAAGCACACTCCCTCTGAGATCAAGATTAGTCCACGACTTTTGCCATCAGATCCGGAGCAACGAGCTCTCTTGGCACGTTGTGTCCATCCTGCCCTCTTCCTACCAAAGGGCCGAGTCATTGCCCAGGCCATACCACTGCCCAAACTGCCCTAGGATGGTCTGGACCTTTGGGTCTATTGGACAGAAATGGTACGAGAGAACAAACCCATAATTTGGTGTGGGCTCAAGAGGGAGAGGGATTTCATCCAGCTCCAGAGAATGATGGACACAGGATCAGATGTGACAGTCATACCACCACACAAGTGGCCATCACACTGGGACTTGCAACCTGTGGCTGGTAAGGTTACAGGTATAGGGGGCACACAACTGGCAAAACAATTCAAGAGCATTGTGCAAACTGAGGGACCAGATGGGCAATTGGCTTCTTTTTTTATCTAGATTCCAAATTTACCTTGTGGGGAAGAGATGCCATTTCCCAATGGGGAATTAAACTAGAAATCCCAAAAAACCCAGAAGATTTTTAATTGCCTCCACTGCGGAGTGCCCCTTCTAAAAACTAAATTGGCTGACAGATACCCCAGTTGTGGAGGATCAGTGGCCACGGAACAAACAGAAATTGAAGGCACTCAAACAACTCGTGGAGGAGCAATTGGCTAAAGGTCACATTGTGGAAACTAACAGACCCTTGAATTCTCCGGTGTTTGTGATCAGAAAGCTGACAAAGGACAGGTGGCGTCTCCTCCACGATTTGCAAAAAATTAATGAGGTCATTGAAGGCATGGGGTCTCTTCAGCTGGGTATGCCATCCCCTTCAATGCTCCCCCAAAACTGGAATATGGCTGTCATTGATAAAAAAGATTTTTTTTTTTCCAGGTTCCCCTAGATCCAGCCAATGCCCCACAGTTTGCATTCTCTGTGCCTTCCATCAGCAGGGAGGCACCCATGAAGCGTCACCACTGGAGAGTTTTGCTGCAAGGGTTAAAGAACTCACCAAGTATTTGCCAGTGGTACGTGGCCAAAATTCTGTCCCCAGTGTGTGCCAAGGCTGGAGAGGCCGTCATCCTTCATTGTATGGATGATGTGCTTGTGTGTGCCCCCAGTGACAATGGACTTACACAAATTCTGGATGAGACTATCACTGCTTTGGTGGCTGTGGGATTTGAGTTTCAGCAGGAAAAAGTGCAGAGACTGCCACCTTGGAAATACCTGGGGCTTGAGATTGCCAACCGGACCAGAACACCCCAGAAGTTGGTAATCAGTGAGAGACCTGAGACTTTGAAGGATCTCCAGCAGCTGTGTGGATCTTTGAATTGGGTCAGGCCCTGGCTTGGGCTTCCTACAGAGGACCCAGCACCTCTCTTCAATTTGTTAAAGGAGGGAGAGGAGCTGGATTCTCCAAGGGCTCTGACTCAGGAGGCTCAGCAGGCATTGGAGAGGGTTCAATTGGCAATGTCCAGCCAGCAGGCCCATCGCTGCCAGCCAGAACTTCCATTTAATGTCATCATTTTGGGAAAATTGCCACACTTGCATGAGCTGATTTTTCAGTGGGACAAGGACCAGAAGGATCCCCTCTTGATCATAGAGTGGGTGTTCCTAAGTCATCAGCTGTCCAAAAGTATCACTAAACCACAGGAGTTGATGGCTCAGCTGATCAGCAAAGCAAGGGTCAGGATGGGACTGCTGGCAGGGTGCGAGTTTGCATGCATTCCTGTGCCAATCCAATTGTCAGCTGGAAGGTTAACAAAGGAGGCTTTGGAGCAGTTGCTCCGTGAGAATGAGATGTTGCAGTTTTCTCTGGATAGCTACCCAGGGAAAATTTTAATCCATTGCCTGGGCAAAAAATTATTTCATTCAGAAATCAATTTGATTCCAAAAGTGAAACAGAGCCTAAAACCTCTCAAAGCTCTGCCTTTTTTTTCTGATGCATCCGGACAATCACACAAGTCAGTGGTGACTTGGAAGGACCCTCAGACTCAGCAGTGGGAGGCTGACATTAAGGTAGTCAAAGGTTCACCTCAGGTGGCTGAGTTGACCACAGTCATCAGGGCTTTTGAGAAGTTTTCAGAACCCATTAATTTGATTACTGATTCAGCATATGTAGCAGGGGTAGTGTCCAGAGCAGAGAATGCAGTTCTCAAAGAAGTCTCAAATCCGACCATTTTCAAGCTGCTCTCAAAGCTGACACACCCAGTCTCCCACAGAGAGCATCCTTACTGCGTTATGCATGTGAGATCACACACTGACCTTCCTGGTTTCATCCCCAAGGGTAACCGCAGAGCAGATGCCCCAACTGCTCCTGTGCAGCTGGGTGGCCAGCCTAACATTTTCCAGCAGGCCAAACTCAGCCATCAGCAATTCCATCAGAATGTCCCAGGCCTGGTGCACCAATTCCACCTAAGGCGGGACCAAGCCAAGGCAATCATAGACACATGCCCAAGCTGCCAAAAGTTTTCCTTACCCTCGCTGGGATCAGGGGTCAACCCCAGCGGGCTGGGCAGTTGTGAGGAGTGGCAGACAGATGTCACACACATTCCCGAGTTTGGAAGGTTCAAATATGTTCATGTGTCAGTTGATACCTTCTCTGGTGCTGTTTTTGCCTCAGCCCACACAGGGGAGAAGACCAGAGATGCACAGAAACACCTTGGGCAGGCCTTCTCCACACTGGGGATCCCCAAAGAGATCAAAACTGATCATGGTCGAGCTCATGTTTCCAAGGAATTTTATGGTTTCCTGCAAGAGTTGGGAGGTGAAACATAACATGGGGATCCCGTCCTCCCCCACTGGCCAGGCAGTGATAGAAAGAACTCACCAGACATTGAAGAAGACCTTGGGACAGCAGAGAGGAGATGTCAGGGTAACCCAGTCCATAACAATGTCTTTGTAAGGCTCTGTTTACCATGAACTTCCTTAACTGTTCATTGGAAAACCTTAATCCACCTGTAGCTGGGCACTTCAATCAAAATCATTGGTTAAATTTTGAGGAGAAACCACTGGTCCTGGTGAAGGACCCTGAGACTTGGAAGGTCCAGGGACCTTTTGATTTGGTCACTTGGGGGTGAGGATCCCTGCATATCCACCCCCACTGGTTTGAAATGGGTTACACAAAAATGGGTCAAACCCTTTGTTCCACCCAGGGAAAAGAAGGCCCAGAATGTGGCCCCAATTCCACCTTCCTGACCCGATGACGTGGCAATTGCTTCTTCTAGGCAACGAAGCAAAGGAAGTGGGGAACCCAATCCCTGTGTTATCCCTAACTCAGTGCCTTCAATAGATTGTGTTAAACTGTGCTTACCTGTGGATGTCCTTTTTGGATTTCTTTTCAGGGCATCCTCCTGACCCCCAAGATGAGGCCAGAACTCCTGTGTTTGCTGTTGCTTCTGACTCAGCCAATGGTACACGGACATGAATGTGAGGACACTCAAGGGATACACTGCTCCAATCCATCCAGCAAAATCCAGAGCATCCAGAACTCCATGCAGAAAATGAAAGGCATGATGGAGGAAATCAAGTCAGGAGCAGGAAACTGGCTGGAGAAAATCTTTAAGGACTGAGGGTTGCCAGGGGGAATGTCATCATTTGTAAAGGATATCTGAACTGGCTGTTCTGGTTGTCATTTGAATTTACACAGCCTTTAGGACTCTAAAAGGAGTCATAACAAGGTGTACAAAGAAAAAAACGGCCCCTTCTGATGTAACTGTGGTTGCTGTTGAGAGATGGTGGAAGAGGCCAGAGACAGCAGTTTAAGGAGTTTGTCTCCTCCCTCCTTCCCTTCAAAATTAAACAGAAAAGAGGGAGATGTGGTGGTGGGTTTTTGAGAGGTTTGATAAGTTATGGTTTGCTCCTGTTCCCCACCCCCCAGTTCCTGGTGTCTGGATTACCCCAGATTTTCCCCTCCCCCATCCCTTTGTCCCCTTTCCTGACCCTGCCCTGTGTTAACCTGGGGCCAATCACCCACCTGCCCCACCCTCTGCCCCCTGGTTTAAATGTTAAGCGCAGGACCCTGCTCGCTCTCTCTCTCCTGTAACACCTGGAGGAACAAAGACCTCTGTAAGAGAGAGCCTTCTCTGAGACCTTTGCTTTGTACCCAGACATGGAGGATATAGAGGATCTAGAGAGCAGGAAACAGCTCTGCTCTCTACCCTTACTTGCACTGCTTGCAGTCTGGGAAACGGCCACTCCTGACCAGCGTGGCCGGGGAGAGAGCCAGCCGCCCCCAGCCCGGCCCCTGACACCAACAAACATCACTCTGTCCATCTGCAAAAATTCACAGACCAACACAGAGCGTTTGCTTTGTGATGTCAGGGCACGGCTGCCACGCCGTCGTGGTGACATCACAAGGTTGCCTTGGTGCACGGAAGCCTCAGTGGCAGAGCAGCTCTTGGGCTTGCTCAGTGCAGGAGCATCCTCCTGCTTGGGGCTTTTGTCAGTGGGCAGCTGCACACTGACAGGAGCCTTGTTTGTTTTTCTTGTATTAGAGCACAGTCTGCAAACTTGCACAGCAGTGCCACAAGGATTGGGCAACTTGCTGCTGCAGTTTACTCCGTTTATGGCATTGCTTATTGCTATTTTTTTTTAAAAATAATAATTTTAAAAATGTATATTTGTATATTTTATATATCATTTATATATTCTTTTTTTAATTATAATAATTTTTTATTATTATTTTTAATAATTGCTTTTACATGATTAACCTGGCAAGTAAGTAGAGTTTTTCTTGGGTGTAACCTAAGCTGGCTTTTGCATGTCTTCCTGCTCTTTCTTTGTGACTTACTTGATTTGGAAACAGAAAGACCATTTGGATGCCACTTGAGTAAAGCTCCTATCTACATTCAGCTCAAAAGGGGGTGTCTGTAGCCAGGGCTCTGTGGGCAGCATTTGCAAGGGAACTTGCAGAGGTTGTGTTCCTTCCATGGGAGAGTCTGTGGAAGCAGAGTCTGTCATTTCCTCAGTTTGCTGGGTCAAGTGGGACAACTTTAAAAATGTAGACTGGGAGACCTTCTTGTAAGTACCTTCTAAGAATGCTGGGGTTCTTTCCAGTTTTCTCAAAAAACTGCTTCATTTTCCCTTGTCCACTGCAGCTCACCTGACCCATGTGTTCAGAGGTGCCAATCCTGAGGTGAGTGAGAAAGGAACATTTGATGTTCCTGATGTTTAAGAATTGTGGAGCAAGCTGTGAGCTTGGCCTGTGGCAGTAGAGTGTAGAGGGCCAGCTGAGTAGGCTGAAAGAAAATCCATTGCCATGTCTGCAGCAGCAAGAGCAAAGCCATCACTGGCTATTTCCTGATTTTCCATTTCAGAGCTTTCAAAGAACTAAAAGCCCAGTTTTACAGAGAGATATTCCTTTTATTCCTGATAGTAGCCAGGAGGAATATCTAATTTAGAGTAATTTGCAGTATACTTCAATCAGCCCATTTGAATTTAGTCAGAGTGACTTAGAATCCCTTTGCTATCAAAGCTGATGATTTATGCTTAGTAGAGCTGTGTTCTGGTTTGGGGAAATTTGGGAGACATCCCCCAAATAGGGTCCCTCTTGGAAGCAAACCCAAATGGCCCCTCCCCCAACAGGTCTGGGAAAGAACTTCCTTGCAGAAAAGTGGAAAAAAACTATTTCTTTAACAAACAAAGTGCCCACAAGCACAAAAATTAATAACATGAAAAAACAAAACCTCTCACTGCTCCAAAGAGAGATGGCAAAAGTGAGGAAGTCCTTGCTGTAGGTGAGACTCGTCTGGCTCAATCTCGTATCAGTCCCTCCGGTGTTGGAAAATGACATCCTAGGCCCTGGTGGGCCACAGGTGTGAGCTGCCAGTGCTCTTCTGGGTTTTTCAGTCCAGAGCAGGTTTAAGCAGTCCTAAGAAAAAGAAAAAGGAAAAAAAAACAGTCCAGGGAACTTCTCTGCCTCAGCTAGCTAAACTAACTAAAAGAAGAGATCTCTGTCCGTGCTTCAGATGAACACAGTCTAGGAGTGGAATGTATAGGATTGAATGCTGTTTTCTGCAAACAAACTCTGCGCTTCTTCTTTCTCCCCTTTCGCTCTCAGAACCAGTCTTAAAGGTACAGAACTTAATATCCAACATCAACAGAACAGATAGCTGGGGATACAAGCATCAAAAAGTCACCCCAGGACATGGCACCCCTTATCCCCATATTGTCAGCTTACTACCAAAACTAATAGATATTCTAACTCTACATACACATACATTATACATACATCTATATACACAGTGTACAGTTATATACAGACAGTGGCAGTGACATTCAGCAGTGATATTTACACAGTTCTCACCCAACAATCAGATCTCTCTGAGGTACACATCGTGCTGTTCCATCTTTCTGCATTATCCCCCATGTGCAACCTGGACCCTGAGCAAAGACAATCCTATGGATGGGTTTGTCTGTACTCGAGGCAGGATTGATCCAAACTGTCTTCCCTAACAAACCTCCCACATGCACCACTGGGACTTTGTCTCCATCTACTGTATGCAGGAGCTCAGACTGGGCAGGGCCTTCCCTGTTGGTGGAGCCTCATATGTTGACCAACCAGGTGGCCTTTGCCAAATGCTGCCCCCAATTTTTGAAAGATCCCCCACCCAGTGCTTTCAACTGGGTTTTTAACAGTGCATTGTACCTCTCCACTTTGCCTGCAGCTGGTGCATGGTAGGGGGTGTGGTACACCCACTCAATGCCATGTTCTCTAGCCCAGGTGTTGATAAGGCTGTTCTTGAAATGAGTCCCGTTGTCTGACTCAATCCACTCAAGGGTACCATGCCTCCAAAGAACTTGCTTTTCAAGGTCTAGGATGGTGTTATGGGTCCTAACGTGAGACACAGGGTAGATCTCCAGCCATCCTGTGGTGGCTTCTACTATTGTAAGAAAGTAGCGCTTGCTTTAGCGTGTCTGGGGCAGTGTAATATAATCAACCTGCCAGGCCTCCCCACACTTATATTTAGACTATTGCCTACTATACCATAGGAGCTTCACCCGCTTGGCCTGCTTGATCACAGCACATGTCTCACAGTCATGGATAACCTCAGAAATACTGTCCATGGATGAATCCTTCCCTCAGTCTTGTGCCCACTTATAGGTGGTATCTCTACTCTGATGACCTGAGGCATCTTGAGCCCATGGAGCCATGAACAACTTTCCCTTGTATTGCCAATCTAAGTCTATCCTTGACACCTCTGTCTCTGCAGCCTGATCTACTTGTTAGTTGTCTCTGTGCTCCTCATTAGCCCGACTCTTGGGGACATGGGCATCTACATGGCGGACTTTCACAGGTAACTTCTCTACCCGAGTGGCAATGTCCTTCCATTCATCAGCAGCCTAGATTGGTTTTTGCCCTGAACTGCCAGTTGGCCTTTTTCACCTTTCCAGCCAACCCCACAGAGAATTTGCCACCATCCACGAATCAGTGTAGAGGTAGAGCTTTGGCCACTTCTCTCTTTCAGCAATGTCCAGGGCCAACTGAAGGCTTTGAGTTCAGCAAGTTGACTCGATCCACCATCTCTTTCAATGGCTTGTGCAACCTGTCGTGTGGGGCTCCATACGGCTGCCTTCTACGTTTGTTTTATCCCTCCAATGACACAGGAACCATCTGTAAAAAGAGCATAGTGTGTTTCTTCTGCTGGCAGTTCATTATACGGTGAAGTTTCTTCAGCCCTTTTCACTTGTTCCTGCTCCTCTTAATCCGTGAGACCAAAATTTTCATCTTGCAGCCAGTTGGTAATTATTTCTAAAATGCCAGGGCGGTTTGGGTTTCCAGTTCGGGTGCACTGAGTGATGAGGGCAATCCATTTGCTCCATGTGGTGTCTGTGGCATGGTGGGTAGAGGGAACCTTTCATTTAAACATCCACCCCAGCACAGGCAGTCGGGGTGCCAAGAGGAATTGTGCTTCTGTGCCAATCACCTCTGAGGCAGCTTGAACTCCTTCATAGGCTGCTAGAATTTCCTTCTCTGTGGGAGTGTAGTTGGCTTCAGACCCTCTGTGACTTTGGCTCCAGAATCCCAGTGGTCAGCCTTGAGTCTGACCAGGCACCTTCTGCCATAGGCTCCAGGACAGGCCATTGTTCCCGGCTGCTGAGTAGAGCACATTCTTCACCTCTGGTCCAGTCCTGAGTGGGCCAGGGGCTACTGCATGAGCGATCTCCTGCTTGATCTGGGCAAAGGCTTGCTGCTGTTCAGGGCCCCAGTGGAAATCATTCTTCTTGCAGGTAACCAGGTAGAGAGGGCTCACAATCTGGCTGTACTCAGGAATGTGCATTCTCCAAAAGCCTATGGCACCTAGGAAAGCTTGTGTTTCCTTCTTGCTGGTCGGTGGAGACATCGCGGTGATCTTATTGATTACCACTGTGAGTATCTGGCGACGTCCATCTTGCCAATTTACCCCCATGAATTGGATCTCTCAGGCAGGTCCCTTGACTTTGCTCTTCTTGATGGCAATGCCGGCTTCTAGGAGAATCTGGATGATCTTCCCTCCTTTCTCAAATACTTCCACTGCCGTGTTCCCCTACACAATGATATCATTGATGTACAGCAGATGTTCTGGAGCCTCACCCTTTTCCAGTGCAGCCTGGATCAGTCCATGGCAGATAGTAGGACTGTGCTTCCACCCCTGGGGCAGTCGGTTCCAGGTGTACTGCACGCCCCTCCATGTGAACACAAACTGAGGCTTGCACTCTGCTGCCAGAAGAATGGAGAAAAATGCATTGGCAATGTCAATAGTGGCGTACCACATCACTGCCTTGGACTCCAGCTCGTACTGGAGTTCCAGCATGTCTGGCACAGCAGCGCTCAGCGGTGGATTCACCTCATTCAATGCACGATAGTCCACAGTCAGTCTCCATTTTCTATCAGACTTGCGCACAGGCCAGATGCGGCTGTTGAAGGGTGAGTGGGTTTTGCTGACCACCCCTTGGCTCTCCAGCTCTCAGATCATCTTGTGGATGGAGATCACGGCATCTCAATTTGTCCAATCCTGGTGGCGGTGCAGCATCGAGGTGGCAACTGGTACTCATTGCTCTTCTACCTTCCGGAGTCCTACTGCAGATGGGTTCTCTGACAGCCCAGACAAGGTATTCAACTTCTTAATGCCCTCTGCCTCTACAGCAGCTATTCCAAAAGCCCACCTGAGTCCCTTATGATATTTGAAATAGCCATTCCTGAGGAAGTCTATGCCCAGAATACACGGGCCAGTCACAATGTTTCTGCCACTCCTTCCTGGTCAGTTTCACCTCAGCTTCCACCAGAGTCAGTTGCTGTGATCCCCCTGTCACCCTAGCAATGGAAATGGGTTCTACCCCCACATGCCCTGATGGCATGAGGGTACACTGTGCACCAGTATCTACCAAAGCTTCATATTTCTGTGGCTCTGATGTGCCAGGCCATCAAATCCACTCAGTGCAAAAGACTCGGTTTTCCCGTGCCTCTTCCTGGTTAGTAGTAGGGCCCTTCTAGCACTGGTTATTATTCCCTTCCTGGGCATACACAGTAGAGGTTCCTTCAAGGGGATCTGACAGATCATCCTCATTTCCATAATACGTGGCAACTCGGTCATGGGAGCTTGAGGCTACCCTTTATTAGTGGGACCCCCTCGGTGAGTGTTTCTCTCCTTGAGCTCACGCACCCGTGCTGCCAGGACAGAAGTGGGTTTCCCATCCCACCTTCCCATGTCTTCCCCACGATTGCACAAGGTCAGCTCTTGGGGTTTACCCTCTCTCTCTAGCTGGAGGACATTGGGCTCTGACTATGGGGCCTGTGACTCACACCGGTGCCGCATGGGAACTGTTCCTCCTCATGTCCCCCCTCATCCCCCATCATCTCCTCTCTGAGTTCTTTAACTACAGCAGAGACCTGAGACTGCATCGGGCCACTGATCATACTCTCAAAATTTTTTAGCTTGGTGGCTACAGAAACCACTGTCCCTCTGTTGTCTTCAGCATTATTTGTTGCAATAAATGTGGCATATTGAGATGGCTTGAGGTTTGCCAGGCTCCACAACATCTGCCCTGTGCATCTAACCTTGTCATGGTCATTTATCATGCTGTCCACTTCTCCCAAAAAGTACCTCCAATACTGCCACTTTCCTCAGCTGTTGGATCCCTTCTTCAAGGGTCTTCCAGCACATTTTATGATGGTGCTCCTGCATTCTGTCTCTGTGGACAAAACCTCTTCCTTACACTCATTAAAAGCTGCTCCCAGAGGGAAAGGGACCCTTGCTCCCTTACAAATACCTGATTCACACCTGAGTCCTGTGTCAAGGGTCCCAAGTTCCTTGCCTCACCACTACCCAGTTGCACACCTGTACCCATAAGGTCCCAGACTCAAAGAAACAAGGCTGTATAAGCCTCATGTCCCCATCGTGCAATATCTTTTTGCAGATTATGGAAATTTTCATACGTCAGGGACTCAGTGATGATCTCAACCACTGGCTCCCCTGAGGGTTGTGAGGGCCCTCCCTTCTTATCCTTACCTGGGTGCTCTGATTTCATCTTAGACTTCTTTTGTTTCCACAGGTGTGACTGCTGCTGGCTGTGACTGCCCCTGTGGTTCAGCTGGAACCTGGACGGTTGTAACGTCTGTGGGTTCCACTGCTGCACCATCAGACTCTCCCTTTTCAGGGCAGGGTGAGGGCTTCCCACCAGCTGGGGCTAATGAGGTCACCACTGGGGAAATGTGCTCCTTTAACATCTGGCCTGTCCCCTTCACCCAAATCCCCACCCAATCTGGGTGGTTCATTTCTGAGATGGGCTGCGAGGCACGGTCAGGCGGTGGGGCAGCATCCCTGTTCTGTGGGGCAGTGTCAGGCTCCATGACAGAATCAATAGTCTCTGGGGTAGGTGTCTGTGTAGTGATCTAAGTCGACCTCACCTTATCTCTGAAAGCTAAAAAGACCAGGACTATCAGCAACACTTGATTAGTATCTAGAGGAAATTGAAACCCTTCAAAAGCTGGTGGGGTAGGCACAAAGAAGTGGTTGAAGGGCTGGGAGAAAACTTCCCCACTGGCATTTCCTCACCGAAAGTACCATTCTTAAAGTAACCCCAAAAACACACACTTAGTGTGTGATAGCCATGTACCCATGTGCCTGCCTTCCAGAGGAAGTTAAAAATCCATGAATTCCTCACCTTATTAATCCATAAAACAAACTGGATAACAGCCACAGTAGCCTCAGTTATAGGGCCCATGTTTAGATAAGGGCCTGCAAATGGGAGAAATACAGCCATGACAATGTGCCACCCAAACCAGGGTAAGCCAGACTACCTGGTGTTACCTAATGAGGTTTCTATATCCAGCACACACAAAAGAAAATATTAGGTGACTCAAGAACCATTATTCCTTTTTTCACCCTTTTTTCTCAGTGCCCTCGAGCCCCACATTGGGACGCCAAAATCTGTCTTGGTTTGAAAGACAGGGATCTACTAGGGAGGGGCAGGGCCTTGCTTGGAATGGAGAATTCAAACCCCTCTCCCTCCAAATTTTTATAATTTAGAAAATTAAAGGGCTCTCCGGCAGAGGTATGGGGATAGGAAACAACAGTTCTTTACTGGTATGTATGACAAGGCAAACAAACAACAACCACCACAGCATTAACAACAAAACAGAACCAGGAACCTTGAGGGGCTTTGCTTCACAAAGCCCAGGGCAGCCTGATCTCGGTGCCCCTGCAGGACTCTGAGTGAAGCGTAGAATAAGGACTTTGCAATTAGAAATTGTAAAGCAGGTATGTTTTATTTCCAGCTGGGACACACGGGGGGATATCTCCTCCAAACCGTGCGTACCTGGTCAAGACAAGGTCCAGGTTTAAATACACATTGATCCCAAAACCTAAACCTCCTCACCCGCCCATTCCTCGCCTTCTCTCACTTTGTATTCTAATTAGCTGTCACGCCTCTTGGTGGTGTGAGTTGGGGTCTTGGGAGGAAGGCCAACATCTTCCTCAGGTTGATCTTCTCTTCTGGGCAGGCACAGTGGAGGTTTGGCTATTTTTCAGGTCACTTTGCTGTTGCCAAAGATGAGGAGCTTGATTTTGCATGATTAAAGCAACAAAGTTCTCCTTTATTGATTCTTCACAAATACCTATGTCCCACTTTGCTGAGTTTTAACATTACACATCTTACCTATATGACTTCTACTTTGTCACTACCTAACAACCAAGCTTAATAGCTCATCTTCTATGTGTTCTCAGTACAAGCTGTTTCTTTACTTCTACAAAATCACCAGAAGCTGCTTCCAAAATCTTGTATTTTTATATTCATAAACGTCCTCCATATCATGAGAGCACTAAGCTGAAAGGGTGGAAAATCCCGGGCTGGTGGATGGGATATATCAGAAGCTCCATCGGTGGCAGCTGGAATGGCAGGGATGTCCCGGCAGGCAGGGCAGGGCAGGGCAGGGCAGGGCAGGGCAGGGCAGGGCAGGGGTACAGCGTAGCCAAAAGCATCAGAGCAGTTCCAAAGAGGCGGCAGCAGCGGGACAGGGCCGGCCCAGCTCCAGCAGGGCAGGGGGAGGCGAGCTCAGAATTCCTGGGCACATGGGCAGATGGTGGTAGATTTCCCAGGACTGGACTTGGTGGTGACAGTGAACTCATGAAACTTGAACCAATGAGGGTTGCTGTGGAAACCAAACCCAGCAGTGGGGTCAGTGCAGTGTCCATGGGCACAGCCCCTTGCAATGGCCCAGTGCAGGTGGGGATGATGATCCACCCTCACTCCTGGCCCAGGGTAGGGCTGCAGTGGTCTTGGTGGAACCTTGGGCTTGGCACACACTGGGGGAGTGTGTCTGTTTTCACTAGGGAAACTCAGGAGTTTTAGCTTGTTTAAAAAAATAAAAAGAAGAAAACCCTCTTTGGTTTTGTGCAGCCAGTTCTCCAGGCAAAGCAGAACCTGGTGAGTGAGGAGAGACAGGATGAGATTGGGGAATGTGGAGCAAGGTTGTCCACACTAGGTCAGACCTCAAGGCACAGCTTCTCTGAGCAGGCCAGACCTCCTGAGGAGAGATCTTGGATCAATATCAACCCCTGAATGGTGCAGTCATCTCTTCTCTGAAGAAAAAAATACACTCTTGAAAATAAGAATATGGGTTTTTTTGAAATATTTCCTCATAACTGTAGGAGAAAAGAATTCCTAGTGAACTGCACCAGACCAGAGGGAAATCAAGGCACAGGCCTGGTTTGCCAGCACTTGCTTGATCCTAATGAGCCCCGTGGTGCATTTGGTGCTGAGCAGTGGAACCTCAGGGCCTGAGAGGAGATCGCACAAACCTGTCCAGGAGTCAAAGTCAGAGGAAACACTCAAAGTGTCTCAAAGTATTAATGGGCCCCACTATGGTCAATCCCCAACACAGGCTCCTCATGGACTCCTTGGTGGAGAGAACTGGAGGCCAGGATTACAAAAAACTTCTCAGAGATTCAGTGTGAGATGGAAAATCCAAAGGAAAATCCAAAGTATCTTAAAAATCTTGAGTATCTCAAAGCATTACTGAGCCCACTGTGTGTCAGTGCAAAGCTCTCAAGGGACTCATTAAAGCAGATAATTGGAGTACAGAATTGCACAAAAACTTCTCAGAGATTCAGTGGAAAAAAGAAGTATTTAAATTAACTCTAAGTACCTTGTAGTGTTAATAAACCCCACTGAGTGTATTTTTCTGACTAAGAATCCCAAGGGACTCGTTAAAGTAGATAATTGGAGGCCTAGATTGCACAAACTTTTCCTAGAGTCAGTTTGAAAAGGGAAACACCAAGTACCCTAAAAGAACGGAAGTACCTTGAAGCATTAATGAGCCCCACTGAGTGTTGTTACTGACAAAGCCTCTCAAGGGACTAATTAAAGCAGAGAATTGGAGGCCAGGATTGCAGTAACTTCTCAGAGACTCCAAGGCAAAAGCCAAACCCAAAGTCCTTGGAAAAACCTGCAGTCCCTGGCAGCATGAAGGAGCCCCCCAGGGCCATTGCTGACCAAGGCTCCTTCCCCAGGGACTCCTTCCAGCACATCCTGGAGGCCACTGGCATGGGAGGGGGATGCTGAGGGCAGGACAAGGGGCTGACAGTGCCCAGCCTTGCTGGGGCAGTGCCAGGAGGCCCCAGGGCCTCAGGACAAGGGGTCTCCTCAGTGTCCTTGGTGGCACAGAGGCTGCTGTGGCCCAGGGCACCAAGACTTGGCTTCTCTTGGTCCCCACCTGTCATCACTGCCTGCAGTTCTCTGCTCTGCCTGGGGCCTGGGGACACTTTCTGTGTCGTGTCCCTCAGTGGGACCCATTAAAACTTCCAGAAACTTTGGAGTTGGCTTCTGCCTTGGAGTTCTGGAGAGGTTTCTTCAGCTCCCTCTCAGGGACTGATGTTCAGGGCCTCAGCACAAAGCCCTGAGAGGGTCATTAAAGTCCTTGTGCTGTGTCTGTGCTGATGAGCAGGGCTGAGCTCATCATCCAGAGGACAATCCTGGTAACCAAGAAGAGCTTAAAAACACATTTCTCTTGATAAGCAGCTTTTCTGCCAGCCCAGCAGGGCTGGGGCACTGCCTGCAGCCAGCCCGGGCACAGCACAAAGGCACAGAGAGCTTCAATCACTCAGGGCTGGGAAGGAGCTGAGAAGGGACTGGGGGAGAATCACTGCCAGCCCTTGGCACAGGAACCTCTGGCTGCAGGACAATGCAGCTGCAGCTCCTGCAGTGATCTCCTCAAGCTGCAACATCCCAATGCCTACAGACTCTGTGAGTACATTCTGTGATGATCTCTTGTGTAGAGCAGCCAGGGGTGCCCAGGGCTGTGGTGCAGAGCAGGGTCCTGCAGCCCAGGGCGCTGTGCTGGCCCAGGGACTCTGCTGCCTGCCAGGGACAGCTCTCAGCCGGCCCTGGGAGCTGCTCCCAGCACTGGGGGATGAGATCTGGGTGGAAGGAGACAGCTGGTAATGCGTGGAAGTGTTCTCTGTGTGTGGTGAGGATGCTGCACTGTTCAGGACTGCTCCCAGCATGACATTTAACTGCAGAACATTTCCAAGTAGATTATACAGGGAGCAAAGCCAGACAGGGGCTACAAAGAAAGGAAAATCCTGCTTTTATAATCTACTGCTTTGTGCTGATGGATGAGATGAGGAATTGCACATAGATATTCATCCTCAGTTCAGGTTAAGGAAAAAAACCAATTTTCTCTCAGATCTTTGTAAACCAGTCAGTGACAGAAATCAGCACAGGGTCCCTTGCAGGCAGCACCAGTGTTGCTTTTCCAGCCTCCTCAGGGTTGGTCTGACATTGCCATCAGAGCCTGCAGAGCCAGAGCTGGCCCTGGGCAGTGCCTGAGCTGGGAGGGGTCTGCAGGGCAGAGCTGAGCCCCCAGGGCTGGGCTGGGCTCTGGCAGCACTGGCAGGGCCCAGCCCTGGGCACAGGAAAGCAGCTGCAGGCAGGGACAGCTGCAGGCAGCAGAGCCCTGGGCAGGCAGTGGGGGGAAAGTGCCATACACCTGTGCTAAGACATATCCTGTGATAGCCCAAATATCCTGTAATAGGTTTTTGAATTCCTCTCTAAACAAAACTATTGCATGCTTATTTTTTTTTTACAGATCCCCATCTCCAGCCACAGCAAATGTCCAACAGCAGCTCCATCAGCCACTTCCTCCTGCTGGCATTGGCAGACACGCGGCAGCTGCAGCTCCTGCACTTCTGCCTCTTCCTGGGCATCTCCCTGGCTGCCCTCCTGGGCAACGGCCTCATCATCAGCGCCGTAGCCTGCGGCCACCTCCTGCACAGCCCCATGTTCTTCTTCCTGCTCAACCTGGCCCTCACCGACCTGGGCTGCATCTGCACCACTGTCCCCAAAGCCATGCACAATTCCCTCTGGGACACCAGGAACATCTCCTACTCAGGATGTGCTGCTCAGCTCTTTTTCTTTCTGTTCTTCATTGCAGCAGAGTATTTCCTGCTGACCGTCATGTGCTACGACCGTTACGTGTCCATCTGCAAACCCCTGCACTACGGGACCCTCCTGGGCAGCAGAGCTTGTGCCCACATGGCAGCAGCTGCCTGGGCCAGTGCCTTTCTCAATGCTCTCATGCAAACAGCCACTACATTTTCCCTGCCCCTGTGCCATGGCAATGCCCTGGGACAGTTCTTCTGTGAAATCCCACACATCCTCAAACTCTCCTGCTCCAACTCCTATCTCACGGAACTTGGGCTCATGACTGTTAGTGTTTGTTTAGCATTTGGTTGTTTTGTGTTCATAGTTTTCTCCTATGTGCAGATCTTCAGGGCTGTGCTGAGGATCCCCTCGGAGCAGGGACGGCACAAAGCCTTTTCCACCTGCCTCCCTCACCTGTCTGTGGTCTCTCTGTTCATCAGCACTGGTGCATTTTCCTACCTGAAGCCCCCCTCCATCTCCTCCCCATCCCTGGATCTGTCCCTGTCAGTTCTGTACTCGGTGGTGCCTCCAGCCCTGAACCCCCTCATCTACAGCCTGAGGAACCAGGAGCTCAAGGCTGCAGTGTGGAGACTGATGACTGGATGTGTTCAGGAACATTAAACTGCTGGCCAATTTCTTAAAATCACTTGTAATAAAAGTCATCTCTCATAATTCCAATTGTTTTGGTTATGTTCTTTTTTCCTGTGATTTACGTTTTTAAAATTGTCCTCAAGGAAATATCATTGTTTGTGCGATTACCCATTTCATTTATCTCAACCTTTCCTATGTCTACAGACTTTTTCAATGAGGGGCTGCACTCTTGGTGCTTTTAAAGGTACTCAAGAATCTCCAAGCCAAGTTCTCCGCAGAGATCCCCTTTGGTTCCCTGCTCTGCAGCTGCAGCAGCAATGTCTGTGTGCAGAGCTGGGGGCAGATCAGTGCTGGCACAGCAGCTGTGCCCAGCAGCAGCAGCAGCAGCCCTTGGTGTTGCCAGTGCTGCTGCCGTGGCCCTGCCCCCTGCCCTGCTGGCCCTGGTGTTGCTGTAGGGCCTGAGTGCTCTCGGGGCCGGGCACAGTGCTGGGGGTGGCAGTGCCGGGGCTGCAGCAGGGACAGGCCATGGGCACTGCTGGGGCAGCGCTGATGCCTCAGGCCAGGGCCTGGGGGCTGCAGGCTCCTTGCCCAGGCTCTCTCCAGAACACTTTGCCCAGGCCAATGCTGAGCACAGAAAAGCCCCGGGAGCAGCCCCAGGCTGGCCGTGGGCAGGCTGGGGGCAAACAGTATGGCTGGGGCTCTGCAAGGTGCCTGGGGCAACTGGGATCCTACTGGGATCACAATGGGAGAGGCTGGGCCCATGCTGGGGGAGACTGGGATCATACTGGATCATACTGGCAGAAACTGGGACTGCACTGACTGACTGGGACTGGCTGTGAGCAACTGGGATCAGGCTGGAAGCAACTGAGGACAACTGGGAGTGACTGGGAACATGCTGGGAACAACTGGGATGCATTGAGAGAGACTGAAACCACAGTGGGGGTAAATGGGATCAGCTGTGGTCATACTGGGAACCCATTGGAACCAGACTGGGAGTGACTGGAAAGGACTGACTTGGACTGTAACTCTACTGGAAGTTACTGGGAATAACTGGGCTCAAACTGGGAGTGACAGGCAGTCACTCAGGGCATGAGTGGAATAATACTGGGAGTATCTGGAAGTGACTGGAGTCATACTGGGGGTGACTGGAACCAAACTGGGGTGACTGGGTCCTACTGGGTTCATCCTGGGAGCCACTGGGATTACAATGGGTGTGAACAGATCCTGACTGGGGGTTACTGGGAGCTACTGTAGGGATGTAAATGTGGACACATTGGGAGTAACTGGGATCAAGTGGAAGGGACTGGGACCATGCTGAGGAAACTGAGACCGCATGTGGGGCAACTGGGATCATACTGGGATTATACTGAGACCTTACTTTGGGAAACTGCCAGAAAGTGGGATCATGCTGGAGGCAAGTGGGAGGAACTGGGAAAGACTGGGATCATTCTGAGGTAACCAGAATGTTACTGAGGAAACTGGGATACACTGGAAGTGACTTTAACTATCCTGGGGACAATGGAACCACACTTGGAGGAACTGGGAACAACTGGAACTATTCTGGCAGCAACTGTGATCGTACTGCAATCACAGTGGGAGCAGCTGAGTTCATGCTGGTTGAGACTGGTGTCACACTCAGGGTGACTGGACTCCTACTGGGATTGACTGGGAGTGGTTGTAAACAACTGGAAACACACTGTAAGTAACTGGGAGGAACTGGGAATGACTGGGAGCATGCTGGAGATGACTGGAATATACTGGGAGAGACTGGGAGTCACAGGGATCATACTGGAGGGTACTGGGGTCATGCTGGAATTGACAGGGAGCAACTGTGAGCAATTGGAATGACTCTGAAAACAACTGGGAGGAACTGGGAAGGACTGGGAGCATGCTGGGAGTGACTGGGATATGCTGGGGGAAACTGGGAGCTATGAGGGTAATACTGGAGGCTACTGGGATTGCACTGGAAATGACAGGGAGCAACTGGGATCACACTGGGGGCCACTGGATTCATACCGGGAATGACTGGGAGTGACTGTGATTATGCTAGCATGGCTGGAATCATACTGGGAGTGGCTACAATGATACTGGGACTGTAGTGGGTGTGATTTGACCTTGACTGAGGGTTACTGGGAGCTACCAGGCCCATGCTGGGAGCCAAATGTGTCACACTGGGAGGAACTGGGAACAAAAAAGAATGACAGGATGCATGGTGGTGACAACTGGGATGTACTGGCAATAACTGGGATAACACTGGGGGCAACTGAACCATGCTGGGGTAACTGGGAGTCCCTGGAAATGACTAAAAGAATGTTCAGGGCAACTGGGATATACTGGGAGTGCCTGAGACCATGCAGGTGGTGACTGGGACCACACTGGGAGTCACTGGGAATGTGCTGGAGAGAACTGGGACCACACTGGGGGCAACTGGGGACAAGTGTGAGTGCTCGAGGCCCTACTGGGAGAGACTGCCATTATACTGGGAGTGACTGGGACTATACCAGGGGCAACTGGGAGCAAGTGGGAGCAAGTGGGACTGAGCTGAGGGCAAACAGCATCATAATGGGGAATGACTGGCAGTGACTGGGCTCATACTGGGACAGCTGAGGAAACTGGAACCACATGGGGGGGACCACTGGGCTCATACTGGGAGCAGCCACTTCTGGCACCGGAACCCCGAGCCCCTTTCCCGGCCATCCCGCCCCTTCAGCCCCAGCAGCCCCGCCAGGGTCCCAGCAATCCTAGGGAGATTGGCAATCCCAGGAATGCCAAGCACCCAGCCACAAATTTTATTTTAACCCTTTACTTTTGTGTCTCTTTTTGTCTTTTTATTAAACCTTTTAAATTTTACCAGAAACATGAACCTTGTTTTTCACACTCCAAACATCTCCCCCCAAAAACCCCCAAACCCAGGCACCGCCTGGGATATTTGGGGTGAGCTCCCTCTCCCTTGGCACCTGTGGGATGGGGGCAATGGTCCCAGGGGGCTGTGACTTCAGGGAGTGCTTGAGCCACCCGGTTCTTCCTCTCCTCTTCTGCTCCTGCTTCCTGCTGCTGCTCTGCCTCTTCCTCCCTCCCTCCTCCTCCTTCCCCATTCCCCTGACATCTCAAAGCTCATGGGAGGAGCAGGGATGGATCTGGGACAGGTCAGAATGCGGGGGATGGGGTTGTGCCCTAGAAATGGCATCACTGGGAGTGACTGGTTTGTACTGGGATCATACAGTGACTGGGATTGCACTGGGTTTCTTCTGACATGACACTGGAATCATACTGGGAACAGCTGGGCCCACTCCAGGGAAGACTGCAATCACACTGAGGGAGACTGGGATCATACTGGATTCACACTGGGAGTCAGAAGCCTGCGTGGGGAAATTGAGGCCATGTTGGGGGAAATTGGGATATACTGGGAGTGACTGGGATCACACTGAGGGTGACCAGGAGCACCTGGGAGAAACTGGGATCATGCCAGGAACTACTGGGAGCAACTGGGGTCATGCCAGGAGCAACTGGGAGGAACTGGGAGTGACTGGGTGCATGCTGGGGTTGATTGGAAGCAACTGGGCTTATACTGGGATGAACTGGGGTCATGCTGGAGGTGACTGGGATCATACTGGCGGTAAATGTGACTGGGAGTGGTTGTGAGCAAATGGGATCATGCTGCAAGGAACTGGGGTACACTGGTGTCTTAGTTTTGAAAGAAGACAGGTATCTGCTAAAGAGAGGCAGGGCCTCTCTTGGAATGGATAATTCAAATCCCCTTCCCTCAAATTATTATAATTTAGAAAATTAAAACGGCTCTCAGGAAGAGATATGGGAATAGGAATAACAGTTCTTTACTAATAGGTATAACAGGGCAAACAAACAACAACAACTACAGCAATTAATAGCAAAAAACAGAACCAGGGACCTTGATGGAGCTTGGTCCCACAAAACCCGGGGCAGTCTGGTCTCTGGGGGACTTCAAAGAAAAGTACCAAGCTGGAACGGTGGGGAATCCTGGGCTGGTGGATCGGATGAAGTTCAGGGCTCCGTCAGTAGTCACTAGAAGGCAAAAGGGGTCTGGCAGGGAGGCCAGTGCGGGCCCGCGGTGCAGTGCAGCTCTAAAACAGCGCCGAGGCAGTGGGACAGGATGCCCAGCCGAGGCAGCTCCAGCAGGGCAGCAAAAAGAGGAATCCGGATCCGGGCACACGAGCAGATGATGGTAGCTCTCTCTCTCCAGGATCAGATACCGGTGGTGCCGTGAGAAACTCACGCAGCAATGGCAGCCTCCGTCCGCTCCCGACGCAGACCACACCAAAAAGTGAAGCTGCCCCCCCCAGCCCCATCTTTCTCTCCCCCCCCCCACCCCTCGGGGGGAAACTTCCAGAGACAAAGGGTGTAGCCAAGTGCTAGCTTCTATGCCTTGTTTTTCACCTGAGCACTCATAAGTACCCGGCAATCAGTTGCCTTGCAACCCTTGGGAAAAAATTCTATAGGTGAAAAGGATAAACAAGTCTAACCCCCAACATTAATCCACCCCGAATTTTTTCCCATATTAACATATTACATTTGAATTTAAACTGCTAAACTATATATATACATGCACTACCTTAATTATATACATATATACATGCGGATGTGGGTACGGATACAGTGGCATGGGTAGTTCACCCTAAAACAAGGTCTCCTTGAGGTATGCATCGGGTCTGTCCATCTTTTTGCATTACCCACCAAGTGCAACCTGGTCCCTGAGCGAAGACAACCCCACGGATGGGATTGTCTTTGCTGGAGGCAGGATTAACCCAAACAGTTTTTCCCAGCATACCTCTCATCTGTACCACTGGAACCTTATCCCCATCCATTGTTCTCAGGGGCTCAGACTGGGCAGGGCCTGCTCGGTTGGTGGAACCTCTGGTGTTCACTAACCATGTGGCCTTTGCTAAATTAATATCCCAGTTCTTGAAAGACTCCCCACCTAGTGCCTTCAAGGTGGTTTTAAGCAGGCCATTGCATCGTTCAACTTTCCCGGTGGCTGGTGCATGATAAGGGATGTGATATATCCATTCGATGCCATGTTCTCTAGCCCAGGTGTTTACAAGGCTGTTCTTGAAATGGGTCCCATTGTCCGACTCAATTCTCTCAGGGGTGCCATGTCTCCAAAGAACTTGTTTTCAAGGCCCAGGATGGTATTCCGGGCAGTAGCATGGGGCACAGGGTAGGTCTCCAGCCATCCAGTGTGGCTTCTACCATGGTCAGCACGTAGCGCTTGCCTTGGCGGGTCTGGGGAAGGGTGATGTAGTCAATCTGCCAGGCTTCCCCATACTTATATTTAGACCACTGTCCCCTATACCATAGGGGCTTTACCTGCTTGGCCTGTTTGATGGCAGCACATGTCTCACAGTCATGGATAACCTGGGAGATACTGTCCATGGTTAGATCTACTCCTCGGTCTCGTGCCCACTTATAGGTGGCATCTCTGCCTTGATGTCCTGAAGCATCATGGGCCCATCGAGCTAGGAACAGCTCTCCCTTGTGCTGCCAGTCTAAGTCTATCTTTGATACTTCTATCTTGGCAGCCTGATCTACTTGCTCGTTGTTTCGGTGCTCCTCATTAGCTCTGCTCTTGGGGACATGGGCATTTACATGGCTGACTTTCACAGGTGGCTTCTCTACCCGAGTGGCAATGTCTTTCCACTCATCAGCAGCCCAGACTGGTTTTCCCCGACACTGCCAGTTGGCCTTTTTCTACTTTTCTAGCCAACTCTACAGAGCATTGGCCACTATCTACGAATCAGTGTAGAGGTAGAGCTTTTGCCACTTCTCTCTTTCAGCAATGTCTAGGGCTAACTGAATGGCTTTGAGTTCAGCGAGTTGACTTGATCCAGCTTCTCCTTCAGTGGCTTGTGCAACCTGTCGTGTGGGGCTCCATACAGCTGCCTTCCATTTCCGGTTCATGCCTACAATGCGACAGGAACCATCAGTGAAAAGAGCGTACTGTGTCTCTTCCACTGGCAGTTGTTGTACGGTGGTGCTTCTTCAGCCCGTGTCACTTGTTCCTGCTCCTCTTCATCCATGAGACCAAACTTTCACCTTCGGCCAGTTGGTAATAACTTCCAAAATCCCAGGGCGGTTGGGTTTCTAATACGGGCGCGCTGTGTGATGAGGGCAATCTATTTGCTCTATGTGGCATCAGTGGCATGGTGGGTAGAGGGAACCTTTCTTTTAAACATCCACCCCAGCACAGGCAGTGGGGTGCAGGAGGAGTTGGCTCTGTACCAATCACCTCTGAGGCGCTTGAACTCCTTCATAGGCTGCCAGATTTCCTTCTCTGTGGGAGTGTAGTTGGCTTCAGACCCTCTGTAGCTTCGGCTCCAGAATCCAGTGGTCGACCTCGAGTCTCACCCGGCACCTTCTGCCATAGGCTCCAGGACAGGCCATTGTTCCCGGCTGCTGAGTAGAGCACATTCTTCACTCTGGTCCTGTCCTGAGTGGGCCAGGGGCTACGCATGAGCGATCTCCTGTTGATCTGGGCAAAGGCTTGCTGCTGTTCAGGGCCCCAGTGAAATCATTCTTCTTGGAGTAACCAGGTAGAGAGGGCTCACAGTCTGGCTGTACTCGGGAATGTGCATTCTCCAAAAGCCTATGGCACCTAGGAAAGCTTGTGTTTCCTTCTTGCTGGTCGGTGGAGACATCGCGGTGATCTTGTGATTACCTCTGTGGGTATCTGGTGACGTCTATCTTGCCACTTTACCCTTAAGAATGGATCTCTCGGGCAGGTCTCTTGACTTTGCTCTTCTTGATGGCAAAGCCGGCTTCAGGAGAATCTGGATGATCTTCCTCCTTTCTCAAACACTTCTATTGCCGTGTTCTCCCACACAATGATGTCATTGATGTACTGCAGATGTTCTGGAGCCTCTCCCTTTTCCAGTGCAGCCTGGATCAGTCCATGGCAGATGGTGGGACTGTGCTTCCACCCCTGGGGCAGTCGGTTCCAGGTGTACTGCACGCCCCTCCATGTGAACACAAACTGAGGCTTGCACTCTGCTGCCAGAAGAATGGAGAAAAATGCATTGGCAATGTCAATAGTGGCGTACCACATCACTGCCTTGGACTCCAGCTCGTACTGGAGTTCCAGCATGTCTGGCACAGCAGCGCTCAGCGGTGGATTCACCTCATTCAATGCACGATAGTCCACAGTCAGTCTCCATTTTCTATCAGACTTGCGCACAGGCCAGATGCGGCTGTTGAAGGGTGAGTGGGTTTTGCTGACCACCCCTTGGCTCTCCAGCTCTCAGATCATCTTGTGGATGGAGATCACGGCATCTCAATTTGTCCAATCCTGGTGGCGGTGCAGCATCGAGGTGGCAACTGGTACTCATTGCTCTTCTACCTTCCGGAGTCCTACTGCAGATGGGTTCTCTGACAGCCCAGACAAGGTATTCAACTTCTTAATGCCCTCTGCCTCTACAGCAGCTATTCCAAAAGCCCACCTGAGTCCCTTATGATATTTGAAATAGCCATTCCTGAGGAAGTCTATGCCCAGAATACACGGGCCAGTCACAATGTTTCTGCCACTCCTTCCTGGTCAGTTTCACCTCAGCTTCCACCAGAGTCAGTTGCTGTGATCCCCCTGTCACCCTAGCAATGGAAATGGGTTCTACCCCCACATGCCCTGATGGCATGAGGGTACACTGTGCACCAGTATCTACCAAAGCTTCATATTTCTGTGGCTCTGATGTGCCAGGCCATCAAATCCACTCAGTGCAAAAGACTCGGTTTTCCCGTGCCTCTTCCTGGTTAGTAGTAGGGCCCTTCTAGCACTGGTTATTATTCCCTTCCTGGGCATACACAGTAGAGGTTCCTTCAAGGGGATCTGACAGATCATCCTCATTTCCATAATACGTGGCAACTCGGTCATGGGAGCTTGAGGCTACCCTTTATTAGTGGGACCCCCTCGGTGAGTGTTTCTCTCCTTGAGCTCACGCACCCGTGCTGCCAGGACAGAAGTGGGTTTCCCATCCCACCTTCCCATGTCTTCCCCACGATTGCACAAGGTCAGCTCTTGGGGTTTACCCTCTCTCTCTAGCTGGAGGACATTGGGCTCTGACTATGGGGCCTGTGACTCACACCGGTGCCGCATGGGAACTGTTCCTCCTCATGTCCCCCCTCATCCCCCATCATCTCCTCTCTGAGTTCTTTAACTACAGCAGAGACCTGAGACTGCATCGGGCCACTGATCATACTCTCAAAATTTTTTTAGCTTGGTGGCTACAGAAACCACTGTCCCTCTGTTGTCTTCAGCATTATTTGTTGCAATAAATGTGGCATATTGAGATGGCTTGAGGTTTGCCAGGCTCCACAACATCTGCCCTGTGCATCTAACCTTGTCATGGTCATTTATCATGCTGTCCACTTCTCCCAAAAAGTACCTCCAATACTGCCACTTTCCTCAGCTGTTGGATCCCTTCTTCAAGGGTCTTCCAGCACATTTTATGATGGTGCTCCTGCATTCTGTCTCTGTGGACAAAACCTCTTCCTTACACTCATTAAAAGCTGCTCCCAGAGGGAAAGGGACCCTTGCTCCCTTACAAATACCTGATTCACACCTGAGTCCTGTGTCAAGGGTCCCAAGTTCCTTGCCTCACCACTACCCAGTTGCACACCTGTACCCATAAGGTCCCAGACTCAAAGAAACAAGGCTGTATAAGCCTCATGTCCCCATCGTGCAATATCTTTTTGCAGATTATGGAAATTTTCATACGTCAGGGACTCAGTGATGATCTCAACCACTGGCTCCCCTGAGGGTTGTGAGGGCCCTCCCTTCTTATCCTTACCTGGGTGCTCTGATTTCATCTTAGACTTCTTTTGTTTCCACAGGTGTGACTGCTGCTGGCTGTGACTGCCCCTGTGGTTCAGCTGGAACCTGGACGGTTGTAACGTCTGTGGGTTCCACTGCTGCACCATCAGACTCTCCCTTTTCAGGGCAGGGTGAGGGCTTCCCACCAGCTGGGGCTAATGAGGTCACCACTGGGGAAATGTGCTCCTTTAACATCTGGCCTGTCCCCTTCACCCAAATCCCCACCCAATCTGGGTGGTTCATTTCTGAGATGGGCTGCGAGGCACGGTCAGGCGGTGGGGCAGCATCCCTGTTCTGTGGGGCAGTGTCAGGCTCCATGACAGAATCAATAGTCTCTGGGGTAGGTGTCTGTGTAGTGATCTAAGTCGACCTCACCTTATCTCTGAAAGCTAAAAAGACCAGGACTATCAGCAACACTTGATTAGTATCTAGAGGAAATTGAAACCCTTCAAAAGCTGGTGGGGTAGGCACAAAGAAGTGGTTGAAGGGCTGGGAGAAAACTTCCCCACTGGCATTTCCTCACCGAAAGTACCATTCTTAAAGTAACCCCAAAAACACACACTTAGTGTGTGATAGCCATGTACCCATGTGCCTGCCTTCCAGAGGAAGTTAAAAATCCATGAATTCCTCACCTTATTAATCCATAAAACAAACTGGATAACAGCCACAGTAGCCTCAGTTATAGGGCCCATGTTTAGATAAGGGCCTGCAAATGGGAGAAATACAGCCATGACAATGTGCCACCCAAACCAGGGTAAGCCAGACTACCTGGTGTTACCTAATGAGGTTTCTATATCCAGCACACACAAAAGAAAATATTAGGTGACTCAAGAACCATTATTCCTTTTTTCACCCTTTTTTCTCAGTGCCCTCGAGCCCCACATTGGGACGCCAAAATCTGTCTTGGTTTGAAAGACAGGGATCTACTAGGGAGGGGCAGGGCCTTGCTTGGAATGGAGAATTCAAACCCCTCTCCCTCCAAATTTTTATAATTTAGAAAATTAAAGGGCTCTCCGGCAGAGGTATGGGGATAGGAAACAACAGTTCTTTACTGGTATGTATGACAAGGCAAACAAACAACAACCACCACAGCATTAACAACAAAACAGAACCAGGAACCTTGAGGGGCTTTGCTTCACAAAGCCCAGGGCAGCCTGATCTCGGTGCCCCTGCAGGACTCTGAGTGAAGCGTAGAATAAGGACTTTGCAATTAGAAATTGTAAAGCAGGTATGTTTTATTTCCAGCTGGGACACACGGGGGGATATCTCCTCCAAACCGTGCGTACCTGGTCAAGACAAGGTCCAGGTTTAAATACACATTGATCCCAAAACCTAAACCTCCTCACCCGCCCATTCCTCGCCTTCTCTCACTTTGTATTCTAATTAGCTGTCACGCCTCTTGGTGGTGTGAGTTGGGGTCTTGGGAGGAAGGCCAACATCTTCCTCAGGTTGATCTTCTCTTCTGGGCAGGCACAGTGGAGGTTTGGCTATTTTTCAGGTCACTTTGCTGTTGCCAAAGATGAGGAGCTTGATTTTGCATGATTAAAGCAACAAAGTTCTCCTTTATTGATTCTTCACAAATACCTATGTCCCACTTTGCTGAGTTTTAACATTACACATCTTACCTATATGACTTCTACTTTGTCACTACCTAACAACCAAGCTTAATAGCTCATCTTCTATGTGTTCTCAGTACAAGCTGTTTCTTTACTTCTACAAAATCACCAGAAGCTGCTTCCAAAATCTTGTATTTTTATATTCATAAACGTCCTCCATATCATGAGAGCACTAAGCTGAAAGGGTGGAAAATCCCGGGCTGGTGGATGGGATATATCAGAAGCTCCATCGGTGGCAGCTGGAATGGCAGGGATGTCCCGGCAGGCAGGGCAGGGCAGGGCAGGGCAGGGCAGGGCAGGGCAGGGCAGGGCAGGGGTACAGCGTAGCCAAAAGCATCAGAGCAGTTCCAAAGAGGCGGCAGCAGCGGGACAGGGCCGGCCCAGCTCCAGCAGGGCAGGGGGAGGCGAGCTCAGAATTCCTGGGCACATGGGCAGATGGTGGTAGATTTCCCAGGACTGGACTTGGTGGTGACAGTGAACTCATGAAACTTGAACCAATGAGGGTTGCTGTGGAAACCAAACCCAGCAGTGGGGTCAGTGCAGTGTCCATGGGCACAGCCCCTTGCAATGGCCCAGTGCAGGTGGGGATGATGATCCACCCTCACTCCTGGCCCAGGGTAGGGCTGCAGTGGTCTTGGTGGAACCTTGGGCTTGGCACACACTGGGGGAGTGTGTCTGTTTTCACTAGGGAAACTCAGGAGTTTTAGCTTGTTTAAAAAAATAAAAAGAAGAAAACCCTCTTTGGTTTTGTGCAGCCAGTTCTCCAGGCAAAGCAGAACCTGGTGAGTGAGGAGAGACAGGATGAGATTGGGGAATGTGGAGCAAGGTTGTCCACACTAGGTCAGACCTCAAGGCACAGCTTCTCTGAGCAGGCCAGACCTCCTGAGGAGAGATCTTGGATCAATATCAACCCCTGAATGGTGCAGTCATCTCTTCTCTGAAGAAAAAAATACACTCTTGAAAATAAGAATATGGGTTTTTTTGAAATATTTCCTCATAACTGTAGGAGAAAAGAATTCCTAGTGAACTGCACCAGACCAGAGGGAAATCAAGGCACAGGCCTGGTTTGCCAGCACTTGCTTGATCCTAATGAGCCCCGTGGTGCATTTGGTGCTGAGCAGTGGAACCTCAGGGCCTGAGAGGAGATCGCACAAACCTGTCCAGGAGTCAAAGTCAGAGGAAACACTCAAAGTGTCTCAAAGTATTAATGGGCCCCACTATGGTCAATCCCCAACACAGGCTCCTCATGGACTCCTTGGTGGAGAGAACTGGAGGCCAGGATTACAAAAAACTTCTCAGAGATTCAGTGTGAGATGGAAAATCCAAAGGAAAATCCAAAGTATCTTAAAAATCTTGAGTATCTCAAAGCATTACTGAGCCCACTGTGTGTCAGTGCAAAGCTCTCAAGGGACTCATTAAAGCAGATAATTGGAGTACAGAATTGCACAAAAACTTCTCAGAGATTCAGTGGAAAAAAGAAGTATTTAAATTAACTCTAAGTACCTTGTAGTGTTAATAAACCCCACTGAGTGTATTTTTCTGACTAAGAATCCCAAGGGACTCGTTAAAGTAGATAATTGGAGGCCTAGATTGCACAAACTTTTCCTAGAGTCAGTTTGAAAAGGGAAACACCAAGTACCCTAAAAGAACGGAAGTACCTTGAAGCATTAATGAGCCCCACTGAGTGTTGTTACTGACAAAGCCTCTCAAGGGACTAATTAAAGCAGAGAATTGGAGGCCAGGATTGCAGTAACTTCTCAGAGACTCCAAGGCAAAAGCCAAACCCAAAGTCCTTGGAAAAACCTGCAGTCCCTGGCAGCATGAAGGAGCCCCCCAGGGCCATTGCTGACCAAGGCTCCTTCCCCAGGGACTCCTTCCAGCACATCCTGGAGGCCACTGGCATGGGAGGGGGATGCTGAGGGCAGGACAAGGGGCTGACAGTGCCCAGCCTTGCTGGGGCAGTGCCAGGAGGCCCCAGGGCCTCAGGACAAGGGGTCTCCTCAGTGTCCTTGGTGGCACAGAGGCTGCTGTGGCCCAGGGCACCAAGACTTGGCTTCTCTTGGTCCCCACCTGTCATCACTGCCTGCAGTTCTCTGCTCTGCCTGGGGCCTGGGGACACTTTCTGTGTCGTGTCCCTCAGTGGGACCCATTAAAACTTCCAGAAACTTTGGAGTTGGCTTCTGCCTTGGAGTTCTGGAGAGGTTTCTTCAGCTCCCTCTCAGGGACTGATGTTCAGGGCCTCAGCACAAAGCCCTGAGAGGGTCATTAAAGTCCTTGTGCTGTGTCTGTGCTGATGAGCAGGGCTGAGCTCATCATCCAGAGGACAATCCTGGTAACCAAGAAGAGCTTAAAAACACATTTCTCTTGATAAGCAGCTTTTCTGCCAGCCCAGCAGGGCTGGGGCACTGCCTGCAGCCAGCCCGGGCACAGCACAAAGGCACAGAGAGCTTCAATCACTCAGGGCTGGGAAGGAGCTGAGAAGGGACTGGGGGAGAATCACTGCCAGCCCTTGGCACAGGAACCTCTGGCTGCAGGACAATGCAGCTGCAGCTCCTGCAGTGATCTCCTCAAGCTGCAACATCCCAATGCCTACAGACTCTGTGAGTACATTCTGTGATGATCTCTTGTGTAGAGCAGCCAGGGGTGCCCAGGGCTGTGGTGCAGAGCAGGGTCCTGCAGCCCAGGGCGCTGTGCTGGCCCAGGGACTCTGCTGCCTGCCAGGGACAGCTCTCAGCCGGCCCTGGGAGCTGCTCCCAGCACTGGGGGATGAGATCTGGGTGGAAGGAGACAGCTGGTAATGCGTGGAAGTGTTCTCTGTGTGTGGTGAGGATGCTGCACTGTTCAGGACTGCTCCCAGCATGACATTTAACTGCAGAACATTTCCAAGTAGATTATACAGGGAGCAAAGCCAGACAGGGGCTACAAAGAAAGGAAAATCCTGCTTTTATAATCTACTGCTTTGTGCTGATGGATGAGATGAGGAATTGCACATAGATATTCATCCTCAGTTCAGGTTAAGGAAAAAAACCAATTTTCTCTCAGATCTTTGTAAACCAGTCAGTGACAGAAATCAGCACAGGGTCCCTTGCAGGCAGCACCAGTGTTGCTTTTCCAGCCTCCTCAGGGTTGGTCTGACATTGCCATCAGAGCCTGCAGAGCCAGAGCTGGCCCTGGGCAGTGCCTGAGCTGGGAGGGGTCTGCAGGGCAGAGCTGAGCCCCCAGGGCTGGGCTGGGCTCTGGCAGCACTGGCAGGGCCCAGCCCTGGGCACAGGAAAGCAGCTGCAGGCAGGGACAGCTGCAGGCAGCAGAGCCCTGGGCAGGCAGTGGGGGGAAAGTGCCATACACCTGTGCTAAGACATATCCTGTGATAGCCCAAATATCCTGTAATAGGTTTTTGAATTCCTCTCTAAACAAAACTATTGCATGCTTATTTTTTTTTTACAGATCCCCATCTCCAGCCACAGCAAATGTCCAACAGCAGCTCCATCAGCCACTTCCTCCTGCTGGCATTGGCAGACACGCGGCAGCTGCAGCTCCTGCACTTCTGCCTCTTCCTGGGCATCTCCCTGGCTGCCCTCCTGGGCAACGGCCTCATCATCAGCGCCGTAGCCTGCGGCCACCTCCTGCACAGCCCCATGTTCTTCTTCCTGCTCAACCTGGCCCTCACCGACCTGGGCTGCATCTGCACCACTGTCCCCAAAGCCATGCACAATTCCCTCTGGGACACCAGGAACATCTCCTACTCAGGATGTGCTGCTCAGCTCTTTTTCTTTCTGTTCTTCATTGCAGCAGAGTATTTCCTGCTGACCGTCATGTGCTACGACCGTTACGTGTCCATCTGCAAACCCCTGCACTACGGGACCCTCCTGGGCAGCAGAGCTTGTGCCCACATGGCAGCAGCTGCCTGGGCCAGTGCCTTTCTCAATGCTCTCATGCAAACAGCCACTACATTTTCCCTGCCCCTGTGCCATGGCAATGCCCTGGGACAGTTCTTCTGTGAAATCCCACACATCCTCAAACTCTCCTGCTCCAACTCCTATCTCACGGAACTTGGGCTCATGACTGTTAGTGTTTGTTTAGCATTTGGTTGTTTTGTGTTCATAGTTTTCTCCTATGTGCAGATCTTCAGGGCTGTGCTGAGGATCCCCTCGGAGCAGGGACGGCACAAAGCCTTTTCCACCTGCCTCCCTCACCTGTCTGTGGTCTCTCTGTTCATCAGCACTGGTGCATTTTCCTACCTGAAGCCCCCCTCCATCTCCTCCCCATCCCTGGATCTGTCCCTGTCAGTTCTGTACTCGGTGGTGCCTCCAGCCCTGAACCCCCTCATCTACAGCCTGAGGAACCAGGAGCTCAAGGCTGCAGTGTGGAGACTGATGACTGGATGTGTTCAGGAACATTAAACTGCTGGCCAATTTCTTAAAATCACTTGTAATAAAAGTCATCTCTCATAATTCCAATTGTTTTGGTTATGTTCTTTTTTCCTGTGATTTACGTTTTTAAAATTGTCCTCAAGGAAATATCATTGTTTGTGCGATTACCCATTTCATTTATCTCAACCTTTCCTATGTCTACAGACTTTTTCAATGAGGGGCTGCACTCTTGGTGCTTTTAAAGGTACTCAAGAATCTCCAAGCCAAGTTCTCCGCAGAGATCCCCCTTTGGTTCCCTGCTCTGCAGCTGCAGCAGCAATGTCTGTGTGCAGAGCTGGGGGCAGATCAGTGCTGGCACAGCAGCTGTGCCCAGCAGCAGCAGCAGCAGCCCTTGGTGTTGCCAGTGCTGCTGCCGTGGCCCTGCCCCCTGCCCTGCTGGCCCTGGTGTTGCTGTAGGGCCTGAGTGCTCTCGGGGCCGGGCACAGTGCTGGGGGTGGCAGTGCCGGGGCTGCAGCAGGGACAGGCCATGGGCACTGCTGGGGCAGCGCTGATGCCTCAGGCCAGGGCCTGGGGGCTGCAGGCTCCTTGCCCAGGCTCTCTCCAGAACACTTTGCCCAGGCCAATGCTGAGCACAGAAAAGCCCCGGGAGCAGCCCCAGGCTGGCCGTGGGCAGGCTGGGGGCAAACAGTATGGCTGGGGCTCTGCAAGGTGCCTGGGGCAACTGGGATCCTACTGGGATCACAATGGGAGAGGCTGGGCCCATGCTGGGGGAGACTGGGATCATACTGGATCATACTGGCAGAAACTGGGACTGCACTGACTGACTGGGACTGGCTGTGAGCAACTGGGATCAGGCTGGAAGCAACTGAGGACAACTGGGAGTGACTGGGAACATGCTGGGAACAACTGGGATGCATTGAGAGAGACTGAAACCACAGTGGGGGTAAATGGGATCAGCTGTGGTCATACTGGGAACCCATTGGAACCAGACTGGGAGTGACTGGAAAGGACTGACTTGGACTGTAACTCTACTGGAAGTTACTGGGAATAACTGGGCTCAAACTGGGAGTGACAGGCAGTCACTCAGGGCATGAGTGGAATAATACTGGGAGTATCTGGAAGTGACTGGAGTCATACTGGGGGTGACTGGAACCAAACTGGGGTGACTGGGTCCTACTGGGTTCATCCTGGGAGCCACTGGGATTACAATGGGTGTGAACAGATCCTGACTGGGGGTTACTGGGAGCTACTGTAGGGATGTAAATGTGGACACATTGGGAGTAACTGGGATCAAGTGGAAGGGACTGGGACCATGCTGAGGAAACTGAGACCGCATGTGGGGCAACTGGGATCATACTGGGATTATACTGAGACCTTACTTTGGGAAACTGCCAGAAAGTGGGATCATGCTGGAGGCAAGTGGGAGGAACTGGGAAAGACTGGGATCATTCTGAGGTAACCAGAATGTTACTGAGGAAACTGGGATACACTGGAAGTGACTTTAACTATCCTGGGGACAATGGAACCACACTTGGAGGAACTGGGAACAACTGGAACTATTCTGGCAGCAACTGTGATCGTACTGCAATCACAGTGGGAGCAGCTGAGTTCATGCTGGTTGAGACTGGTGTCACACTCAGGGTGACTGGACTCCTACTGGGATTGACTGGGAGTGGTTGTAAACAACTGGAAACACACTGTAAGTAACTGGGAGGAACTGGGAATGACTGGGAGCATGCTGGAGATGACTGGAATATACTGGGAGAGACTGGGAGTCACAGGGATCATACTGGAGGGTACTGGGGTCATGCTGGAATTGACAGGGAGCAACTGTGAGCAATTGGAATGACTCTGAAAACAACTGGGAGGAACTGGGAAGGACTGGGAGCATGCTGGGAGTGACTGGGATATGCTGGGGGAAACTGGGAGCTATGAGGGTAATACTGGAGGCTACTGGGATTACACTGGAAATGACAGGGAGCAACTGGGATCACACTGGGGGCCACTGGATTCATACCGGGAATGACTGGGAGTGACTGTGATTATGCTAGCATGGCTGGAATCATACTGGGAGTGGCTACAATGATACTGGGACTGTAGTGGGTGTGATTTGACCTTGACTGAGGGTTACTGGGAGCTACCAGGCCCATGCTGGGAGCCAAATGTGTCACACTGGGAGGAACTGGGAACAAAAAAGAATGACAGGATGCATGGTGGTGACAACTGGGATGTACTGGCAATAACTGGGATAACACTGGGGGCAACTGAACCATGCTGGGGTAACTGGGAGTCCCTGGAAATGACTAAAAGAATGTTCAGGGCAACTGGGATATACTGGGAGTGCCTGAGACCATGCAGGTGGTGACTGGGACCACACTGGGAGTCACTGGGAATGTGCTGGAGAGAACTGGGACCACACTGGGGGCAACTGGGGACAAGTGTGAGTGCTCGAGGCCCTACTGGGAGAGACTGCCATTATACTGGGAGTGACTGGGACTATACCAGGGGCAACTGGGAGCAAGTGGGAGCAAGTGGGACTGAGCTGAGGGCAAACAGCATCATAATGGGGAATGACTGGCAGTGACTGGGCTCATACTGGGACAGCTGAGGAAACTGGAACCACATGGGGGGGACCACTGGGCTCATACTGGGAGCAGCCACTTCTGGCACCGGAACCCCGAGCCCCTTTCCCGGCCATCCCGCCCCTTCAGCCCCAGCAGCCCCGCCAGGGTCCCAGCAATCCTAGGGAGATTGGCAATCCCAGGAATGCCAAGCACCCAGCCACAAATTTTATTTTAACCCTTTACTTTTGTGTCTCTTTTTGTCTTTTTATTAAACCTTTTAAATTTTACCAGAAACATGAACCTTGTTTTTCACACTCCAAACATCTCCCCCCAAAAACCCCCAAACCCAGGCACCGCCTGGGATATTTGGGGTGAGCTCCCTCTCCCTTGGCACCTGTGGGATGGGGGCAATGGTCCCAGGGGGCTGTGACTTCAGGGAGTGCTTGAGCCACCCGGTTCTTCCTCTCCTCTTCTGCTCCTGCTTCCTGCTGCTGCTCTGCCTCTTCCTCCCTCCCTCCTCCTCCTTCCCCATTCCCCTGACATCTCAAAGCTCATGGGAGGAGCAGGGATGGATCTGGGACAGGTCAGAATGCGGGGGATGGGGTTGTGCCCTAGAAATGGCATCACTGGGAGTGACTGGTTTGTACTGGGATCATACAGTGACTGGGATTGCACTGGGTTTCTTCTGACATGACACTGGAATCATACTGGGAACAGCTGGGCCCACTCCAGGGAAGACTGCAATCACACTGAGGGAGACTGGGATCATACTGGATTCACACTGGGAGTCAGAAGCCTGCGTGGGGAAATTGAGGCCATGTTGGGGGAAATTGGGATATACTGGGAGTGACTGGGATCACACTGAGGGTGACCAGGAGCACCTGGGAGAAACTGGGATCATGCCAGGAACTACTGGGAGCAACTGGGGTCATGCCAGGAGCAACTGGGAGGAACTGGGAGTGACTGGGTGCATGCTGGGGTTGATTGGAAGCAACTGGGCTTATACTGGGATGAACTGGGGTCATGCTGGAGGTGACTGGGATCATACTGGCGGTAAATGTGACTGGGAGTGGTTGTGAGCAAATGGGATCATGCTGCAAGGAACTGGGGTACACTGGTGTCTTAGTTTTGAAAGAAGACAGGTATCTGCTAAAGAGAGGCAGGGCCTCTCTTGGAATGGATAATTCAAATCCCCTTCCCTCAAATTATTATAATTTAGAAAATTAAAACGGCTCTCAGGAAGAGATATGGGAATAGGAATAACAGTTCTTTACTAATAGGTATAACAGGGCAAACAAACAACAACAACTACAGCAATTAATAGCAAAAAACAGAACCAGGGACCTTGATGGAGCTTGGTCCCACAAAACCCGGGGCAGTCTGGTCTCTGGGGGACTTCAAAGAAAAGTACCAAGCTGGAACGGTGGGGAATCCTGGGCTGGTGGATCGGATGAAGTTCAGGGCTCCGTCAGTAGTCACTAGAAGGCAAAAGGGGTCTGGCAGGGAGGCCAGTGCGGGCCCGCGGTGCAGTGCAGCTCTAAAACAGCGCCGAGGCAGTGGGACAGGATGCCCAGCCGAGGCAGCTCCAGCAGGGCAGCAAAAAGAGGAATCCGGATCCGGGCACACGAGCAGATGATGGTAGCTCTCTCTCTCCAGGATCAGATACCGGTGGTGCCGTGAGAAACTCACGCAGCAACGGCAGCCCCCGTCCGCTCCCGACACAGACCACACCAAAAAGTGAAGCTGACCCCCCAGCCCCATCTTTCTCTCCCCCCCCCCACCCCTCGGGGGGAAACTTCCAGAGACAAAGGGTGTAGCCAAGTGCTAGCTTCTATGCCTTGTTTTTCACCTGAGCACTCATAAGTACCCGGCAATCAGTTGCCTTGCAACCCTTGGGAAAAAATTCTATAGGTGAAAAGGATAAACAAGTCTAACCCCCAACATTAATCCACCCCGAATTTTTTCCCATATTAACATATTACATTTGAATTTAAACTGCTAAACTATATATATACATGCACTACCTTAATTATATACATATATACATGCGGATGTGGGTACGGATACAGTGGCATGGGTAGTTCACCCTAAAACAAGGTCTCCTTGAGGTATGCATCGGGTCTGTCCATCTTTTTGCATTACCCACCAAGTGCAACCTGGTCCCTGAGCGAAGACAACCCCACGGATGGGATTGTCTTTGCTGGAGGCAGGATTAACCCAAACAGTTTTTCCCAGCATACCTCTCATGTGTACCACTGGAACCTTATCCCCATCCATTGTTCTCAGGGGCTCAGACTGGGCAGGGCCTGCTCGGTTGGTGGAACCTCTGGTGTTCACTAACCATGTGGCCTTTGCTAAATTAATATCCCAGTTCTTGAAAGACTCCCCACCTAGTGCCTTCAAGGTGGTTTTAAGCAGGCCATTGCATCGTTCAACTTTCCCGGTGGCTGGTGCATGATAAGGGATGTGATATATCCATTCGATGCCATGTTCTCTAGCCCAGGTGTTTACAAGGCTGTTCTTGAAATGGGTCCCATTGTCCGACTCAATTCTCTCAGGGGTGCCATGTCTCCAAAGAACTTGTTTTTCAAGGCCCAGGATGGTATTCCGGGCAGTAGCATGGGGCACAGGGTAGGTCTCCAGCCATCCAGTGGTGGCTTCTACCATGGTCAGCACGTAGCGCTTGCCTTGGCGGGTCTGGGGAAGGGTAGTCAATCTGCCAGGCTTCCCCATACTTATATTTAGACCACTGTCCCCTATACCATAGGGGCTTTACCTGCTTGGCCTGTTTGATGGCAGCACATGTCTCACAGTCATGGATAACCTGGGAGATACTGTCCATGGTTAGATCTACTCCTCGGTCTCGTGCCCACTTATAGGTGGCATCTCTGCCTTGATGTCCTGAAGCATCATGGGCCCATCGAGCTAGGAACAGCTCTCCCTTGTGCTGCCAGTCTAAGTCTATCTTTGATACTTCTATCTTGGCAGCCTGATCTACTTGCTCGTTGTTTCGGTGCTCCTCATTAGCTCTGCTCTTGGGGACATGGGCATTTACATGGCTGACTTTCACAGGTGGCTTCTCTACCCGAGTGGCAATGTCTTCCACTCATCAGCAGCCCAGACTGGTTTTCCCTGACGCTGCCAGTTGGCCTTTTTCTACTTTTCTAGCCAACTCTACAGAGCATTGGCCACTATCTACGAATCAGTGTAGAGGTAGAGCTTTTGCCACTTCTCTCTTTCAGCAATGTCTAGGGCTAACTGAATGGCTTTGAGTTCAGCGAGTTGACTTGATCCAGCTTCTCCTTCAGTGGCTTGTGCAACCTGTCGTGTGGGGCTCCATACAGCTGCCTTCCATTTCCGGTTCATGCCTACAATGCGACAGGAACCATCAGTGAAAAGAGCGTACTGTGTCTCTTCCACTGGCAGTTGGTTGTACGGTGGTGCTTCTTCAGCCCGTGTCACTTGTTCCTGCTCCTCTTCATCTATGAGACTAAAGCTTTCACCTTCTGGCCAGTTGGTAATAACTTCCAAAATCCCAGGGCGGTTTGGGTTTCTAATACGGGCGCGCTGTGTGATGAGGGCAATCTATTTGCTCTATGTGGCATCAGTGGCATGGTGGGTAGAGGGAACCTTTCTTTTAAACATCCACCCCAGCACAGGCAGTTGAGGTGCTAGGAGGAGTTGGGCCTCTGTACTAATCACCTCCGAGGCGGCTTGAACTCTTTCATAGGTGGCCAAGATTTCTTTCTCTGTGGGAGTGTAATTGGCTTCAGACCCTCTGTAGCTTCGGCTCCAGAATCTCAGTGGTTGACCTCGAGTCTCACCCGGCACCTTCTGCCATAGGCTCCAGGACAGGCCATTGTTCCCGGCTGCTGAGTAGAGCACATTCTTTACATCTGGTCCTGTCCTCACTGGGCCAAGGGCTACCGCATGAGCGATCTCCTGTTTGATCTGGGCAAAGGCTTGCTGCTGTTCAGGGCCCCAGTGGAAATCATTCTTCTTGTGAGTAACCAGGTAGAGAGGGCTCACAGTCTGGCTGTACTCGGGGATGTGCATTCTCCAAAAGCCTATGGCACCTAGGAAAGCTTGTGTTTCCTTCTTGCTGGTCGGTGGAGACATTGCGGTGATCTTGTTGATTATCTCTGTGGGTATCTGGTGACGTCTATCTTGCCACTTTACCCTTAAGAACTGGATCTCTCGGGCAGGTCTCTTGACTTTGCTCTTCTTGATGGCAAAGCTGGCTTTCAGGAGAATCTGGATGATCTCCTCTCCTTTCTCAAACACTTCTATTGCCGTGTTCTCCCACACAATGATGTCATCGATGTACTGCAGATGTTCTGGAGCCTCTCCCTTTTCCAGTGTAGCCTGGATCAGTCCATGGCAGATGGTGGGACTGTGCTTCCACCCCTGGGGCAGTCGGTTCCAGGTGTACTGCACGCCCCACTATGTGAACGCAAATTGAGGCCTGCACTCTGCAGCCAGAGGAATGGAGAAAAATGCATTGGCAATGTCAATAGTGGCGTACCACTTCGCTGCCTTGGACTCCAGCTCGTATTGGAGTTCCAGCATGTCTGGCACAGCAGCGCTCAGCGGTGGTGTCACTTCATTCAATGCATGATAGTCCACAGTCAGTCTCCATTCTCCATCAGACTTGCGCACAGGCCAGATGGGGCTGTTGAAGGGTGAGTGGGTTTTGCTGACCACCCCTTGGCTCTCCAGCTCCCGGATCGTCTTGTGGATGGGGATCACGGCATCTCGATTGGTCCGATACTGCCGGCAGTGCACCGTCGAGGTGGCAACTGGCACTTGTTGTTCTTCTACCTTCAGGTGTCCTACTGCAGATGGGTTCTCTGACAGTCCAGGCAAGGTGTTCAATTTTTTGATGCCCTCTGCCTCCACAGCAACTATTCCAAAAGCCCATCTGAGTCCCTTAGGGTCTTTGTAATACCCATTCCGGAGGAAGTCTATGCCCGGAATACACGGGGCCTCTGGGCCGGTTGCAATCAGATGTTTCTGCCACTCCTTCCTGGTCAGGCTCACCTCGGCTTCCACCAGAGTCAGTTGCTGTGATCCCCCTGTCACTCCAGCAATGGAAATAGGTTCTGCCCCCACATGTCCTGATGGCATCAGGGTTCACTGCGCACCAGTATCTACCAAAGCTTCATATTTCTGTGGCTCTGATGTGCCAGGCCATCGAATCCACACAGTCTAAAAGACTCGGTTTTCCCGTGCCTCTTCCTTGCTAGAGGCAGGACCCCTCTAGCACTGGTTATTATTCCCTTCCTGGGCATACATCGTAGAGGTTCCTTCAAGGGGATCTGACATATCATCTGCACTTCTGTAATACCCTGTGGCTCGGTCATGGGAGGTTGAGGCTACTTTCATTTTAGTAGAACCCCCTCAGTTAGTGTTTCTCTCCTTGAGCTCACGCACCCGTGCTGCCAGGACGGAAGTGGGTTTTCCATCCCACCTTCCCATGTCTTCCCCATGGTCACGCAAGAAAAACCACAGGTCAGCCCTCGGGGTGTACCCTCTCTCTCTAGCTGGAGGGCGTTGGGCTCTGGCTCTGGGGCCTGTGACTCGCACCGTTGCCACATGGGAACTGTTCCTCCTCATCTCCTCCCTCACCTCCCTTATCTCCCCTTTGAGTTCCTTAACTACTGCAGAGACCTGAGCCTGCATTGGGCCACTGATCATGCTCTCATAATTTCTGAGCCTGCTGGCGACAGAACCCACTGTCTCTCGGTTGCTACCAGGACTGATCATTGCAATGAAGGTGGTGTATTGAGATGGCCCTTTACTTGCCAGGTTCCACAACATCTGCTCTGTGCACCTGACCTTGTCAGGGTCATTGTCATGCTGTCCACCCCTCCCAAAGAGCACCTCTAATATTGCCATTTCCCTCAGCTGTTGGATCCCTTCCTCAAGGGTCTTCCAATGACTTCTATGATGGTGCTCTTGCATTCTGTCTCTGTGGACAAACCTCTCCCTTACACTCATTAGAAGTCACTCCCAGAGGGGAAGGGGCCCTTGCTCCCTTACAAATACTTGATTCACCCCTGAGTCCTGGGTCAAGGGTCCCAAATTCCTTGCCTCACCACCATCCAGTTGCACGCCTGTACCTATAAGGTCCCAAACCCGAAGTAACCAAGTTGTATAAGCCTCACGTCCCCGTCGTGCAATATCTTTTTGCAGATTACGTAGGCTTTCATAAGTCAGGGACTCGGTGATAATCTCAACCTCTTGTTCCCCTGTGGGCTGTGAGGGCCCTCTTTTCTTACCCTTATTACCTGGGTGCTCTGATTTCATCTTATACTTCTTTGTTTCTACAGGGGCAACTGCAGCTGGTTGTGACTGCCCCTGTGGTTCAGCTGGAACCTGGACGGTTGTAAAGTCTGTGGGCTCCACTGCTGCACCATCAGATTCTCCCTTTTCAGGGCAAGGGGAGGGCTTCCCACCAGCTGGGGAAGTGTATTCTTTCAGCACTTGGCTCATCTCACATGTCTCTTTCACTAGAACCCCCACCCAATCGGGGTGGTTCATTTCTGGGGTGGGCTGCGGGGCAGGGTCAGGCAGTGGGCCAGCATCCCCAGTCTCTGGGGCATTGGCCCCAGGCTCTATGGCAGCATTCCCAGCCTCTGGAGCAGTATCAGGCCTTACAGCAATATCTCTAGTCTCTGGGGCAGTATCAGGCCCTACAGCAGCATCTCTAGCCTCTGGGACAGTATCAGGCCCTACAGCAGTATCTCTAGTCTCTGGGGCAGTATCAGGCCTTACAGTAGTATCTCTAGCCTCTGGGGCAGTGTCAGGCCCCACAGCAATATCCCTAGTCTGTGCCATGCTCTAAATTGACCTCACCTTATCTCTGAAAGCTAAATAAGCTAGGATCATCAGCAACATTTGGTTAGTTTCTAGAGGAAATTTGAACTCTTCAAAAGCTGGTGGAGTAGGCATAAGGAACTGGCTAAAAGTCTGGAAAACTTCTCCTACTGTCATTTCTTCACAGAAAGTACTATTCTTAAAGTAACCCCAAATACACCCACTTAGTGTGTGATAGCTACTTATCCATGTGCCTGCCTTCCAGAGCAAGTTAAAAATCAGTGAATTCCTCACCTTATCAGCCCATAAAACAAACTGGATAACAGCCACAGTAGCTTTTGTTATAGGGCCCACGTTTAGGTAAGGGCCTGCAAATGGGCAAAATAAAGCCACAACCACATGCCACCTGAACCAGGATAAGTTAGGCCACATGGCGTTACCTATCAAGGTTTCTATATCTAGTGCACAAGAAATCAGGTCACTTAAGAGCTGTTATTCCTTTTTTCTCTCAATGCTCTCGAGCCCCACGTTGGGCACCAGAATCTGTCTTGGTTTTGAAAAAAGACAGGTATCTGCTAAAGAGAGGCAGGGCCTCTCTTGGAATGGATAATTCAAATCCCCTTCCCTCATATTATTATAATTTAGAAAATTAAAACGGCTCTCAGGCAGAGATATGGGGATAGGAATAACAGTCCTTTACTAATAGGTATAACAAGGCAAACAAACAACAACAACTACAGCAATTAATAGCGAAAACAGAACCAGGGACCTTGACGGAGCTTGGTTTCACAAAACCCGGGGCAGTCTGGTCTCTGGGGGACTCCGAAACAAAAAAAACTAAGCTGGAACAGTGAGGAATCCCAGGCTGGTGGATTGGATACAATCTAGGGCTCCGTCAGTGGTCACTGGAGGCCAGGGATGTCCGGCAGGGAGGGCAGTGCGGGGCCGCGGTGCAGAGCGGCCTCAAAAGCAGCGGCGGTGGGACAGTGCCCAGCTCCAGCAGGGCAGCAGGAGTAGAGCTCAGGATCTTCCCGGGCACACGAAATGTGGATGGTGGTAGCCTTCTTCAGAATCGGACCCGGTGGCACCAGTGGAACCCCTCCTGCAGTAACAGCAGCCCCGTCCTCTCCCGATGAAAAGCACATCTAAAAGTGAGGCTGCTCTCCAGCCCCCGTCCCTCTCCCCCCCCCCCCCCCCCCGGGGGGAAACTTTTGGAGACAAAGGGTGCACCCAAGTGCCAGTCTCCACCCAGCCTCTATGCTTTGTTCCACCCAGCAGCGACAAGCACCCAGCAATCAGTTGCCCCACAACTCCTGGGAAAAAATTCTATAGGTGAAAAAAAAAAAAAAAACCCACAAACAAGTCTAACCCCTAACACAGGTATTTGTCAGAAATGGATAAAGCAGAACTTTGTGGCTTGAATCAAGCAAAATCAAGCTCCTCATCTTTGGCAAGAGCAAAGTGACCTGAAAAATAGCCAAACCTCCACTGCACCTTTCCAGAAGCAAAGATCAACCTGAGGAAGACGTTGGCCTTCCTCCCAAGACCCCAACTCATGTCCACCAGTAGGCATGACAGCTAATTAGAATACAAAGTGAGAGAAGGAGAGGAATGGGTGGGTGAGGAGGTGTAGGCTGTGGGATCAATGTGTATTTAAATCTGGACCTTGTCTTGACCAGGTACTCACGGTTTGGAGGAGATATCCCCCCGTGTGTCCCAGCTGGAAATAAAACATACCTGCTTTACAATTTCTAATTGCAAAGTCCTTATTCTACGCTTCCTCAGAGTCCTGCAGGGGCACCGAGATCAGGCTGCCCTGGGCTTTGTGAAGCAAAGCCCTCAAGGTTCCTGGTTCTGTTTTGCTGTTAATGCTGGAGTTGTTGTTTGTTTGTCTTGTTATACATACTAGTAAAGAACTGTTATTCCTACCCTCAAACCTCTGCCTGAGAGCCCTTTAATTTTCTAAATTATAATAATTTGGAGGGAGGGGATTTGAATTCTCCATTCCAAGGGAGGCCCTGCCCCTCCCTAGCAGATCCCTGTCTTTCAAACCAAGACAGATTTTGGTGCCTAATGTAGGGCTCGAGGGCACTGAGAAAAAAGGGTGAAAAAAGGAATAATGGTTCTTCAGTCACCTAATATTTTCTTTTGTGTGTGCTGGATATAGAAACCTCATTAGGTGTTGGGGGTTAGACTTGTTTATCCTTTTCACCTATAGAATTTTTTCCCAAGGGTTGCAAGGCAACTGATTGCCGGGTACTTATGAGTGCTCAGGTGAAAACAAAGCATAGAAGCTAGCACTTGACTACACCCTTGTCTCCGGGAGTTTTCCCCGGGGGGGGGGGGGGGGAGAGAAAGACGGGGGCTGGGGGGGGCAGCTTCACTTTTGGTGTAGTCTGCGTCGGGAGCGGACGGGGCTGCCGTTGCTGCGGGAGTTTCTCACGGCACCACCGGGATCTGATCCTGGAGAGAGAGAGCTACCACCATCTGCTCGTGTGCCCGGATCCGGATTCCTCTTTTTGCTGCCCTGCTGGAGCTGCCTCGGCTGGGCATCCTGCCCCACTGCCTCGGCGCTGTTTTGGAGCTGCTGCACCGCGGGCCCGCGCTGGCCTTCTTGCCAGACGTCTCTGCCCTCCAGTGACCACCGACTGAGCTCTGAACTTCATCCGATCCACCAGCCCGGGATTCCCCACCGTTCCAGCTTGGTACTTTTCTTTGAAGTCCCCCAGAGACCAGACTGCCCCGGGTTTTGTGGGACCAAGCTCCGTCAAGGTCCCTGGTTCTGTTTTTGCTATTAATTGCTGTAGTTGTTGTTGTTTGTTTGCCTTGTTATACCTATTAGTAAAGAACTGTTATTCCTATTCCCATATCTCTGCCTGAGAGCCGTTTTAATTTTCTAAATTATAATAATTTGAGGGAAGGGGATTTGAATTATCCATTCCAAGAGAGGCCCTGCCTCTCTGTAGCAGATACCTGTCTTCTTTCAAAACTAAGACAGATTTTGGTGCCCAGACGTGGGGCTTGAGGGCATTGAGAGAAAAAAGGGAATAACAGTTCTTAAGTGACCTAATTTCTTGTTCATTCTTGTTCACTGGATATAGAAACCTTGATAGGTAACGCCATGTGGTCTAACTTATCCTGGTTCGGGTGGCATGTGGTTGTGGCTTTATTTTGCCCATTTGCAGGCCCTTATCTAAATATGGGCCATATAACAAAAGCTACTGTGGCTGTTATTCAGTTTGTTTTATGGGCTGATAAGGTGAGGAATTCACTGATTTTTAACTTGCTCTGGACAGCAGGCACGTGGATACATGGCTATCACATACTAAGTGGGTGTATTTGGGGTTACTTTAAGAATGGTACTTTCTGTGAGGAAATGACAGTGAGAGAAGTTTTCCAGACCTTTAGCCAGTTCCTTATGCCTACTCCACCAGCTTTTGAAGAGTTCAAATTTCCTCTAGAAACTAACCAAATGTTGCTGATGATCCTAGCTTATTTAGCTTTCAAAGATAAGGTGAGGTCAATTTGGAGCACTGCACAGACTAGGGATATTGCTGTGGGGCCTGATACTGCCCCAGAGACTAGAGATACTGCTGTAAGGCATGATACTGCCCCAGAGGCTGAGAATGCTGCCATAGAGCCTGATACTGCCCCAGAGACTGGGGATGCTGGCCCACTGCCTGACCCTGCCCCGCAGCCCACCCCAGAAATGAACCACCCCAGTTGGGTGGGGGTTCTAGTGAAAGAGATACGTGAGATGAGCCAAGTGCTGAAAGAATACACTTCCCCAGCTGGTGAGAAGCCCTCCCCTTGCCCTGAAAGGGGAGAATCCGATGATGCAGCAGTGGAACCCACAGAGGTTACAACCGTCCAGGTTCCAGCTGAACCACAGGACCAGTCACAACCAGCTGCAGTTGCCCCTGTAGAAACAAAGAAGTATAAGATGAAATCAGAGCACCCAGGTAATAAGGATAAGAAAGGAGGGCCCTCACAGCCCACAGGGGAACCAGAGGTTGAGATTACCATCGAGTCCCTGACCTATGAAAGCCTACGTAATCTGCAAAAAGATATTGCACGACGGGGACGTGAGGCTTATACAACTTGGTTACTTCGGGTTTGGGACCTTATAGGTACAGGCGTGCAACTGGATGGCGGTGAGGCAAGGAACTTGGGACCCTTGACCCAGGACTCAGGGGTGAATCAAGTATTTGTAAGGGAGCAAGGGCCCCTTCCCCTCTGGGAGCGACTTCTAATGAGTGTAAGGGAGAGGTTTGTCCACAGAGACAGAATGCAGGAGCACCATCATAGAAGTCAGTGGAAGACCCTTGAGGAAGGGATCCAACAGCTGAGGGAAGTGGCCATATTAGAGGTACTCTTTGGGAGAGGTGGACAGCATGACAATGACCCTGACAAGGTCAGGTGCACAGGGCAGATGTTGTGGAACCTGGCAAGTAAAGGGCCATCTCAATACACCACCTTCATTGCAATGATCAATCCTGATAGCAACCGGGAGACAGTGGGTTCTGTCGCCAGCAGGCTCAGAAATTATGAGAGCATGGTCAGTGGCCCAATGCAGGCTCAGGTCTCTGCAGTAGTTAAGGAACTCAAAGAGGAGGTAATAAGAGAAGTGAGGGAGGAGGTGAGGGAGGAGATGAGGAGGAACAGTTCCCATGTGGCACCGGTGCGAGTCACAGGCCCCAGAGCCAGAGCCCAACGCCCTCCAGCTAGAGAGAGAGGGTACACCCCAAGGGCTGACCTGTGGTTTTTCTTGCGTGACCATGGGGAAGACATGGGAAGGTGGGATGGAAAACCCACTTCTGCCCTGGCAGCACGGGTGCGTGAGCTCAAGGAGAGAAACACTAACCGAGGGGGTCCCACTAAAATGAAAGTAGCCTCAACCTCCCAGGACCGAGCCACCAGGTATTATAGAAGTGAAGATGATATGTCAGATCCCCTTGAAGGAGCCTCTACAATGTATGCCCAGGAAGGGAATAATAACCAGTGCTAGAGGGGCCCTGCCTCTAGCCAGGAAGAGGCACGGGAAAACCGAGTCTTTTGGACTGTGTGGATTCGATGGCCTGGCACATCAGAGCCACAGAAATATGAAGCTTTGGTAGATACTGGTGCGCAGTGTACCCTGATGCCATCGGGACATGTGGGGGCAGAACCCATTTCCATTGCTGGAGTGACAGGGGGATCACAGCAACTGACTCTGGTGGAAGCCGAGGTGAGCCTGACCAGGAAGGAGTGGCAGAAACATCTGATTGCAACCGGCCCAAAGGCCCCGTGTATCCTGGGCATTGACTTCCTCCGGAATGGGTATTACAAAGACCCTAAGGGACTCAGATGGGCTTTTGGAATAGCTGCTGTGGAGGCAGAGGGCATCAAGAAATTGAACACCTTGCCTGGACTGTCAGAGAACCCATCTGCAGTAGGACACCTGAAGGTAGAAGAACAACGAGTACCAGTTGCCACCTCGACGGTGCACCGCCGGCAGTATCGGACCAATCGAGATGCCGTGATCCCCATCCACAAGACGATCCGGGAGCTGGAGAGCCAAGGGGTGGTCAGCAAAACCCACTCACCCTTCAACAGCCCCATCTGGCCTGTGCGCAAGTCTGATGGAGAATGGAGACTGACCGTGGACTATCGTGCATTGAATGAGGTGACACCACCGCTGAGCGCTGCTGTGCCGGACATGCTGGAACTCCAGTACGAGCTGGAGTCCAAGGCAGCGAAGTGGTATGCCACTATTGACATCGCTAATGCATTTTTCTCCATTCCTCTGGCTGCAGAGTGCAGGCCTCAGTTTGCGTTCACATGGAGGGGCGTGCAGTACACCTGGAACCGACTGCCCCAGGGGTGGAAGCACAGTCCCACCATCTGCCATGGACTGATCCAGGCTGCACTGGAAAAGGGAGAGGCTCCAGAACATCTGCAGTACATCGATGACATCATTGTGTGGGGGAACACGGCAATGGAAGTGTTTGAAAAAGGGAGAAGATCATCCAGATTCTCCTGGAAGCTGGCTTTGCCATCAAGAAGAGCAAGGTCAAGGGACCTGCCCGAGAGATCCAGTTCTTAGGGGTAAAGTGGCAAGATAGTCGTCGCCAGATACCCACAGAGGTAATCAACAAGATCACTGCAATGTCTCCACCGACCAGCAAGAAGGAAACACAAGCTTTCCTAGGTGCCATAGGCTTTTGGAGAATGCACATTCCTGAGTACAGCCAGATTGTGAGCCCTCTCTACCTGGTTACCCGCAAGAAGAATGATTTCCACTGGGGCCCTGAACAGCAGCAAGCCTTTGCCCAGATCAAGCAGGAGATCGCTCATGCGGTAGCCCTTGGCCCAGTGAGGACGGGACCAGAGGTAAAGAATGTGCTCTACTCAGCAGCCGGGAACAATGGCCTGTCCTGGAGCCTATGGCAGAAGGTGCCGGGTGAGACTCGAGGCCGACCACTGGGATTCTGGAGCCGAAGCTACAGAGGGTCTGAAGCCAACTACACTCCCACGGAGAAGGAAATCTTGGCTGCCTATGAAGGAGTTCAAGCCGCCTCGGAGGTGATTGGTACAGAGGCGCAACTCCTCCTGGCACCCCGACTGCCTGTGCTGGGGTGGATGTTTAAAGGAAAGGTTCCCTCTACCCACCATGCCACCGACGCCACATGGAGCAAATGGATTGCCCTCATCACACAGCGCGCCCGTATTGGAAACCCAAACCGCCCTGGGATTTTGGAAGTTATTACCAACTGGCCGGAAGGTGAAAGCTTTGGTCTCATGGATGAAGAGGAGCAGGAACAAGTGACACGGGCTGAAGAAGCACCACCGTACAACCAACTGCCAGTGGAAGAGACACAGTACGCTCTTTTCACTGATGGTTCCTGTCGCATTGTAGGCCTGAACCGGAAATGGAAGGCAGCTGTATGGAGCCCCACACGACAGGTTGCACAAGCCACTGAAGGAGAAGGTGGATCGAGTCAACTTGCTGAACTCAAAGCCATTCAGTTAGCCCTGGACATTGCTGAAAGAGAGAAGTGGCCAAAGCTCTACCTCTACACTGATTCGTGGATGGTGGCCAATGCTCTGTGGGGTTGGCTGGAAAGGTGGAAAAAGGCCAACTGGCAGCGTCGGGGAAAACCAATCTGGGCTGCTGATGAGTGGAAGGACATTGCCACTCGGGTAGAGAAGCTACCTGTGAAAGTCCGCCATGTAGATGCCCATGTCCCCAAGAGCAGAGCTAATGAGGAGCACCGAAACAATAAGCAAGTAGATCAAGCTGCCAAGATAGAAGTATCAAAGATAGACTTAGACTGGCAGCACAAGGGAGAGCTGTTCCTAGCTCGATGGGCCCATGATGCTTCAGGACATCAAGGCAGAGATGCCACCTATAAGTGGGCACGAGACCGAGGGGTGGATCTAACCATGGACAGTATCTCCCAGGTTATCCATGACTGTGAGACATGTGCTGCCATCAAACAGGCCAAGCGGGTGAAGCCCCTATGGTATGGGGGACGGTGGTCTAAATATAAGTATGGGGAAGCCTGGCAGATTGACTACATCACCCTTCCCCAGACCCGCCAAGGCAAGCGCTATGTGCTGACCATGGTAGAAGCCACCACTGGATGGCTGGAGACCTACCCTGTGCCCCATGCTACTGCCCGGAATACCATCCTAGGCCTTGAAAAACAAGTCCTTTGGAGACATGGCACCCCTGAGAGAATTGAGTCGGACAATGGGACCCATTTCAAGAACAGCCTTGTAAACACCTGGGCTAGAGAACATGGCATCGAATGGATATATCACATCCCTTATCATGCACCAGCTGCCGGGAAAGTTGAACGGTGCAATGGCCTGCTTAAAACCACCTTGAAGGCACTGGGTGGGGGTCCTTCAAGAACTGGGAGATTAATTTAGCAAAGGCCACATGGTTAGTGAACACCAGAGGTTCCACCAACCGAGCAGGCCCTGGCCAGTCTGAGCCCCTGAGAACAATGGATGGGGATAAGGTTCCAGTGGTACACATGAGAGGTATGCTGGGAAAAACTGTTTGGGTTAATCCTGCCTCCAGCAAAGACAATCCCATCCGTGGGGTTGTCTTCGCTCAGGGACCAGGTTGCACTTGGTGGATAATGCAAAAAGATGGACAGACCCGATGCATACCTCAAGGAGACCTTGTTTTAGGGTGAACTACACATGCCACTGTATTCGTACCCACATCTGCATGTATATATGTATATAATTAAGGTAGTGCATGTATGTATATAGTTTAGCAGTTTAAATTCAAATGTAATATGTTAGTATGGGAAAAAATTCGGGGTGGATTAATGTTGGGGGTTAGACTTGTTTATCCTTTTCACCTATAGAATTTTTTCCCAAGGGTTGCAAGGCAACTGATTGCCGGGTACTTATGAGTGCTCAGGTGAAAACAAAGCATAGAAGCTGGCACTTGGCTACACCCTTTGTCTCTGGGAGTTTTCCCCGGGGGGGGGGGGGGGGAGAGAAAGACGGGGGCTGGGGGGGGCAGCTTCACTTTTGGTGTAGTCTGCGTCGGGAGCGGACGGGGGCTGCCATTGCTGCAGGAGTTTCTCACGGCACCACCGGGATCTGATCCTGGAGAGAGAGAGCTACCACCATCTGCTCGTGTGCCCGGATCCGGATTCCTCTTTTTGCTGCCCTGCTGGAGCTGCCTCGGCTGGGCATCCTGTCCCACTGCCTCGGCGCTGTTTTGGAGCTGCTGCACCGCGGGCCCGCGCTGGCCTTCTTGCCAGACGTCTCTGCCCTCCAGTGACCACCGACTGAGCTCCGAACTTCATCCGATCCACCAGCCCGGGATTCCCCACCGTTCCAGCTTGGTACTTTTCTTTGAAGTCCCCCAGAGACCAGACTGCCCCGGGTTTTGTGGGACCAAGCTCCGTCAAGGTCCCTGGTTCTGTTTTTGCTATTAATTGCTGTAGTTGTTGTTGTTTGTTTGCCTTGTTATACCTATTAGTAAAGAACTGTTATTCCTATTCCCATATCTCTGCCTGAGAGCCGTTTTAATTTTCTAAATTATAATAATTTGAGGGAAGGGGATTTGAATTATCCATTCCAAGAGAGGCCCTGCCTCTCTGTAGCAGATACCTGTCTTCTTTCAAAACTAAGACATTAGGTAACACCAGGTAGTCTGGCTTACCCTGGTTTGGGTGGCACATTGTTGTGGCTGTGTTTCTCCCATTTGCAGACCCTTATCTGAACATGGGCCCTATAACAAAAGCTACTGTGGCTGTTATCCAGTTTGTTTTATGGGTTAATAAGGTGAGAAATTCATGGATTTTGAACTTCCTCTGGAAGACGGGCACATGGATGCATGGCTATCACACACTAAGTCTATGTTTTTTGGTTTATGTTAAGAATGGTACTTTCTGTGAGGAAATGCCAGTGGGGGAAGATTTCTCCCAGCCCTTCCACCCCACTTCTTTGTGCCTACCCCACCAGCTTATGAAGGGTTTAAATTTCCTCTAGATACTAACCAAGTGCGGCTCATAGTCCTAGTCTATTTCACTTTAAGAAATAAGGTGAGGTCGACGTAGATATCCACACAGGCATCTCTACCCCAGAGACTATTGATTCTGCCATGGAGTCTGACACAGAATAGGATGCTGCATGGAGTCTGACACTGCCCCACAGAATAGGGATGCTGCCCCACTGCCTGACCTTGCCTCACAGCCCACCTCAGAAATGAACCACCCAGACTGGGTGGGAGTTCTGGTGAACAGGACAGGCCAGATGGTAAAAGAGAACATTTCCCCAGTGGTGGCCTCATTAGCCCCAGCTGGTGGGAAACCCTCCCCCTGCCCTGAAAAGGGAGAGTCTGATGGTGCAGCGGTGGAACCCACAGACGTTACAACTGTCCAGGTTCCAGCTGAACCACAGGGGCAGTCACAGCCAGGAGCAGTCACACCTGTGGAAATGAAGAAGTCTAAGATGAAATCAGAGCACCCAGGAAATAAGGATAAGAAAGGAGGGCCCTCAAAACTACAGGGGAGCCAGAGGTTGAGATTATCAGAGTCCCTGATGTATGAAATCCTCTGTAATCTGCAAAAAGATATTGCACAATGGGGGGGTGAGGCTTATACAGCCTGGTTACTTCGGGTCTGGGACCTTATGGGTACATGTGTGCAACTGGATGGTGGTGAGGCAAGGAATTTTGGGCCCTTGACCCAGGACTCAGGTGTGAATCAAGTATTTGTAAGGGAGCCAGGGCCCCTTTCCCTCTGGGAGCAGCTTTTAATGAGTGTGAAGGAGAGGTTTGTCCACAGAGACAGAATGCAGAAATACCATCATAAAATGTGCTGGAAGATCCTTGAGGAGGGGATCCCAAACCTGAGAGAAGTGGCACTATTTGAGATACTCTTTGGGAGGGGTGGACAGTATGATAATGACCCCAACAAAGTCAGGTGCACAGGGAAAATGTTGTGGAATCTGGAAACTAAAAGGCCAGCTCAATACACCACATTCATTGCGATGATCAGTCGTGAGACCAACCCAGAGACAGTGAGTTCTGCAGCCAACAGGAACAGACATTACGAGAGTATGATCGGTGGCCTGATGCAGGCTCAGGTCTCTGCCATAGTTAAAGAACTCAAAGAGGAGATAAGGGAGGTGAGGGAGGAGATGAGGAGGAACAGTTCCCATATGGCACCAGTGTGAGTCACAGACCTCAGAGTCAGAGCCAAACGTCCCCCAGCTAGAGAGAGAGGGTACAACCCAAGAGCTGACCTGATGTAGCCTCAACCTCCCATGACCGAGCCGCCAGGTATTACAGAAGTGAAGATGATCTGTTGGATCTCCTTGAAGGAACCTCTACTGCGTATGCCCAGGAAGGGAATAATAACCAGTGCTAGAGGGGCCCTGCCTCTAGCCAGGAAGAGGCATAGAAAAACCGAGACTTTTGCACTGTGTGGATTCGATGGCCTGGCACATCAGAGCCACAGAAATATGAAGCTTTCATTGATACTGGTGCACAGTGTACCCTGATGCCATCAGGACATGTGGGGGCAGAACCCATTTTCATTGCTGGGGTGGCAGGGGGATCACAGCAACTGACTCTGGTGGAAGCCGAGGTGAGCCTGACCAGGAAGGAGTGGCGGAAACATCTGATTGCAACCGGCCCAAAGGCCCCGTGTATCCTGGGCATTGACTTCCTCAGGAATGGGTATTACAAAGACCCTAAGGGACTCAGATGGGCTTTTGGGATGGCTGCTGTAGAGGCAGAGGGCGTCAAGAAATTGAACACCTTGCCTGGACTGTCAGAGAACCCATCTGCAGTAGGACTCCTGAAGTTAGAAGAACAACAAGTGCCAGTTGCCACCTCGACGGTGCACTGCCGGCAGTATTGGACCAATCGAGATGCCGTGATCCCCATCCACAAGATGATCCAGGAGCTGGAGAGCCAAGGAATGGTCAGCAAAACCCACTCACCCTTCAACAGCCCCATCTGGCCTGTGCACAAGTCTGATGGAGAATAGAGATTGACTGTAGTCTATAGTGCCTTGAATGAAGTGACTCCACTGCTGAGTGCTGCTGTGCCGGACATGCTGGAACTCCAGTACGAGCTGGAGTCCAAGGCAGCGAGGTGATACACCACTATTGACATTGCCAATGCATTTTTCTCCATTCCTCTGGCAGTAGAGTACAGGCCTCAGTTTACCTTCACATGGACGGGCGTGCAGTACACCTGGAACTGACTGCCCCAGGGGTGGAAACACAGCCCCACCATCTGCCATGGACTGATCCAGGCTGTACTGGAAAAGGGTGAGGCTCCGGAACATCTGCAGTACATCGATGACATCATTATGTGGGGAACAGAGCAATGGAAATGTTTGAGAAAGGAGAGAAGATCATCCAGATTCTTCTGGAAGCTGGTTTTGCTATCAAGAAGAGCAGGGTCAAAGGGCCTGCCCGAGAGATCCAGTTCTTAGGGGTAAAGTGGCAAGATAGACGTCGCCAGATACCCACAGAGGTAATCAACAAGATCACCGCAATGTCTCCACCAACCAGCAAGAAGGAAACACAAGCTTTCCTAGGTGCCATAGGCTTTTGGAGAATGCACATTCCTGAGTATAGCCAGACTGTGAGCCCTCTCTACCTGGTTACCTGCAAGAAGAACAATTTCCACTGGGGCCCTGAACAGCAGCAAGCCTTTGCCCAGATCAAGCAGGAGATCGCTTATGAGGTAGCCCTTGGCCCAGTGAGGACAGGACCAGATATGAAGAATGTGCTCTACTCCAGAGCTGGGAATAATGATTTTTTCCTGGAGCCTTTTGCAGAAGTTACCTGCAGAGACTCGAGGCCGACCACTGGGATTCTGGAGTTGAAGTCTGAGGCCAACTACACTCCCACAGAGAAGGAAATCTTGGCTTCCTATGAAGGAGATGGAGCCGCCTTGGAGGTGATTGGCACAGAACCACAACTCCTCCTGGCACCCTGACTGCCTGTGCTGGGGTGGATGTTTAAAGGAAAAGTTCCCTCTACCCACCATGCCACCGACGTCACATGGAGCAAATGGATTGCCCTCATCACACAGCGCGCCCGTATTAGAAACCCAAACCGCCTTGGGATTTTGGAAGTTATTACCAACTGGCCGGAAGGTGAAAGCTTTGGTCTCATAGACGAAGAAGAGCAAGAACAAGTGACACGGGCTGAAGAAGCACCACCGTACAACCAACTGCCAGTGGAAGAGACACAGTACGCTCTTTTCACTGATGGTTCCTGTCGCATTGTAGGCATGAACCAGAAATAGAAAGCAGCTGTATAGAGCCCCACACGACAAATTGCACAAGCCACTGAAGGAGAAGGTAGATCGAGTCAACTTGCTGAACTCAAAGCCATTCAGTTAGCCCTGGACATTGCTGAAAAAGAGAAGTGGCCAAAGCTCTACCTCTACACGGATTCGTGGATGGTGGCCAATGCTCTGTGGGGTTAGCTAGAAAAGTAGAAAAAGGCCAACTGGTAGCGTCAGAGAAAACCGATCTGGGCTGCTGATGAGTGGAAAGACATTGCCACTCGGGTAGAGAAGCCACCTGTGAAAGTCCGCCATGTAGATGCCCATGTCCCCAAGAGCAGAGCTAATGAGGAGCACCGAAACAACGAGCAAGTAGATCAGGCTGCCAAGATAGAAGTATCAAAGATAGACTTAGACTGGCAGCACAAGGGAGAGCTGTTCCTAGCTCGATGGGCCCATGATGCTTCAGGACATCAAGGCAGAGATGCCACCTATAAGTGGGCACGAGACCGAGGAGTAGATCTAACCATAGACAGTATCTCCCAGGTTATCCATGACTGTGAGACATGTGCTGCCATCAAACAAGCCAAGCAGGTAAAGCCCCTATGGTATAGGGGACGGTGGTCTAAATATAAGTATGAGGAAGCCTAGCAGATTGACTACATCACCCTTCCCCAGACCCGCCAAAGCAAGCGCTGCGTGCTGACCATGGTAGAAGCCACCACTGGATGGCTGGAGACCTACCCTGTGCCCCATGCTACTGCCCAGAATACCATCCTAGGCCTTGAAAAACAAGTCCTTTAGAGACATGGCACCCCTGAGAGAATTGAGTCAGACAGTGGGACCCATTTCAAGAACAGCCTTGTAAACACCTGGGCTAGAGAACATGGCATTGAATGGATATATCACATCCCTTATCATGCACCAGCCACCGGGAAAGTTGAACGATGCAATGGCTTGCTTAAAACCACCTTGAAGGCACTAGGTGGGGAGTCTTTCAAGAACTAAGAGACTAATTTAGCAAAGGCCACATGGTTAGTGAACACCAGAGGTTCCACTAACCGAGCAGGCCCTGCCCAGTCTGAGCCCCTGAGAACAATAGATAGAGATAAAGTTCCAGTGGTACACATGAGAGGTATGCTGAGAAAAACTGTCTGAGTTAATCCTGCCTCCAGCAAAGACAATCCCATCCGTGGAGTTGTCTTCGCTCAGAGACCAGGTTGCACTTAGTAAGTAATGCAAAAAGATGGACAGACCCGATGCATACCTCAAGGAGACCTTGTTTTAGGGTGAACTACCCATGCCACTGTATCCGTACCCATATCTGCATGTATATATGTATATAATTAAGGTAGTTCATGTATGTATATAGTTTAGAAGTTTAAATTCAAATGTAATATGTTAGTATAGGAAAAAATTCGGGGTGGATTAATGTTGGGGGTTAGACTTGTTTATCCTTTTCACCTATAGAATTTTTTTCCCAAGAGTTGCAAGGCAACTGATCGCTGGGTACTTATCAGTACTCAGGTGAAAACAAAGCATGGAGGCTGGCACTTGGCTACACCCATTGTCTTTGGGAGTTTCCCCCGAGGGGTAGGGGGGAGAGAAAGATGGGAGCTGGCGGTGGGCAGCTTCACTTTTAGTGTAGTCTGTGTCGGTAGTAGACAGGCTGCCGTTGCTGCGTGAGTTTCTCACTGGCACCACCGGGATCTGATCCTAGAGAGAGAGCTGCCATCGTCTGCTCGTGTGCCCAGATCCAGATTCCTCCTTTGTTGCCCTGCTAGAGCTGTCTCAGCCCTGTCCCACTGCCTCGGCGCTGTTTTAAAACTGCACTGCACCACGGGCCTGCACTGGCCTCCCTGCCAGACATCCCTGCTCTCCAGTGACCACCGACAGAGCTCCAAACTTCATCCGATCTACCAGCCCGGGATTCCCCACTGTTCCAGCTTGGTACCTTTTCTTTAGAGTCCCCCAGAGACCAGACAGCCCCGGGTTTTGTAAGACCAAGCTCCGTCAAAGTCCCTGGTTCTGTTTTTCGCTATTAATTGTTGTGGTTGTTGTTGTTTGTTTGCCTTGTTATATCTATTAGTAAAGAACTGTTATTCCTATTCCCATATCTCTGCCTGAGAGCCGTTTTAATTTTCTAAATTACAATAATTTGAGAGAAGGGGATTTGAATTATCCATTCCAAGAGAGGCCCTGCCTCTCTTTTAGCAGATACCTGTCTTCTTTCAAAACCAAGACATGTGTCCACGTTGTTTCCTTCCCATCTTCTCACCACCTCCTCTTCTCTGGCTAGGAAGAAACTGTGCTTGCCCCACCTTTTTGTTTTTTCTTGTTAAACACGTTCTAATCGAGGAGTTCCCAACCCCTGTCATTGGCCCAGCCTTGGCCAGCAGCATGTCCACCCTCAGAGCCAGCAGGCCTTGGCTCTACCAGACATGGCGGAAGCTTCCAGCAGCTTCTCTCAGCAGCTTCCTCTGCGGGGCTCCCAGAACCAAAAGCAGGCCCTGCACAACCCAAACAGTCGCCAAGGCCGGGCCTGCTCCGGGCCCGTTCCTGGCTCAGCCTGCTGGTGTCTGCAGCCGGGGGTGGCCATTGGTGACATGGCTGCTCCGTGTCAGGGCCCTTTATGACACGGGCCATGGTGGTGGCAGGACACCCTTGTGACATCAGGGAGCCTTGCTGAGGGTTTCTAGGAGCAGCGCAGGGCCCGGGGTGCCCAGTCCCAGGAGAGCCACTGCGCAAGGAGGAAGCAACTCCCAGGATCTGTCTGTGCCACAGGCTCAGAAGCACCAGACAAGGAGGAAAAAGCTACCAAGGCCACCGCAGAGTCCCGGTAACCCAGCCCCGTGCCCAGCTGGCCACACACCCAGGCCCTCAGCGGGCAGTGGGCGGGAGCAGGCGGCAGGTCAGGCCTGCCACTGTCCCACACCGAGAAGGACAAGGGGACCTTTGGTGAAATGGCCCGCCAGCTTTCCCAGTGGGAAGCTGAGAGGGAGCAGGAATTCCTGCCAAACAAGGAAGATCTGCACTCCCACATCTCTTTGTGGGAAGACTGCAGAGAGCCGAAATTGTCCCCAGTGAGGGACAAGAGGCACAGGGAGCTGTCCCCAGGGGCAGACGCTGGGGCCCGAGAGCTGTCCCAGCAGGAGGAGGATGTCGCTTCCAGGCCTGAGGACAAAGCCTTGAGCCCAGGCCTGGAGGAGGCTGAGAAGGCCCAGCCTTGTTCCCTGCTGGTGCCCGGCTCCCCCAGCTCCGAGGGCACAGAGCTGACAGCAGAGGCAGCTCCTGCCCTGCCCAGCGCCTCTCCTGGCCCCGGCAGTGCCCCGCAGGCCCAGCCCGCAGCTGCTGCCCCGGCTGGAGGTGCTGGGCAGGAGGAGCCCGCCGAGCCTCTGGCTGCCCAGCAGGAGGAACAGGCAGCGGAGTCTGCTGGGCCCGGCGAGGAGCTGCCATTCCTGGGGACACAGAGCCCAGTCTCTGCCCCACAGAGCCCCCCAGGCTCCAGCCCCCATCTGCTGCTCTTGTCCCATCTTCTCAGCTGTGTTATCATGTGCCGGGCTCTGCTGCAGATCCAGGGATGCGGGCAGCACGTGGAGCAGTGCAGGGATGTGGAAGCAGGAGAAGCAGCCACATCCGAAGGAGAGCAGAGCCCGGGGCCGGCCCCTCAGAGACCCCTCAGCCCCGGCCCACCCAGCTGGGAGCCCTCAGGGAGCAGCAGCAGGGGCCAGTGTCGTGGGCAGTGCGGGCACAGCAAGGTAGTGGGAGGAGGCCCTGGACGGGACAGTCCCTGGGACTCTGCGATGACTCGGACACGTCCCAGGGGGAATATGAGTGGGCTCGGAGCCAAGCTGTTCCTGGGCCAGAGTACATAATACAAAGCTGTCCCCGTTGGCAGAGCACATCATCTTTGGCCCTGGGAACAAAGCTTGAGCCCCGTGTTGGAGGAGGATGAGGATCCCAGGATCCTTGTTCCCTGCTTGGGCCCGGCTCCCCCAGCCCCATGGGCACAGAGGAAGGGGAGCACAAGGCAGAGGTGCCCCAGGGAAAAGGAACAGCTGCCCAGGAGGCTCCCAGGGGCAAGAGTGCGCAGAACAGGAGCTGTCCCAGCAAGTGGCAGACTGGCAGAGTGCACAGAGGAAGAGCTGTCCCACGGAGAAGTCAACAACTGCCAGGAACACTCAGGCTGGGAGGAATACCTGGAGCAAGAGCTGCTCCAGGAACTCTCAGACTGGCAGGAGAACGTGGAGCAGGAGCTGTCCCCGGGAAGCCCAACAGCTGGGAAGAGGTCTCTGACTGGGAAGAACACACTGGCCAAGCCCCTTCCCAAGAGGAAACGTCCTTTGGCCACCACGTGTCCCGAGGGAACAGTCCCACATCCTGTGTGCTCTCCAGCTGGGAAGATGACAACAACCCAGCGCCGTTGCAGAACCCCTGGGAGTCAGGTACAACTCCAGCAGCTGGATGACGTCCTTGGCCCGCAGGAGGACAAGTGGGACGAGCTGAGTGTCCTGGAGCTGCCGCCAGAAGAAGACAAGGAGCAGAAATGGAGACTTCTTGCGGCGGACGGGCTCCCGGTGCCCGTCCCTCGGGAAGCCTGGGTTGAGGAGCAGGCCCCGGAGCCGTGCAGCCCAGGCCTGCTCTGTGCCTGGCCTGCCCCCCTGCCAGGACAAACCTTGGTGGAGGAGCCCTCTTCTCCCACCCAGGCCTTCCATGGGCAGCCGTGTGCCCCCAGCAAACGTCCCTCTCGCTTCAGGCGGGTGCTGCGGGCGCTGCGGGGGCTGTTCCGGTGTTCCTGCCTGGTGCCGCAGCCCGAGGAGTAGCACAGGCACGGCACCAACAGCAGCCATTGCTGCACAGCCGCCCTCCCTGTCCGGCTGCGGCACCCACAGAAGCCTGAACAATGGCATCAGGACCGGGAACACGTGCCTGTAGAAGCCGAGATGACAGAAGGATTTGGAAGGTGATGACGAAGATGAAGACAACAAAGGCAATTGCAATGATGAAGACACTGAAGGCAAAGATGATGACAAAGAAAATGGAGAAGATAGAGGTGAAACAGGTGAAGACAATGAGAGAGAAAGAAGACAAGAGGAAGAGGAAGAATTGAAAGCTACATAGAAGAATAAGAGTAGTAATAGGAATAGGATTTTAGCAATACATAGAAGAAGAAGAGGAATAGGAATAAGAATTCAAAAACCCATAGAAGAAGAGGAATAAGAATTTTAAAAAGCTATAGAAGAAGAATAGGAATAGGAGTAATAATTTTAGAATCCCTAGGGAAGAGTAATATTAGGTACAATGTCAATATATGCAGAAGAAACAAAAAAGTAGAATAGTGAGAATAAGGAACATAAGAAGAAGAATTTAGAATTCCATAAATTGAAGATAAACTCTAATAAGTAAGTCACAGTAGCAAATATTTTCTCTTTTCCAATAAAATTTGCAATGCACAAGAGCAGAGTCTCCAGATTTCCTTTCTCCTCTCTGTGAGCCATTGATGCATCTTCCACTTCAGTCCCAGGGAGTGCCCTGCAAGGAACGACTGCTCAGCCCCAGAACCTGTGGCAGGGTTCCCGGCTGGAAACTGGAAAGGGTGGAGCCAGCTGGGATCAGGCTCTGCTCCCAGAGAACGGGGAATGGCATGAGAGGGAACGGCCTCTACCAGCTGTGCCAGGGGGGGCTCAGGATGGACCTTGGGAATAATTCATGCCTGGGAAGAGTTTTCCAGTGCAGGGCAGTGGTGGAGTGCCCATTCCTGGAGGGATTTCAGCTCCATGTGCATTTGGGAGGACATGGATCAGGTGTGGCCCCGGCAGTGCCGGGAACTCTTGGGATGGATCTCTAAGGGCTTTTCCAGCCCAAATGATTCCGAGATTCCATCAGCTGCCACCTGCAGGGCTTCTTCCAGCACCAGGATCAACGTCAGGATGCGGAGATGCTGCAGCAACCCCAGAGGGGACATGGACATCATGCTTTCATACACATGGTTTTCCTAAGGTATACTGCCTCTTTTAAAGATACTGTAGATATTCTTGAAATATCTAGAGAAGAAGCACCTGCAGTAGTTTCAGCTTTTGTAACACATGCAGTTAAGACAAAAAATGATCACTGATAAACCAAGAGATTCCAAGACACAGGATCAAATTGATGGGAGTCGAGGACTGTGCAAAAAGTACTTTTTTATTTCTCTTGTTATCCGTCTATGCAGGATAGGTTGTTCGCCATGCTTTGAGAATGAAGACATTAGGAGGCTGAGATGCAAAGCTGCAGGGGCACAGCTGCTTCGGCATGGTGATCACCAGGGCCTGGAGAGGACTCTTGGCTCTGGAGCCTGGAGTACCTCCTGCCCCTCCTCTTGCACTGGCCTTGGTGTGTCCACGCTTTTTCCTTCCCATCTTCTCACCACCTCCTCTTCTCTGGCTAGGCACTATTAGAAGTCAGCTCCCTCCATTAAATAGCATCAACTATACCTAAATCTTAACTGACAAATGTTTTTCTAATTTTTTTTGGTTTTTTTTTTAACTCTAGTTAGGATTGCTGTAATATTTTTTTCACAGGCTTGCCTGGTGTTTAATCTCTGTTAATATTAAGGCAGAAGCTGAAGCTCCCTGGTACTTGTTTCATTGTGGTGAGTAGGTATTTGTATTGATCTTTACAAAAAACAGTCTGAGCACTTTGAGATTGCATTCCTTCAGTCTGTTCTTTTTCTTGAAAAGAACCACTGCATTTTCTCAACCTTCCATCACAGAAAAACATGGTAGTTGATCACAGCATCCTGGTGATCTTGAAAATAGTAATCTGTAAATTTATCGTATCTCTCTGAAAGATCTCACACACCTTTCTGGCCTTTACTGACCCAGGAAGTTTCTGTGCTGTTGAAAATATTCCAGCTTCATGCATAACACTGATAATTTACAGTCACACCACATTAAAACACACATACCTACAAATGTTTATGTCATAAGCAAATATAGAACAAGGTTTTTCAATGTATGTCATATTTGGGATATTCTATAACAGATTCACAAAGTCAAGTTGCCTGATCCATTTTTTCCCCTCCTTATTACAAACATCAGATTTTGAAGGAGAAATTGCAATGCCTTAAAATCTAGGAGCTTCCAAAACTTAGGGAATACCTTCATATTCTGAGGTTATTCCAAGGAACTCACAAATATAAGGGCTTAAACTCACAACAGTTTTATTATTGTATTTCTCAGTTATCTCTAATTTGTGATGTGAAGAAAATTTCCCCGATTTTAGAGGAAGTGGATGTTCTTGCTGCTTTGAGAACTCACTTTTGCAGCTGAACTTTGAAACAACAAGCAGCAACTGATACGAAGAGACAATATCTCCAATCATTGCCTTCAGGATTTTGTTGCAGGTGAAGGAAAGGTTCCCTAAGTTTCTAAGGAAGTTAGAGAAAGCAATCGGATTTGAAAAATTACCTGTATGAGATGATCACAGTTACAGTCTGAAAGACACAGCAGTCTTAAAATGCCCTTCTGCCATTCAAGCCTCTCAGTGCTTCTGCTGACTGAGGGTGATAGATCCATACTTATTTGCATTTACATAAGAAAATAGATGTTGGCTTCCAGTAGCTTAATTACTAATCCAACCTTTATGTTATTTTAATGTCTCATAATTACAGGAAAAGGCAAATATTCGCATATGACATAGAACATTAAATAAGAATATAATTAGATTTATTCAGGCTGATCATATTAGCTAGAATGTTTTCTTATACACAAGGAAAAATTGAACTTCAGAAAACCTTCTAGGTCAGGTTTAATAGTTACATCATCTCAGCATAGAGACTATCTTGTTTTGTCTGCTCATTCATTTATAAGTACCAGGAAAAGGCAAACTGATCTTTCTTTTCATAAGTCAAAATTTAATATCAATATGCTAGAATTAAAGCAAACATCTTTCTGCCTAATCTTAGGCTATTCTTTGGCAGAGATGGAGAAATATAGAAAGAAATCTGAAATCTAACAAACACCTGTGAATGAAGGGAAATTAAGTCTGCTTTCATATGACTGCACAACAGAAATCATGGAAATCACACCATGAGAAAGAGATGCACAGAATTATGCATTACTATAGGAAATACACTGTGTGTTCTAGACTAAGACTTTCGATTGTATATGCTCTATAATGAGAAACATTAGGAGAGAGGAAAAATTGTAGCTTCCCGTGTATTATTATTGTCCTTTCCACTCCCTCACTGGTGAAAATGTGGCTGATACTGTAAAGTAACTTTACAGTAGTGTAAAGATTAAGGATATGAGCTGAGTCTATAAGTAAATGGGGCTGATGCCTCCATTTCTACTCAACAGAGGACCCCAGAGAAAAATCCTATGTCTCAGTTCTCTCTGATGCTCACGGGCTTCTGTCCAGCATCAGGATTTAAGGCTTTGAGCTCATCCCTAACTCAAACTCTGCCAGTGATAGTTTGTGAGCTCAGTACATGCCCAGATTCCTGATATTAAAAACAAGCCCTTGATTTCTTCTAAACTATTTATATACTCTCTGAGCAGGCAGAAAAGTTTATCCTAACAAGGTGGACCCCTTGGCACACATGTGCTCCATGGGGCAGGAGTTCCTGAAGCAAAGGATCCATTTTAGTGCAGCTTTGTAGAAAGGAACGAACAAATCTTAAACAGTTTCCTTCTGCTGCCATAAGGTGGGAGGAAAACTGCCCTAACAGGAACCTCCTGCCAATAATATTTATACCTTTTTCTTTTTCTTCACATTAAAGCCTTATCTAAGGGCTTCACCTGAGATGGGAACCCCTGCATAGAAACTGCACAAATAGAACAGATGAACAAATCTCTCCTGCTGATAGAGACGGCAGCACAGGAACACGACTGCTGCATGTAATGGAATACACATTGGCCTGGGGTCAGGATAATCTCAGGTTTAGCTGTCACCTTCTATACACCCTGAAAATTCACTCTTGCAAAGGAAAAATCGCTTCCCCAGCTCCCTCTGACTGATTTTATACAAATAGCAGTACCATGACATTAACTTTACAAAGAGGAAATTGGAACACAGAAAGATTTTTTAATTTGCCTATAAAATGAGTGCATGGCACAGTAGCATAATTTTTGGAGATATTTTACAATAGCAAATAAAATAACACTAAGTGCATTTTCGGCCCCATGGTAGGGAGCACAGAAAAGTTTAATGGTGGCTGAACTCTCTTCTCCCAGAGAACAGGGCCCAAAACGGAGCACCAGGATTTGAGGTGCAACCTCACCAGTGCCCAGCACAGGGAGACAATCCCTGCCCTGGTCCTGTGGCCACACTATTGCTGAGACAGGCTGTGATGGTTCTGGTTTCTTTTTCTCTGCTGAGGTCAGGATTAAGACATGGGAAATGTGGGTTTTTGAGTTCAGACTTGGATGTTTATTGTTTCTTATCTATTTACAGACTCACAAGGTGTGAGCTCTAACTAGCAAGTTAGAGACATAAGGTAAAATGGAGAGCTTCTAAATCTTTCCAAGGTTATTTAAGCCATCCATTACCCAGTAACAAGATGACATCTCTATAATTTATACTTCTGACCCAGTAAAGACCACCCAAGGCTTGCAATGTAGACCTTTTCCACCCAGTTACAGAAACCCATGAAGAAGGAAGAAGAAGGTGAAGAAGGACTTAGACAACGCCTTAAATTCCCCATATTGCTCCACAAGTACTACAACATACTAAAATCTTAATCTAAGTTTTTCACCCTGTGAGATCACACAGTACTATTCAAACTACACACCCACAACCACTGTGCTGTCACTCAGTCTCAGAAGCCTGCTCCAAGGCCTCAAGTCAAATGCGGTGCTTGCTCGAGGCTCAGTACCTTACAGCTCAGAAAGCCTGCAATTTTCAGCCTCCAGGCTTCCAACAACAGGCATGGGAGCATTGGCCTTCTTGGCCATCTGAGCACAGCTCAGATCATGTTCAGCCACTGTCACCAGCACCCCCAGGTCCTTTTCTGTCAGGAGGCTGCTCCACCCAGGCCCCTGGCCTGGAGTTCTGCAGGGGGTTGCTTTGACCAAAGTGCAGACTCAGCACTTGCCCTTGTTGAACCCCAGACCATTGGCTTTGGTCCCTGCAGCCTGTCCAGATCCCCTGCAGAGCCTTCCTGCCCTCTGGCAGATCCACACTCCCACCCAGCCTGGTGTCATGTCCAGGCTGACTAAGGGTACCTTCCTCCCCTCATCCAGAGTCACAATGAAGAGATTGAGCAGAACTGGCCCCAGAACTTTTCCCCTGAGAACAGCAGCTGTGACACTCCACCAGCTGGATGTGGCTCCAGTCCCCAGTGCTCCCTGGGCCTGGCCATCCAGACAGTTTTTCACCCAGGAAAGTCTGCACCCATCCAAGCCATGCATCCAGTTTCTCCAAGAGAACATGGTTGGAAAGGCTTTGCTAAAGTCTAAGTAGACCAGATCCACAGCTTTTCCCTCACTTCACCATGTGAGGCACCCTGTCACAGAAGATCAGGGTGGCCAGCAGGACCTGCCTTTCCCAAGCCCATGCAGGGTTTGTCCTGTACCTGCAGTGTGATGGCAGTCAGGGTGATCTGATCCATGACCTTCCCTGGGAACAGCCTTTAAGATTTCCCTCTTGAAGAATGCCCAGCCTTCCTGGACTCCTTTGCCCTCCAGGAATGTCTCAGCAGGGACTCTCCCTCCCAAGGGATTCTCCCAACAAATCTTCTAACCAGGCCAAAGGCTGCCCTCTGGAAGTCTGAGGCAGAAGTTCTGCTGGCAGCCCTCCTTATTCCTCCAGAAATCCCAAACTCTTATAATTTGTGATTGCTGTGCACCAAGAGGGCCTCTGACCATCATATCATCCACAAGTCCTTCTCTGGTTGAAAACAGCAAGTTCCACACCCTCCAGGAACCTCCCAGACTGTTTCCTCTCTGCTGAGTTGCATTTTCAGCTGATAGGTGGAGTTGTAGTTCCCCATGGGAAAAACAAATAATTAGGAGACATCCTAAGCATGTCTTCTCCATTTTTTATCTAGTATCGTGTTGTACTGCCAGACTAGGAAAATTTGATATGAATCATAATTCTCATTTAGTCAAATTTCCTTGTCTGAGGAATGTAACCGATCTTGGAAGGGGTACTTGGACATTCAAACCCCACAGTATTGCCATGAAGTCTTAGCTGGCAAAATATGAAGCTAATGAATTGGTTAATGCTGTTATCAGAGTGGGCTTACCCTTAGAAAATTCAACAGATCAGGGCACTAATTTTATGTCTTCTCTGCTAAATGAGGTGTGCAAGCTGTTAAAAATTCCCCCATCACACAGAGTTTCGTATCAGCCAGAAACAGATGGGCTTGTAGAATAATCAAACACTTAAGCAGATGCTAAGAAAATTCATCAGCAGTGAACCAAAACATTGGGATAAATTGTTACCTTTTGTTTAGTTTGTCTATTGGGAGGTCTCTTAATCATCAATTGGTTGTTCCCCATACCTTTCCAAAAATACTCGAGAGGTAGACGTTCTGAATTTGTGTTGTTTGCAAATTATCCGACATTTGGCAGCCTCACATTTTCACCCAGATAACATCCTTCATAATTATACTGTTCACATATGTAAATCAAGGCCCCCAGTCTGCAGATAGATCGACATGACTGGAAGGATTTAACATGAACGTGAATGACAGCAGTAGTTCCAAACTGGCAATCCTTATGAAATATTGATGCTGTAGATGGATGAAGCTGAACAATTCTCAAAATAAAAGCAGTGACACTGAGACAAAGGTAATTATTAGTCTCATTTATGCTCCTCTCAATCAACAACAGATCCCCTGCAAAAATTTAGAGTAGTGTTGGGACAGGGAACACACAGATTTGCACTTATTTCTGTATCGTGTGTCCATTTCCCAGATCTGAAAAATTTTCAGCAGATCTGGGACAATTCATTCATGGTTAACAGACAACAAGACATTTTTATGTTCAAGGTTGCTGGTTTAGGGTTTGGCATACGGGCTTGAACTTGACCTCAGAGTGACACAGTCAGGCTGCTTCTGGTCCTGGAAACATAAAGTTTCATGACAATATTTTAGGTGGCTCAGGCTCTTTCTCATGCTGCTGGGTAGTGGAATGTCATTACACTGAGCTATAATATCAAACAGAAAAGTAGTGCTACTGTATTTTGGATGACTAACAAGACATGAACTACAGCTAAATCTTTCAATGCAGCTATTTAATTTTCAGTAATACACTATATTTTACTACTCAGGAAGCTACCTAGCCACTCTTAGAAAGTTCAGCTGATGATTAAAATGTCTGTAGAAATACCAATGATACAGTGTCAAGGAAAAACATGTATATATATATATGTACACACACATATGGTCTTTCAGAGCCCCAGTTCTGTTGAAAATTATGGAAATGTAAAAAACTGTAAAATTTGGCTCTGTGAATTCTCCAGGAATGTATTAAATTAGATTAATGTCATGTATAGTTCAAATTATTCTTTGCCTACTAAAGGTTGTTGGCAAAGCTCGTAAAAATGTTGGTCACCATCAAAATATCACAAGGAGATTTTGTGTCTATAAGAAGAAAGTTTGTTCTATATTGCTCTAGGACAAACCTTTCAATTTTCACTCTACCAAAAAGAGAAATCCTGCCAACTTTTTTCTTTTACAAACATCACTTTTTTTTTCTTAGAATTTACATCTAATTAAGTTTTGTTCCAAAATGTTGTAGAGAAATTAGAAGAATCAAGAAGTTCCTCTCAGGTTTTTGGTTGGGGTTTTTTTGTTTGGTTTTTTGTTTGTTTGTTTTGTTTGTGTTTGTTTGTTTTTGTTTTTGGGTTTTTTGGGGTTTTTTTTGTGGTAAAATGTTGCAAGAGACAGGGAAAATAAAGGAGGAAAATGGAGGAAAATAAAGATGAATAACTGCTCATTCATCAAATATTTATGAATGATTCATGGATACTTCGGGTTATCATGAAATTGTAGTTTTAGACACACATTTCCATTAAAAATAATGGAAAATAAAAGCAAAGCAGATGTCAAGTAAGATGAGGTCATGAGGATAATAAATCTGAAGCCAAGTTTTGAAAGGAGATTTGGCACCTTTCATGGCACATTGGTAATGAAAGAGTGAAAAAAAGAAAATAATTAGATTTTAGATACCTTTCAGAAAATGTAAAACCTATCATCTTTCAGATTCAACTATTTTCTCCCCCTCCTAATTCTCTATTCTGTGGAAGTATGCTGTATTGAGAATATCTATTTTCTCTCACTCCTTTTTTTGTATGTTTCCTTTATTGAGGTTTTCCTGTCCTCAGTATTTTCTGATGCTAAATATTTGAACTCACAATAAAAGATCACAGGACTTTTCTCTGTTTTCATTCTCTTCTTGCTTCATTAGATTATTTAGTCTTATCAGGTTAAATAGAATTTTCAGGGGCAGGGTTGATAGTCAAAAAGAAAAAGTGATTGGGAAAAAATAGAAAAAAAATTAAAAACTTGTATGCAACAGAATGGATCTGTTGTGCAACATCTCTTCTGCAATGTCCAGGGAAACTGGCTGTGAAAATGGCTGTGCTCAGTCTGTCCCTTCTCCTAATTGCATATTCAGAATATTTTAAAGAAACACTTAAAAAATGATCTTTCACCCATTAATCTCTTTCCTCCTTTTATGAGTGAATGCTGAGTTCAGCAGAGCTGGGTTCATTACTCTTCTCCATCCCATATTCCTGTTTACCTAGGAGGCTCTTGCCTTCATGCTGGATAATCCAGTTGGACTGCTCAGGCATCCTACTTCCACAATGGTTCACTTTTAAAACATACAACTCAGCAAGCAAATGACAAAATCAGAAAACACTCTGGAGTACTTGATTCTTTGCCTTAATTGTGCATGAGAGGTTTTAATTTTAAATTCCTGGAAAAATTATCTTTACTGTTTAGCTTAAGTGTTGCTTCCAGATAAATATCTAATTTAGGAGCAGCTATCATTTTCCCTTTGTTGAATTTTTTTTCATAACAGCCTTCAAAGTAGCTAAAACTATACTTGTGATACAGCGCAATAAATGTTTACAGATATGAATCCCATTATAGTTTATGGTGATTAAAACATGAAATAGGACTTGGTATTTGGTTTTTGAGAGTTCTGCTGTAATTTGAAGCAGACAGACTTAACAGCAAATAATTGTATTTGTGTCCTTTTTACCTCAGGGCTTCAAACTGTGATGGGGATAATGATCATTTTTTTCAAAAGGATACTTAGGCGTTATCACATGTTAGGTTTGCTGTTATCCTCCTCTTTACTGTGGGTTTCATTAACTATTCTGACCAACACACTAGCAAAGAAGGGGCTGAGATAGTGGATGCTGATGCATTTCCAAGAGAAGAGAAAACATGAGGGCATCTGTCTTTCACAGGGTATCTATATTTTTTTTCTCTGCAGCAGCATAAAAAAAAAAAAAAATTATAAAATATAAAGACTGCAACGTGCACCAGACTCTTTTAACTCAGATTTCTTGGTTTATCTTTTGGTCTTGTTTCTTTGATTTGTTGTGGTTTTGGTTTGTTGGTGGTGGTGGGGTTTTTTTGTTTTTGTTTTTTGTTGTTTTTTGGGGTTTTTTGGTTTTGTTTTGTTTTGTTTTGTTTTGTTTTTTGGTTGTAGGTTGGGTTTTTTTTGTTTGGCTGTTTTTTTGCTGTTGTTGTTTTGTTTTTTTCAATGGAAAAAAAAATCCACATACACACCTCAAAGAAGAACCCAAAGGGTCTGTGCCAGCTGTGATCTCAGGAGAGCCCTAAGCGTGCCCATCAATCTGGATCTATTCCAGGCTGTAACCAGGAATAAAATACTGTACAGGGAAGATCCTTCTCTCACCAAGCCTTTCTTAAACACTCCCACAGGAGCCTAATCAGAAGCTAACACAGCTTTCTTCCATAAATGTTCCAAGATATAAAGTGATTTCATTATTTATCCATGCAACTTTTATTTTGTACTGAGATGGAGTAGAACACCTTGCACAGACAGACAATTAAATGTGATTATCCTAAAACTCTCATTAATACCTTTTATATTTTTCATTTGACAGAGACTGTGGAAATTCATATCTTGGTTAGCCGGTCCCTCCTGAACATATATTTAGTATTTGGTGGAAGAAACCACAATTTCAGGCAGAGGGGTTCAGTTGTTTTTCCAGGTAGATGCACCTGAATTTATCTGTCCTTTTCTACAGTGTAGTGATGAGTGGATAGGGGCTTTATGGGGAGGAATTAAAAAAAAAATAAAATACAAGAGTAAATCCTTTTCTAGCAGCACAGTCACCACATGAAGCAGCTTCTTGTGCAGAGGGCTCCATGCCATGAATCCAACTCAGTGGAAGGAGGTGGGAGTTTTTCAGGCACTGCCAGACAGCGTTGGCGTGGCCCCAAAACCCCACACTTGTGGTGCTTAAAAATACCCTGAACAAGGAGAGGATTATAGCAGGAGCTCTTTTAGACTCAGCCCAACCAACTCAATCTGTGAAAAGGGAGTCAGATATTTCCTTCATCTAAATGCATGTGCTCAGGATAAAGAGAGAGAGAAGCACAACACTAGGATGGTAAAGTTTTAATTCTCCATGAAACACTTCACAGCATCTCACAGAGAGCTCCAGTCAATGCCAGCACTTACCTGTGACTTTCCACCTGTTTTTATTGTTACACAAAATTGATACCAATGTTTTAATACAAACTTCAAATAAAGTTATTGACCATTTTACATAAAAATAGATTAAACCAAGGGGAATGAGTTTAAAAAGGTTGGTTTGGGTTTTTGTTGGGTTTTTTTTTCTTTTCATTGAAGCCAACATGGATTTGAAGTAATTTGCAGTAATGCTGAATTTCTTTAAGAAGCATGTTATAATCAAAAATTTCAACCTGAATGAAATTCCTTTTTCCAAAAGACAACTTGTGCACCTAAAGGAAAGCAAACAACTTACCATCTAAAACATGAACATATGTGGCATTTAGGGACATGGTTTTTTAGTGAACGTGGCAGTGCTGGGTTAATGGACTCAGTGATTTAAAAGATCTTTTCCAACCTGAAAGATTTTCTGGTTTTATATCTTTGGACAAGTAAGATACTTCAATGAGAGAACACAGAGTATTAAACTCTATTTCTTCCTGTGCTCTCAGAAATTTCTTAATTAATTCTTCAGCTTTCTTTTTCTCAGTTTTCTCAAGGGTTATAAAATCACATTGACAGTAGTGTTTATTTTAATGGACTCCCACACAGAACAAAACTGGCCCAAGTTCTCTGGGTATGGCTTATCAGTGCCTTCAAAACAACTGGAGGAAATGGCCTCTATAAGAAAAACAAAAAATTCTCATTCATTTAGGAGTCTCTGTTCATCATGACAGTGAGAAAAAAACCTACAATATCAGCTTTCAAGACACAGTCGTTAGAAACAGGTAAACTGCATTTTGATGGATGGACTTATTTTAGGGTAACTGGTCAAGAAAACAAAAATCCTACAAGATGAAGCTGATTTTTCATGTACCAATTTTGGGTGCAGAACTTCAACATCTCAAAATTTTTTAAGGGGTTTGTTGGAATTTTTCTCTCTCAGGAGGTCCCCTTACAACTAATCTGGAATCTCGTTCAGGAGACAGCCTGAGATTTTTAAAATATAAATATTTCATAGTTGCTGTCTTTATTGGTTTTTGGGTTTTGTTATTTTGTTGTTGCTTTTTTTTCTAGGGGGTAACCTAGAAATCTGATAACCTTTTACCCAAGCAATTGCAGCTGACAGTGATCAATATGCACAATGATTATTGTAAATGCAGTTGTTGCTACCCAGTCATATCTTCTATACAAAAATCCCATTTAATTTTAGTGCAGGAGTATGCCAGGTTTTTTGGTAAGGTAGATTCACCCCATTCCCATTAAAACAAATTACTTTTATAATAAAGTAATTAGTTCAAGTCTGAAATGCACTAAGTGATTTTAGGATGCATCACTGTGGTTCTCTGTGCTATCAGATCCATTGTGGAAAAGGCTGTGTAGGCAGATAAACCAAGGAAGAGTAGAGTTTTTATTATAAATCTTATAAATGTCTGCCATTTACCACTTCACTGACATGTTAAAGGGAGTATCTGTAAAAATTGAGTTTAACAATATTTCAGTATATGTTGCTGGCTCATTCACACCCTGCCATGTTCAATCCTGCAGTTTTTGAACTTCAGGTTGTCAGAAAGAGATAAACTCCACTTTGAACCTATGCACCCTTGCTTATTGGCTTACAAACAAAAGCCTATTGTTAAATCCAGAACTAACACCATTGCCAAAAGTGAATAATCTGAGATAGAGGAGACAAAGAATTCTGAAAGTTAAAGTTCCTATGGCAACACTGACTTGGACAACCTGCCACAAGAATTGTTAGTTTCTCTATTCCCTTATGGTAGGAGGTGCAGGTAGGGAGAACCCTGCTGGAATAAACATGGTCAAACACCCACAGCCTTTCTGATTAAATATGTTTTGATAACAAACACAAGCCTGCCAAGCCCTGGTTTTTAAATATGCTCAGAAAATGTATGAATAAGAAACACAAAGTACTAATGCATAGATTCTGTATGTTATCCTCTCACAAAGTATAAACATGTTTATACACACACCCACCATCCAGCTTAATTCATTTACTTACCATCCAATTCCTACACTGTTTTTATTTCAATTTAAGAGATGCTTTTGAAATCAGATATAGAGTTTGCTCTGTTCTTTAATCTCATTTGCTTCATTTCTCAGGAGGATTCTTTCCTGCAAATCAGCACTGAGAAATTGTTTGAGAGGTGTTTACCTGCACATAATTAATTACTTCCTGTATCTGAGGTGTGTTACAGTGTAAACCAAGAATAAAAGCCTCTTTACCAGGTATTTTAATCGAGCTCTTGCAGTATTAATTTCTCTCTAGCAAGAAAACTGTCCCCATGATCCTGAAGTTCTGCTAAGGCTCTTAGAGAGAATTACTGTATGTATCACTGTATGGACAGTGTAAGACAGGCATGGGAAATATTTAATGAGTGTGATTAAAAGCATCTGAATGCCAAATATTTTACAACCGTAATTTTGAGGCACACAATGTAAGCCTTGTCACCTGTACACCTCTGCTTTAATCTTCCCTCAGGATTTTCTTTGTGCATGTCACCAAGACAGTTCCAGAATTACAATTTTAAAACATTTTCCATTCAATGGCATGGTCTCTGTCAAATATCTGAAAGCCTGTAGGATCTGAAAACCTCCTAATTTGCCAATGTGCTTGTATCCCAGGATGCTCTAATTCTACAAAGTTTGGGGAATATTTTATCTTGAAATTCTAGATGAAACCTCACAACCCATATTAGAAGATCTTGATACCAAGCCACAGACGTGATACAAATTCACACAAACTTTTTCCATTTTAACTGATCCATTATGATGCACATTTAATTTTCATTTTGTAAGATCCTATCTCCAAAGGCATCTTTTCTCCCAGAGACAAAATTCTCCACTTAAACTTTTCAAACAGCATGACATTGCCTCCTAGTAAAAAAAAAATCTCTACAGGATTTTAACACAATTTTTTAATTTGAGGCTAGTGAGAAACTGTGTAATCCAACAGGAAAATGAGGTGTGAAACATCGTACCTGGGATTGTTACACCTTCTCCAAAGAATTATTTCTGCAGGATTAAACTCAGGCTACTGAAGTACAGCAGTACTGAAACTGGAATTCTTGCGTCAGGTGAGGACCTGGCTCTTTTCCCTGAAGTTTTTGCTCTCCATCCCAGAAGTGTCAGCTGAAATGAGATGACAATTCCAAGGGCACCACTGACTTATCAGCAAATGAACAATAGACCAGCGCTGAAACTCCTGCCAGTGAGTGCCAAGAAGAGGCACTTAGGTTTTCTTGTATTTCAGTAAATCCTGAGGTCTATGGGCAGCTGACCTTCAATGTCTATGGAAACTGTCCCTGCATGGATGGAACATCTACATTTACCTCCACGATATTTCTGAGAGTCAGTTTAAGACCAAACTAACCTTCCTTCACTGCTTTTCTGCAATGGCCCTTGTGGCCTCTTCTAGAGCAGATCTCATGGCATTTGTCAGGAGGAGGGAAAATATTAAAATTTTACAAGTGGAATGAGTGGAATGCGTTTGAGAGTGTCCTCAGAACTGTATGCATATTATCCCAACATAACTCATCTTTTGCAGACAGAGAGTTCTTTCTTGATAGGCCACAAAAATCATCCTGACACAAGCACGTAGGATTTGTGGACAGCTGGAACTCAAGCAGTTTGAACTGCAGATGGAGACAGGCTTGGATGTACAGGGCTTTAAAATTGTTCTCAGAACCAGGTTACACCACAAGCACTGCCTCCAAAACATCACTTCAGGCAATAAAAGTAAATTCTATATCTGTTTTCAAATGTCTTCCTCACCTAAAAGAGTCCATTTCCCTTGCTCTAAAGGATTACAATCTGCAAGGCAAAGTTTAAAGAGACAATCCTTAAAAACACCAGGTGCTTGAGAATCAATACGTGAAATAAAAAACGAGGAGGAAGAAAACTCATCCTTGGTGAGATAAGTGGTTTTCAGAAAAGAAAAGAAAAAATTTCAAAGCATTTTCTTGTCTGAAGTGTCTTTTAGACTGTTCAAATGGTAAAATCTCCTACCATTCCTTTAAATGTTAGAGGTACTAAGCCTCAGATATACAGATCACATTAGATATACAGATCCAGCTACCTTACTCTTCTAACAGTGTCAGATCTTGAAACAACTTTTGCCTTTAATATGTTAATATTCTTCAGCAACATGAGCATGGATATAATCCCACTTTCCTTTATAACCTCTCCTCTCTCCCTGTGCTTTATTGGTTTCATGAGTTTTGGGAGGAGAACGTAATACTAATAATCATTTCAAAGAAAATCTGCTCCGGCCACTTCCAGCTGATGCAGAGGTTGTTTGAGGTACAATGTGTGGCTTCAAAAGCAATCTGTGTTGTAGGACAGGACCTTTTAGAGGGGCCTGTAAACCCAGCTTTGGAATTGCCCAGCAATGTCATTTAGTTTCTCAGTACCTCTCCAAGTCCTTGTGGAAATACAAGGCTGATCAAAGGTACAGGATGGTAGCAGCATGATGAGTGTATAATAGACCAGCTCTTTGCAGCCTGGAAAGAAAAAAAAAAAAGATGAGGGAAGAAGTACATGACAGATGCCATCAGTGGCACAGAAAAGATAAAAAGATAACAAGTCGCTCATTGTCTCTTGCAACGGAATGAAATATAAAGCAGGCACATCCAAAACAAGCATGCATTTTCAAAGTGGAGAGTTAAAAGGGTACTCCTCGCCACAGGCAGTCATGCATCAAACTTTTAGAAGTATTGAAAAGGCAATTCATGAAGTTGAAGAAAATAAAATAAATAATTCACTCTGGGCTATTAAGTAAAGGCACTTCTGCTGGTTAGAGGGACTCTAAACAGAAATTTCATCAAACTGGGAGAAAACACTGCAGAAAAGGATTGTAGATGATTTCTCCCTCTCCTATATTTTATTCCATTTACCAAATATTGGTTGTATCAGTCATGTATTGTGTGACAGAATACAAGGTTAGATGCACATTTCCTTTGATGCACTACAGCCATTCCTTTAGTGTAACTGTGTGGAAAATACCCCATCCTGCCTGGAAAATATAAGGGAAAAAACCCATATTTTCATGTCAGGAACAGATTTTTCTCAATGCTTTGCAAACTCATTTGAAGCATGAAATATTACTAAAGCTTATTGATAAAGAAGTGCACACTCCTTTTCCCATTTTGTCCTTGTGTAGATTCTGTATGAAAAAACCTGACCAGAAACTTTGCACAGTTAAGACTGTTCAGGATTTGGAAATATAGTCTCTTAATCCAGGGAAGAGATTATTTCAAAATCTTGGTGATAGCCTTGTTGTAAACTGGTTAGGAGTTTCTCTTCTATATTAATAAGATGCAACTCCTAATCCCAGAGAATGGCAGAACCAACATTAGCTTCCTAATTTCTACCTTTAAACCAGACAGGTGTCTCTAAGGTACCAGAGACCTCCACCAAGGGGATCCATCAGGTGTTACCATAACATTTAACAGGTTTGTGGTCACACACTGATGGTGCCACTCAGAAACCAGAACAGCAGGCTGAGGGAATACTTTTGGTCCTGTCATCAAGTCTTGCTTAAAAAGAGTTGCAAAGGAGCTGCCAAAATAAGATTGAAGAGGGATGGTGCTGAAAACTGAAAGCACAGAATGAAATACCATCCCTACTACCCCAGTGTGTTACTATTTTCAAAAGAGATAGAATACACTTGGAAATTCAATTAGAATGTGCTGGCATTAAACAAAGTTACATTTAACTGGGATCAAGTAAATCTTATTTCTCAGTGAAAAGAACCCAAGATCTTGTATTTCTCCTTTATAGGAATCTAGAATTTTTTAGATCTACCTCAAGACTCTCAAAATTAGGTGAGGTGAAAAGTACAAGGCAATACCAGAGCCTATTGTCCTTTTTGGTTTTTTTGGCTTGTTCCTTTCCCCAGTTCTCTAAGTGGCATTATCTAGAGCAAGTCAATATTGGGTTAGATTACACATAAGTAATTTTCTAAAAAATATTATTAATTTCTTTTCATTCATATTTCCTGGCCTGTATATGTTACTTGGTTTCTTGCAGGGCAGGTGGAATTCAAATAATAGCTAAGTTGGAAGCACAGTCACTGCATGTTAATGCATTTTTGTCTTGTGAATGTAAGTTAAATAACTATAACCTCCGTCATACATAACAAACTCTCCTGGTAGAGCCACTGCTCAGTGATGGAACTGAATGTTCTCTAAGTGGTTAATTTCAAAATAAATTCTTCAGCATTCAGAATACATAACTGGTAAAATTGTAGTCATCTTGTAAATAAAATTGGGTCACAAGTCATAATATCCCTTTTGTCTTAAAAAGTCCTCTATTCACATGGTAACTGTGCACAGACTAGATTTATCCTGCTGTAAAAAAGTACCAAGACCCTGGAAACTTTAGCTCAAGGATTCTGTCATTACAGAATACAGCAGTGCTGTGTTCTTAATGTGTAACCTTAATGTGTATTCTTGTTATATGGAAATATCAGGGGAAAATTTCTACAAGTGGGACAAAAAATCCCCAAAAAATCACATATCTCCATTTTTCTGTGCAGGAGTTTGTTCAAATAGGTGTCCAGCTACAGAAAGTGCCAACAAATTATTTAACAAATTGCTGGGACTGTGCATCTGAGGTTTTCCCAATGTCACATACTCTGCTCATGGACCAGTAAGTGATAAAATTATTGGACATAATAAACAAGCACTAGCTGAATTTCCATGAGCCAAACTGCACGGAATGATAAATCATTATGAGGTACCCTTTGGCTTGAAGAACACCTTTAAATTTAAGAACTGTCCAGCTAGCAACTCAAAGCTAGCTCTTCAGGCTTCTGTAAGTTGGATATTGGAAATGATAGACCTGCTCTTTAAAAATGACTCTGTTTGCATGTGCCTGACTTAAAACATCTCAAAGAATTCTGATGAGAAAGAGGGTGTTTATTCTTCTCAATACCTTGTATTGTAAAAGTAGAACTTAGGTCCAAATGGCTGCCTACAACATTTTTTCAGCATTACAGTATTGACAGAAATGACCAGAATCCAACTTATCTGTGTTGTTACTATGAAGGCAAAAAACTTCAATCCTTGGAATAATTTCTCATCTCTCTACTCCCTCTTCTCTCTCAATTTTCCTACCATTTCTCCTCTTGCTCTTTTAATGAATCTTTATTTAATAGTTGAGGAGTGAGCAGAGCCTCATCCAAAGTCTAGGTTTCTGCATAAAAATACAAAAAAAATATTCATATTACCAGTTCTGTGCTCGCTGACAAAAACCCAAAATAACAACCTTCAGCCTAGTATGTCCCTGGACAAAAAAAACCCCTTGATCTTTTCATGTTCATACATTGTGCATGGATCAGTTTTGTTAGCAGACAGGTACAGCTGAAGTGACAATTCCCTTAGCATTCAAAGCAGATACTTATGGAATTAGCTGACAATGGAGTTCATGTTTATATGCATGGGATGCATTTACACTTATAACTATGTCATGATCTACAACATCAGTTAATGTGAAAATTATGCATTTAGGTTTAACACTGTGTAAATGCCAGATAGGCAGAATGGAAAAGTCCATTTAGCTTTTCAAGTACAGCCTCCAAAGGCAATTTAGAATTTTTAGTTAGCAACTACGTTAATAATTTTTTTCTTTTATTATAGAAATGGGTAGAAAAAGCCACTTGACACTTTGAATACGAGGAACAATTCCACCTGCTCTCCACTCTTTGCTTTTATTGCAAAAGGCTGTGCTTTTATTACAAAGCTATTTACTACAAATTGCCTTACTGTAACATCCTGTGTTAGTGTCTTTGCTATAATAACCAAGGATGTTCCTGTCACTACATTAACCACCATTCTTTGACCCTGAAAGGCTGAAAGTCCTTCCAAGATGATGTATTTTTCTTTGTACAGAAATTTTAAGTATAGTACTGCCTTGCAAGAAAGAAAAACATATTCCTCTGGGCTAACTTGTCTCATCATAGCATCCTAAAAAACACACCAGTCATGCAGTTTGTATCCTGATCTTGTAACTGTTTATAGGAGTTTATCTAAAGGAGAATTGACAGAGCATGGGGTTTAAATAATTCTTTTAACCAATTCTGTCAGCTGTAGAAGCACAAATGAAGGAGCCAAGATGGCACACTCCCAGGTTTGGCAGCTGCTAATAAACTTGTGGGATTTCCATTATCCAGGTGAGTACCTGCACAGGTAACCATGACTGTGATGCAGCTCCTCTCACTCATTAAAATCTGTGTGTGAAGGAAACAAAATGTCAATGTCTAAACCAGCCCATAAGCCAAAGTTTAAAATGGACATTGTGAGAATATTTCTGAAACAAAAATAAGCTAGAGTAAAAGTGTTTACCGCAGGGTTAATAGTAAAGAGGACTCTATTGGACATGATTGAAGCTGAAATAAAAGAGAAAATTTTTCTAGGAAGAGAAACAACCAAGTAAGAAGCGTTCTGGCTAATGCATCTCAGACAAAAAGGAAAGGTCAGGGGAAGCTAATCTGCCACCTGTGCCTGTCTTGGCCATTATGCCAACTGGTCACCAGCAGAGTAAGATGGTTTTACTCCTAAATAAGTCTTAGTTTGGTTATGCTGAATAATTTTTGTATCAATGTATCAAAATAACTTAATGCAGAATGTCTTGGTATTTCACCATTATTCCCTCTGATGAGCACATCCCTTTAGAGACCCTTCAATAATCTCCTGCTGCTATCACCACTAGTTTTACCTCTACCATTTACAGATGTAAAAGTGGGTTTGGGTTATTTAGGCACAAATCAGGATTGTGTAATCTAAGTGCTAAATTTCTCACCTGGAGGGGTAAGTCCTAGGAACCCAGCCTTCCACCAGTGTGATTTACCTGTTCATTACATCATGGGACATGAATATTTATGGAAAAAAAAACCACCTTTCTAAAAAATAATAAAAAAAAATCTGAGCTGGTATCTTAACTTCTAAGTCATATGAATTTTAACTTCAATACATGCAAATTAATTTTTTTTTGCAATATTTTTTCCAAAAAAATCTGCAATTCCCTGTTTGCATGCACACACGCATTGGCATCCTCAAGACAAATAAAACATATTCCTTGGCATTTATTTATATATTTTGTATAATCCCACATTTTTATTTTCAGTTAATGGATAGTAAATCCACATCTTTTTGTACTTATGTTAGTGCATAAATAAACAAAATAGTTCCTACTTAGAATTCCAGTTCCTAGAGATTTAAAGAATTCCCTTCACAAATAACCTTGATTTCAAGGCAGTTAAATTCAACATAGGGTTATAAAACATGCATTATTTATTTTTCCTGTGAGTGCTAAAAGTGATTTAATCTGTTTATAAAGGGGGAGTTCAGTTATATTTACTTTTTCTTAACAAAGATCCTTGTGCTGCAGAATTTTTTACCTTGAAATTGTCACCTTGCCTCCTAAACAGAATCCAGAGAGAAAAAAACTCTCCTCAGACATAACAGCAGTCATATATAATTTATTGTTGGGCTTTATAATCATATTTCCTACCTGTTGTTAATTTGTATTTAAGAAGCAATGAGCAAAAGTTATTGCAAGGTTTCATTTCTTCCCCAGTTAACATTTTGGATTTTGCTTTGGGGTCTTCATTACAAACAAGTTGTCAAGCTAAATGATGTGTCAAGTTATCTATATTTAGCAACCTATGATTTTAGCTTGTCTTTTACTGGTTGAAAACATGGGCAACTGACATCACTGCAGACAACAGGAAAGAAGAATGAACTAATATTAAAATCCCAAAAAGCATTCATTAATCTTCTGTGACTAAACCCCTCTGCCTGGCCTTTCTTTGAAAAGACAAAGATTTCCAAAGTGATTAAACCTAGAGGCAAGGCTGTTTTGCATATATCTTGTAAAAAGCCCCAAGCTGCCCTAAACTTCAGTCTAAAATTTAGCTGCAATCAAATTTTTCCTAGATAGTCATGTACCAGTTTGGAATTCCTCCAATTTTATTCCTCAAAATCTGATAAATTTGGAGTCTGGTTTTTAAAAATCAAAAGCCTGCTTGCATTTTACCTGATCTCATCTGATATTCTAAAATTGTTCTAGAAAACAGAGTTTTGTTTATGCTACTGAGGGCAGTGTGATTTGCTGTTAGAAAAAAGCCATGGTACACACCTGCTCTGAGTGGACAATGTTACACTAAGAGTACATTCTAATGTTAATTGGCAATTCATTAAGCTTAGCTGGGCCATCAATTAAGTTTAATTTCACCCAGGTATCTTCCAATGTACTCAGAGGCACAATCACATATCTCTTTAGGCCGTGTTCTTACAAATTTGAAGTACAAAAGAGTTCACAAATACATGGTGGGTAAAATGAAGGCAGAAACAATCACAGCAACTTTGATGCCAAAGAAGCTCAAAAAACTGTGCAGAGGTTAAAAGCAGCTGTTTAGATCTGGAGAAGTCAGTTCTGGTCTGATTCATCTGAAGTCACTGCAAGCTCCACTCCTTGCCTTCAGCACCACAAATACTGAACTAGATTCATCTGTACTCAACATTTTCCCAAGCTGCTGAAAGGCTTTACATGGCCAATGCAATTCCCATCATAATCTTCCCTCAGAACTAAATAAATCTGGAAGTTGGTTTGAAGCCTCATTTCTGAGAACAGGGACCATACTTTACACTAAGTGTTGCACTATAGTTACTCCAAAAGAGAAGAAATCCTTTCGTTTAAGATACTAAAAGAGTCAGAAATCCTCATTGGGTTCAATAGCAGGACATGGCAGTACTCAGCCTGGCTTACTGAACACAAAAGTGTCTTATTATGAAGTGACTGATTAGCTTGAAAAAGAAATTAAAATTATTACTAGTTGGGATATTTTTGAGGTGGATTCTGACTTTTCTGTCCAGCTGGAGACAGAATATATCCACCCTTGATATCAAAGAATATTTTTAAAAAACACTGCCAAATATAGAATTAACATTGATACTGTTTTTTCCATTATTACTTGCAACTAGTATAAGTTGACAGACACAAGGGGGATATCCAGTGTTTTTCCAAATCCTAGTTTTAATACTTTGTAATAAAATTGTTTATGTGAGGTGTTGACATAATTGCTTGCAGATACAAATTAAGAAGTTATTTCCTAAGGTGTGCAGAACTGAAATCCCATGGCATAAAAGTAGGAGTAAATAAATACTGCAATATATTTTGTAGAACATTTTAATGCACTGTGTGTCCCATAAATCAGAAGAAATGCACTACTTCCTTCCTCTGGATTTAGTCCTACAGAAGATAGGGTCACCTAAATTTCAATCCTGCCCTGAACTTAATCCTTTGTATTTTATCTCTGAAGGTTTCACCAAGTGTATGAAATAAGACATTGAATCATACTGGGGATGATGTGGGAAAAAAAGAGCTTAAAAGCTAGAACTGGATAAAGCTAAATCAAGCCAATGAGCACCATAAAATCTGCTTGAAGTCAGAGTGCCTTTGCCAACCTTTTAGGCAGCCTAATATTCCAAATATTCAAATTTGGATCCTTAGAAATACATAGAAAATGTTTCCTGTCCATAGCCAGACTTCACAGAGAAAAGTTGTTTCTTTTTCACACAGGTCATGTTTAACTCTCTTGATCTACCTAGCTGCAAAGATCTGAACATCTCTTCAGAAGAGGTTTGTGAGACTCTCATGGGTACGATACTCTATTACTGAGTGGCTCTTTCCACAAGGTCCCCTGAAGAACCCCTTTCAAAAAGCAGACCTGGCTGCTGAATGGTTGTGGATTTATACTTAATAACAGACATTTTGCAAAGCAACGTAAAATTCCAAATAAGTTGGACCAGGATGATTGTTTGACCTTGAATCAAAGCTCCCTAACAGAGCTGCTGTCCACACATCCAAACTCTTTTTCCCTCAGAACTGTTAGAATAAAGTTTCCTTCTCTTTTGAACCGGTAATGGTGCTTGGCAGTAACTCTAAGCTGCAATTCTATGCAGGATAGTCTTTCTCTAGAACTCAGTCTCTCTAGGAAGCCTCTTTTAAGCTCAAGAACGAGCTGGCCATTCAATATTTCTGTCATGAAGATACTTCCAGGCTTTATCTGTGGATACAATGATCAAAAGAACAGTGCTGAAGGTCTCATCACAGCTCAAAGACTTCTAATTCTAGCAATGGAGCAATATCCTACCCATATCAACCATCGCAGTTAAGCTCTACATACCTTATATTTTCAGCTTTTGGACCATCAGCTTGGCTGCTCACAGACCTCAAGACAATGAGAGATAAATTGCATTCTGATTATCCAAGTGCTGTTCCTCAGGAGCAGCACACTTATACAAACTTCTCATAAAAAATAAGTAATTTCTTCAAAAGGAAGCTGCTTTGCCAGTTCAAAAGAGAAAATAAAAATACTTAACTATTCATTGCCTGCTACTTAATAAAGCAAAAAGCTGCGATAAAGGGGGTATAGTTTACCTACCCTTTGTTGTAGCCATGTGCTAGAACAGCAAGGAGATGCAGAGTTTGAGTTTCAACTTCCACTTAAAACACTGGCAACCAAGCTAACAGGAAAATTGAGTTTTCTCTATTTTGTAGTTCTGACTGTGCCCAAGTCAGGCTAAAGAAAACAAAATTGTTGTGAGTAACTGAAAAATAATTTTTAAAAAATCTTGTTTTTCTGGAAGTATTAACATTGCCTTTCAGGGTGCTTGAACTCCACTTTAGTCCTCCAGACCAAGTTTTGGAAGTGATCTGGATATCCTGACCACATTGCCCATCAGCTGGTGATTCACAATAGGCAGATGTTACTAAAATTGATGAAAATTTTATTTATGTAAAACTTTAGAGGAGGTTATGACATTGACCTTAGAGTTGGTCTAGAAAAAAAAAAAAAAAAGCCCACAAGTCAAATAAGATTAATAACTACATCTTAACTAGCTTATTGATGTTGGCAAATATGCTTCTACACATAACATTACTAGGGACTTGTTTCACCCTAATAAACCAGGAGCGGTATCTCCAAATATAATTTTGAAAACAAAATTATGAAATTCCACATATTCAACAATGTCATATAAAATTCTAAATTTCTTATTTTGGTTGCCCAAACTAACAACTCAAATAAGTTATTTATGGCAATAAACTTCAACTAAATTAGGTTTTTGTAGGTATTTGATATTTCCTAATTAATATAGTAAACCAGGATGATAAAAATTTAATCAAATATATTAACTTATTGTCCCGGTTTGGAACAGATTAGGGGGAGAACCCCTAAGACAAACCTCCACCACCCCTCCCCAGCCCTGGGTTCGGGAGGGAAGAAAAACTCCTTGGAGGGAAAGTGGAAAAACCTATTTATTAACAACACTCCCCACACAAAAGGAAAAAAGAAAACAGGTACTGTGCGGAGAGAGGTGCCAAGCTTCTGTGTCGGGCCCCAAAAATTCCCGAACTTCCTCAGGTCAGGTCAGTCCAGAGCCGGTCCTAATCTTCTGGGGGAAGAAGGCGGGGGGGGGGGGGGAAGGGGAAAAGAAAAAAGGAAAGAGGGAAAAAATGAAAACAACAAGCTGGCAGAAGCTGGCAGAAGCTGGCAGAAGCTGGCAGCTGCAAGCACAGCGAGCAGAAGCAAAAGCAGCGAGCGCAGAAGCAAAAGCAGCTGCCAGAGCCAAGCAGAAAAGCAGCCAGCCCAGCAGCAAAAGCAGCTGCCCGAGCCGAGCAGAAAAGCAGCCAGCCCAGCAGCCAACCACAGTCCCCGCCAAAGGTGGGAGGGAGCAGCTGCCAGACACCACAATAGTCCCATGATATAGGATATAAGTCCCTGTCAGCCTAGGACATTCCACCCCTTATCCTATATCGTGGACACACAACAATAAAAACTTTCATTGCACTTACTCAGACTTCCGACACTTACACATTTCCATCCATCCCACTTGCTCAGATCCTTGACACGTACACGTTTCCTGCTGTTTCATATCTGATTTAACGCACATATGAATCTTACCCCACATTCAGATCTCCCTGAGGTACACATCGTGTTATTCCATCTTCCTGCATTATCCACCATGTATAACCTGCTTTTCAAGGCCCAGGATGGTGTTGCGGGCTGTAGCATGGGACACAGGGTAGGTTTCTAACCATCCAGTGGTGGCTTCTACCATGGTCAGCACATGGCGCTTGCCCTGGTGGGTTTGAGGCAGTGTGATATAATCAATCTGCCAGGCCTCCCCATACTTGTACTTAGACCACCGCCCCCCATACCAGAGGGGCTTCATCCGCTTGGCTTGCCTAATGGCAGAGCATGTCTCACAGTCTCAGATAACTTGAGAGATGCTGTCCATGGTTAGATCCACCCCTTGGTCTCGTGCCCACTTGTAGGTGGCATCTCGACCTTGGTGACCTGAGGCATCATGGGCCCATCATTCTAGGAATACTCTCCCTTGTGCTCCCAGTCAAGGTCCATCTTAAACTCCTTTATCTTTGCAGCTCGATCTACCTGCTGATTGTTTTGCTGCTCTTCATTAGCTCTACTCCTGGGGACATGGGCATCCACATGGCGGATCTTCACAGGTAGGTTTTCTAACCGGGCCGTGATATCTTTCACTCTTCAGCAGCCCAAATTGGTTTCCCTCTGTGCTGCCAGTTCGCCTCTTTCCATTTCTTCAGCCATCCCCACAGAGCATTGGCTACCATCCAAGAATCAGTATACAGGCAGAGCCTTGGCCACTTCTCTCTCTTTGCAATATCTAGGGCCAGTTGAATGGCTTTGAGTTCAGCAAATTGACTGGATCTGCCCTCTCCTTCAGTGGCCTCTGCGACCTGTCATGTGGGGCTCCATACAGCTGCTTTCCATCTCCGACTCATCCCTATGACACGGCAGGAACCGTCAGTGAATAAAGCGTAACGTGCTTCCTCTGCCGGCAGCTGGTTGTATGGCGGAGCTTCCTCAACCCGAGTCACCGGTTCTTGTTCTTCATCTGCAACGCTGAAACTTTCACCTTCAGGCCAGTTAGTAATTATTTCCAAAATTCCAGGGCGATTCAGCATCCCAACTCGGCGTGGTGTGTAATGAGGGCCATCCACTTGCTCCAGGTAGCCTGGCGGCTGGTGGGTGGAGGGAACCTCTCCTTAAACATCCACCTAGCACCGGTAGTCGGGGTGCCAGGAGGAGTTGTGCTTCCGTACCAATCACCTCCGAAGCAGCTGGATTCCCTCATAGGCGGCCAAGATTTCCTTTTCCGTTGGGGTGTAATTATCTTCAGACCCCCTGTAGCTCCGACTCCAGAATCCCAGTGGTCGGCCTCGGGTCTCACCTTTTGCCAAAGGCTCCAGGACAGACCCTGGCTCCCGACCGCAGAGTAGAGTACGTTCTTTACATCTGGTCCCGTCCTGACTGGGCCGAGGGCTACCGCATGAGCATCTCCTGTTTGATCTGGGTTAAAGCTTGTTGCTGCTCAGGGCCCCAATAGAAATCATTTTTCTTACGGGTAACCAGATAAAGGGGGCTCACAATCTGACTGTACTGCGGAATATGCATCCTCCAGAAACCTATGGCACCCAAGAAGGTTTTTGTTTCCTTTTTATCAGTTGGGGGGGACATAGCTGTGATTTTATTAATGACATCCGTAGGGATCTGACGCCATCCATCCTGCCACTTCACTCCTAGATACTGGATCTCCCGAGCAGGTCCCTTAACTTTATTTTTCTTAACCGCAAAGCCGGCTTCCAGGAGAATTTGGGTGATTTTCTCCCCTTTCTCGAACACTTCCGCTGCTGTGTCTCCCCACACAATGATATCATCAATATATTGTATATGTTTTGGAGCCTTATCCTTTTCTAGTGTGGCTTGAATCAGTCCATGACATATGGTAGGACTGTGTTTCCACCCCTGGGGCAGTCTGTTCCAGGTTACTGCACTCCCCTCCATGTAAAGGCAAACTGAGGCCGGCATTCTACTGCTAGAGGAATAGAGAAAAATGCGTTAGCGATATCAATAGTGGTGTACCACTTTGCTGCCTTGGACTCCAGCTCGTACTGCAATTCCAGCATATCTGGCATGGCCACGCTCAAAGGTGGAGTCACTTCATTCAAGGCACGATAGTCCACAGTCAGTCTCCATTCTCCTTCAGATTTCCGCACCGGCCAGATGGGGCTGTTGAAGGGTGAGTGGGTTTTGCTGACCACCCCTTGGCCCTCCAGCTCTCGAATCATCTTGTGAATGGGGATCACGGCATCTCGAGTTGTCCTATATTGCCGACAATGCACTACTGAAGTAGCAATCGGTACCATCTGTTCTTCCCCCTTCAAACGTCCTACTGTGATCGGGTTCTCGGACAGTCCAGGCAAGGTATTCAATTGCCGAATGCTTTCTGCCATCACCGTTGCTATTCCGAAGGCCCACCTGAACCCTTTCGGGTCTTTTAAATACCCACTACAGAGGTAATGTATGCCCAGGATGCATGGGGCCTCTGGGCCAGTCGCGATAGGGTGCTTCTTCCATTCATTCCTAGTCAGGCTCACATCTGTCTCCACCAACGTATAGGCCTGTGATCCCCCAGTCACACCAGCAAGGGAAACCGATTCTGCCCCTACCTATCTTGATGGGATCAGTGTACACTGCGAGCCAGTATCAACCAAAGCCTCATAGTGTCGTGGTTTCAATATGCCAGGCCAACGAACCCACACAGTCCAAAAAACATGATTTTCCCTAACATCTACCTGGCCAGAGGCAGGGCCCCTCTAAGCATGATTTTCCTTCTTTCCTTGGGTATATGTCTTAGAGGTTCCTTCAAGGGGATGGGACATGTCATCATCGTCATCATACCTAGCTTCCTGGCTGCGAACAACTGGAGCCGCTCTTTGTTTAGTGGGAGCTCCTCTTTGAACTCTACCTTCCTTCAAGTCACGTACCCGTTGTGCCAGAGCAGCAGTGGGTTTTCCATCCCATCTCCTCATGTTTTCTCCAGATTCGCGCAGGAAGAACCACAACTTGGCTCGTGGGGTGTATCTCCTCTCCCCATCAAAGGAGCGCCTGTGTTGAAGACCAGGGCCTCTAATTTGCACGGCCGAGATTTGGAGGAAGTCCTCCTTAATCTCTTCCCTGAGCTTCTTATGATTCTCCTCTATCTTTTCCTCTAGTTTCTGCAGTCGTGTTTCCACGACTGCATGGGTTGGGCCATGTACAGCATCAGCATATGCTCGAAGCTTTTTTGCCATATCAAGCACAGTCTCATGTATCTCCTCCCGCTTCATTATTGCTAGAGATGAAGCGTATTCAGTTGGCCTGAGCCATACAAGTTTTCGCCACATCACAGGAGAGCATGGTACCAAGTCTGGGTTCTTAATGTTTAAGTCATCCGAGAAGATGATCTCCGCCACTGCCATTTCTCTTAAACGTTGAATCTCTTGTTCTATGGTCTTCCACTGGGTCTGCTACAGGTAGAGATCATCTGCACACAGATACCTTTGTGCCACACTTCTCAGGACCCGTTCCCAGAGACTGCAGGGGGTAGCCTCCCTCATCATTCCTTGGTCAATAACTGGATCATGGGACAGGGAGCCCAAATGCCTTGCTTCAGTACCATCCAAAATTGTAACCTCGCCTGCAACATCCCAAAGATGGACCAACCAACTAATTATAGACTCATCTGGCTGTCGAGTGTAATCCTTTCTTAGGCCTCGAAGGTCCTTCAGTGAAAAGGACTCGATAGTGGCTCCTGATCTTGTACCAGCATCTGATTGGGTGTCGTCGGGAGGCCCCGCGGGTCCTTCATCTGCATCATCCTCCACTGGTCGATCAGTTTTGTGTGTTCTCTTTGCCCCGGCAACTTCCAGTGTCTTAGACTCCCTGTCTGGTTCAGCTGTTGGCCTGGAGCTCGGGAATGGTAACTAGTTTATCTCCTGTTCTCTTCCTTCTATCTGCGCCCTTCAGTGTCTAGCAGAGTAGACAAACATATGCCAGTGTAGAGTTGCACTGTCTAATAGAGGTGATAGGTGTTGGTATATTATAAATATATATATAAACAAATAAAACATATAATATATATATAAAAATATAATCCCAAACATATATACATATATAAATATATAAAAATTTATATATAAACATTTTGGTTTAGTGCAGAGTTGCACTGTCTGACAGAGGTGATAGGTGTTGGTATATTATTATAAATATATAAATATATAAAATATATAAACATATGTATAAATATATAAAAATATATAAACAAATGTAAACATATTAAAAATATATAAAAAATATATAAACATATTGGTTTAGTGTAGAGTTGCACTGTCTGACAGAGGTGATAGGTCTTGGTGTATTATTATAAATATATATAAAAACATATATAAATATATAAAAACACACATATAAATATATATATAACCATATGTAACCATATATAAAAATATATATATTATATACACATATAAAAAACCATATATATAAACAAATAAACCCCTTATTAAAATATATAAATATTTAAAACCACACATATATACATATATAGATATATAAAAATTTATACTAAACCATTTTGGTTTAGTGTAGAGTTGCACTGTCTAACAGAGGTGATAGCTATTGGTGTATTATTATAAACATATATATATATATATATACACATATATAAACATATGTATAAATATATTAAAATATATATATATAAACATACATATAAATGTATATAAACATATACAAATATATAAAATATATAAACATATTGGTTTAGTGTAGAATTGCACTGTCTAACAGAGGTGATAGGTATTGTTATATTATTTTAAACATATATATATATAAAACCATATATATAAAGACATATATAAACATATAAACACATATAATTGTATAAAAAACGTATAAAAACATACATATAAATATATAAATATATATAAACATATATATATAAATATATTAAACAAATAAACATATTGGTTTAGTGTAGAGTCACACTGTCTAACAGAGGTGACAGGATACAATTATTAATACAGGCAAGGATACTCATTCCATCATCTCCTCAGCTACGTATTTTCACATTTGTGATAAAGCAACACTTGCAAGCTCAAGCCCTGTGAGGCTTGAATTCTTGAAATTAGGAATGTTCAGCCTGGGGAAAAAAAAAACCAACCAAAAAAACCCAACCAAAACAAAACAAAACAAAAAACCCAAAAAACCCAACCAACCAACCAACCAACCAAAAAGAAAAACAAAAAAATCCCAAACAAACAAACAAACCCCCCCCAAAAAAACCACCAACAAAAAACCCCAACAAACCAAACAAAAACACCCAAAACCAAACCAAAACAAAACCCCCAAAAACCAAAACCCAAAAAAATCCCCCAAACAAAAAACCCCCCCCAAAAAACCCCACAAAAACGAAAACCAAAAAAACCAACCAAAAAAAAAGCCACCAAAAAAACCAAAAAACAAAAAAAAACCCCAAAACCCCCCAAACCCCCCAAAAAGCCACCAACCCCCCCAAAATTCACCAAAAAAACCCCCAACAAACCAAACAAAACACCCAAACCAAACCAAAACAAAACCCCCAAAAAACCCCAAAAATCCCCAAAAACAAACAAAAAAACCCCACAAAAAACCCCACAAAAACCAAAACCAACCAAAAAAACAAAAAAAACCCCAAAAACCCCCAAAAACCCCACCAACCCCCCAAAAACCACCAACAAAAAAACCCCAGCAAACCAAAAACACCCAAAACCAAACCAAACCAAAACCCCCCAAAACCAAACCCCCCCAAAAATCCTCAAACAAACAAAACCCCACAAAAAAACCCCACAAAAACCAAAACCAAAAAAATAAACCCCAAAAACCCACCAAAAAACCAAAAAAACCCCAAAAACCCCCCAAAACCCCACCAATCCCCCCAAAAAACCACCAACAAAAAACCCCAACAAACCGAACAAAAACACCCCAAACAAAACAAAACAAAATAAAACAAAACCCCCAAAAACCAAAACCCCCAAAAATCCCCAAACAAAAAAAAACCCACGAAAAACCCCACAAAAACTAAACAAAAAAACCCCAAAAAAACTTCACCAAAAAACCAAGAAAATGCCCCAAAAACCCACCAACCCCCCAAAACCACCAACAAAAAAACCCAACAAACCGAACAAAAAAACCCCAAAACAAAACAAAACAAAAACCAGAACCCAAAAAAATCCCCAAAAAACAAACAAAACCCCACAAAAAACCCACAAAAACCAAAACCAAAAAAAAACCCCAAAAAAATGATTCTAAAACTAAACGAAATAAAACTAAACTAAAAAAAATTAGTTTAAAATTAAAAACGAAATAAATAAAACCCGAAATGAAATAAAAATTCAAATTTCTAAGAAAAAGCCAAACAAAGACAACATGAAATCACTTCTTCCAAGAGGCTCCCTCTAACTTAGCCTTAAAAAGGAGGATGAGCTGTTGTTATACTTTTAAAAATTTATATTTAATATTTAATATAAATTTTATTTTAAAATTATTGTAAATTTTATTAAAATTTTAATATAAATGTTATTAAAATTTCAATATAAATTTTATTAAAAATTATTATAAATTTAATAAAATTTTCAACATAAATTTAATTAAAATTATTATAAATTTTATTAAGATTTTATTATAAATTTATTAAAATTTCAATATAAATTTTATTAAAAATTAGTATAATTTTATTAAAATTTATTATAAATTTATTAAAATTTCAATATAAATTTTATTAAATTTCAATATAAATTTTATTAAAATTTCAAATTTAAATTTAATTAAAATTTTTAAATTTTATTAAATTTTATTATATAATTTTATTAAAATTTCAATATAAATTATTAAATTTCAATATAATTTTATTAAAATTATTATTAAATTTATTAAATTTATTATAAATTTTATTAAATTTTTAAAATAAATTTTTTAATTTTATTAAATTTATTATAAATTTATTAAAAATATTTCTATATAATATACTTTATAATTATAAAGCCGTTTTACTTTTCCTCAAGCTTCCCCAGTCTCCAGTGGAGCTTTTATAGGAGAAAACCAAACTTAATTAACTCAATTAACTTAAGTCTGATTAATGGTGTTCGTGGGGATCTCAAATCTCTGCTGAAAATGTGAAAAATGAGAATTCTTGTGACATTTTGCATCTCAATTTCTGGGGTTTTTGGTTTTGGGGGTTTTTTTTTGTGGGTTTTGGTTTTGCTTTTTTGGGGGTTTTTTGTTTGTTTGTTTTGTTTCAGTTTTTTCAGGGTTTTTTTTGTTTTTTGGGTTGGGTTTTTTGGGGCGTTTTGGGGGGTTTTTTTGGTTTTTGGTTGGAGTTTTTGGTGTGGTTTTTTGTTTGTTTTTGTTTCGGTTTTTAGATTTTTTTTTTTTGTTTTTTTGGTTTTTGGGTTTTTTGTTTGTTTTTTGGTTGTTTTTTGGGGTTGGGTTTTTTTTTTTTTTTGGTTTTGGGGTTTTTGGGGGGGTTTTTTGGTTTTTTGGTTGGGTTTTTGGTGGTGTTTTTTTGTTTGTTTTGTTTCTTTTTTTTTCCCCAAGTTTTTTTTGTTTTTTGTTGGGTTTTTTGGCGTTTTTGGGTTTTTTTTTTTGGTTTGTTTTTGGTTGGGTTTTTTTGGTTTGGGGTTTTTTTTGTTTGTTTTTGTTTGTTTTTTGGTTTTTTTGTTTTGTTGGTTTTTTGGTTTTTTTTGTTTGTTTTGTGTTGGTTTTTTGGGTTTGGGGTTTTTTTGGTTTGGGGTTTTTTGTTTGGTTGGTTTTTGGTGGGTTTTTTTGTTTTTTTTGTTCCGGTTTTCCCAGGTTCTTTTTGGGTTTTGGTTGGGTTTTTGGGCGTTTTTTTGGGGTTTTTTTTTGGTTGGGTTTTTGGGAGGGGGGTTTGGGGGGTTTGGGGTTATTTTGTTCTCGGAGTTGTTTTTTGGGTTTTTTTGGTTGGGGTTTTTGTTTGTTTTTGTTTCGGTTTTTCCCAGGGTTTTTTTTTGGTTTTGGTTGGGTTTTTTGGGGCGTTTTTTTGGGGTTTTTTTTGTTTGTTTTTTTGGTTGGGTTTTTTGGGGGGGTTTGGGGGTTTTTTTTGGTTTTGGGGGTTTTTTGGGGGGGGTTTGGTGGGTTTTTTTGTTTGTTTTTATTCCTGTTTTTCCCAGGGTTTTTTTTTGGTTTTTGGTTGGGGTTTTGGGGTTTTTTTTTTGGTTTCGGGGTTGTTTTTTGGTTTTTTTTTGTTTTTTGGTTGGGGTTTTTTGGTGGGTTTTTTGGGGGTTTTTTTGGTTGGTTTTTTTTGGGTTTTGGGGGGTTTTTTTTGTTTGGGTTTTTGGTTTTGGTTTTTTTTTGGGTTTTTTTTGGGTTTTTTGGGGAGTTTTTATGGTTTTCTTGGTTTTTGGTTTGTTTTGTTTGGATTTTTGGGGGTATTTTTGTTTTTTGTTTGGTTTTTTTTTTGGTGTTTTGTTTTTAGGGTTTTTTTGGAGGGTTATTTTTTTTGGTTTTTGGGGGGGGTTGTTTTTCAGTTGTTTTTTGGGGGTTTTTTTGGGGTTTTTTTTTGTTTTTTGGTTGGTTGTTTTTGGGTTTTTTGTTTTTGTTTTTGGGTTTTTTTGTTTTTGGTTTTGGGGTTTTTGGTTTTTTTTGGGTTTTGTTGGGGTTTTTTTTGTTTGTTTTTTGTTTTTTTTTGTTTTGTTTTGTTTGGTTTTGTTTTTTTTGTTTTTTTGGTTTGGTTTGGATTGGTTTTTTTGTTTGTTTATCTGTTTCGGGCATAAACTGCTTTTTGAGGGATTGCCTGTCCTGAGGAACTTCTCCTGCAAACGTGACTGTGGTGGTGGGTGAGTTAATAATACCCTGTGACCAAACCAGAACTAAAAACCCCTAACTCTCTCTTTTTTCCACCTGTTTACCCTTAAAATGTTCACAGTCATTACAGGAACAACCGCAAGGTGTCACAATTGTCCCACATTCCAAGTCCCTGTCCCAGAAAACTGTAATTTGTTCACTCAAAATTCTGTCGTTTACAGAGTGATCACAAGGGTTCACAAATGTAATAAATAAAGAGCTTGACTCAGCCAATCTATCAAGCAGCAATCAATTTATTAATTTATCAATTTATTATTAATACAGAATGGTAAAATGTGAGCAAAGCAGCGCTGGGTACAGTGGGGGTTTCCCCTCCAGCTGTTGATTTTCTGCTGGTATTTATTGAGATTTTCCACAAGCACTTCTCAACAACCTTTTTTTTTTTCTAGTTTCCTCCTCATTTCTATTTTTGAAATCTAATTTCTGTACCCATTGTGATCAATTTCTATTGGTGATGTTAAATTTTCTATACTTCAAAAGGTATGAAATCAGTGAGGTCAGAAATAACATCTTGTGATGATGAGGTTCTCAGGACATAAATCAGTGGTGGTGACGTCCAGATTTCCTTCTTCAGAAGAAAACACCAGAGATGAGAGATTCAGTCTTCCTTTTCAGGATGATAAATCAGTTTTTGGTGATTTCCAGCTTCCAGGTGCTGGTCTATCCCTTGTTTTTCCAGGATCATTAATTTTAATTTGGAATAGCTAAAAAAAAAAAAAAACAAAACAAAAAAAAAACCAAAAAAAACCAAAAAACCAAAAACCAAAAAACCCCAGAAATTGAGATGCAAAATGTCACAAGAATTCTCATTTTTCACATTTTCAGCAGAGATTTGAGATCCCCACGAACACCATTAATCAGACTTAAGTTAATTGAGTTAATTAAGTTTGGTTTTCTCCTATAAAAGCTCCACTGGAGACTGGGGAAGCTTGAGGAAAAGTAAAACGGCTTTATAATTATAAAGTATATTATATAGAAATATTTTAATAAATTTATAATCAATTTATAAAATCTATAAATGTATTAAAAATTTAATAAAATTTATAATAAATTTTAATAAAATTTATAATAATTTTAATAAAATTTATATTGAAATTATAATAAAGTTTATAATAAAAATTTAATAAAGTTTATAATACAATTTTAATTAAATTTATAATAAATTTTATTAGAATTTATATTGAAATTTTAATAAAGTTTATAATAAAATTTTAATAAAGTTTATAATAAAATTTAATAAAATTTATACTAATTTTTAATAAAATTTATATTGAAATTTTAATAAAATTAACAATAAAATTTCAATTAAATTTAAAATGAATTTTTGATAAAATTATACTAATTTTTAATAAAATTTATATTGAAATTTTAATAAAATTTATAATAAAATTTTAATAAAGTTTATACTAATTTTAATAAAATTTATATTGAAATTTTAATAAAATTTATATTGAAATTTTAATAAAATTTACAATAAAATTTTAATAAAGTTTATAATAAAATTTTAATAAAATTTATACTAATTTAAATAATATTTATATTTAAATTTTAATAAAATTTATAATAAAATCTTAATAAAATTTATAATAATTTTAATTAAATTTATGTTGAAATTTTAATAAAATTTATAATAACTTTTAATAAAATTTATATTGAAATTTTAATAAAATTTATATTGAAATTTTAATAAAATTTACAATAAAATTTTAATTAAATTTATAATAAATTTTTAATAAATTATACTAATTTTTAATAAAATTTATATTGAAATTTTAATAATATTTATAATAATTTAAATAAAATTCATATTGAAATCTTAATAAAATTTACAATAAAATTTTAATAAAGTTTATAATAAAATTTAAATAAAATTTATAATAATTTTAATTAAATTTTTATTGAAATTTTAATAAAATTTACAATAAAATTTTAATAAAGTTTATAATAAAATTTAAATAAAATTTATACTACTTTAAATAATATTTATATTGAAATTTTAATAAAATTTATAATAAAATCTTAATAAAATTTATAATAATTTTGATTAAATTTATGTTGAAATTTTAATAAAATTTAAAGAAATTTTTAATAAAATTTATATTGAAATTTTAATAACATTCACAATAATTTCTAAATAAAATTTATAATAAATTTTAAATATAAATTTATAAAAGTATAACAACAGCTCATCCTCCTTTTTAAGGCTAAGTTAGAGGGAGCCTCTTGAAAGAAGTGATTTCATGTTGTCTTTGTTTGGCTTTTTCTTAGAAATTTGAATTTTTATTTCATTTCGGGTTTTATTTATTTCGTTTTTAATTTTAAACTAATTTTTTTTTTAGTTTAGTTTATTTTCGTTTAGTTTTAGAATCTTTTTTTGGGTTTTTTTCGTTTCGGTTTTTGTGGGGGTTTTTGTGGGGTTTTTTGTTTCTTTTTTGGGGGACTTTTTTGGGTTTTGGTTTTTGGGGGTTTTGTTTTGGTTTGGTTTTGGGTGTTTTGTTTGGTTTGTTGGGTTTTTTTGTTGGTGGTTTTTTGGGGGGTGTTTGGGGGGGTTTTTTTGGTTTTGGTTTTTGTGGGTTTTTTTGTGAGGTTTTGTTTGTTTTGGTTTTTTGGGGATTTTTTTGGGTTTTGGTTTTAGGGGATTTTGTTTTGGTTTGGTTTTGGGTGTTTTTGTTTGGTTTTTTGGGGTTTTTTGTTGGTGTTTTGGGGGGGTTGGTGGGGTTTTGGGGGTTTTGGGGGGTTTTTTTGTTGGTTTTTTTTGGTTTTGGTTTTTGTGGGTTTTTTGGGGTTTTTTTGTTTGGTTGTTTGGGGATTTTTTGGTTTTGGTTTTTGGGGAGTTTGTTTTGTTTTGGTTTGGTTTTGGGTGTTTTTGTTTGGTTATTTGGGGGTTTTTGTTGGTGTTTTGGGGGGTTGGTGGGGTTTTGGGGGGTTTTTGTTGGGTTTTGTTTTGGTTTTGGTTTTTGTGGGGTTTTTTTGTGGGGTTTTGTTTGTTTGTTTGTTTTTTGGGGACTTTTTTGGGTTTTGGTTTTTGGGGATTTTGTTTTGTTTTCTTTTGGGTGTTTTTGTTTGATTTGTTGGGGGTTTTTGTTGGTGGTTTTTGGGGGATTTTGGGGGTTTTTGGTGGGGTTTTTTGGTTTTTGGTTTTTTTGGTGGCTTTTTTTTTTTGGTTTTTTTTTGGTTTTGGTCTTTGTGGGGGTTTTGTGGGTTTTTTTTGTTTGTTTGGGGATTTTTTTGGGTTTTGGTTTTTGGGGTTTTGTTTTGTTTTGTTCTGTTTGGTTTTGGGTGTTTTTGTTTGGTTTGTTGGGTTTTTTTGTTGGTGGTTTTTGGGGGGGGTTTGGAGTTTTTGTTTGTTTGGTTTTTGGGTGGAGTTTTTTGGTTGGTATTTTTTGGTTTTGGTTTTTGTGGGGTTTTTTTTGTGGGGTTTTGTTTGGTTTTTTGGGGACTTTTTTGGGTTTTGGTTTTTGGGGATTTTGTTTTGTTTTTGGGTGTTTTTGTTTGGTTTGTTGGGTTTTTTTGTTGGTGGTTTTTTGGGGGGGTGGTGGGGTTTTGGGGGATTTTGGGGGTTTTTGGTGGGGTTTTTTGGCTTTTGGTTTTTTTGGTGGCTTTTTTTTGGTTGGTTTTTTTTTTGTTTTGGTTTTTGTGGGGTTTTTTTGGGGGGTTTTTTGTTTGTTTGGGGATTTTTTTGGGTTTTGGTTTTTGGGGGTTTTGTTTTGGTTTGGTTTGGTTTTGGGTGTTTTTGGTTTGTTGGGGGTTTTTTGTTGGTGGTTTTTTGGGGGGGTTTTGGGGGTTTTTTTGTTTTTGTTTTTTTTGGGTTTTTTTCTTTTGGTTTTGGTTTTTGTGGGTTTTTTTGTGGGGTTTTGTTTGTTTTTTGGGGACTTTTTGGGTTTTGGTTTTTGGGGGTTTTGTTTTGTTTTGTTTTTGGGTGTTTTTGTTCGGTTGGTTGGGGGTTTTTTGTTAGTGGTTTTTTGGGGGTGTTTTGGGGGTTTTTTTGTTTGGTTTTTTGGGGGGTTTTTTTGGTTTTGGTTTTTGTGGGGGTTTTTGTGGGGGTTTTTTTGTTTGTTTGGGGATTTTTGGGGGTTTGGTTTTTGAGGGTTTTGTTTTGGGTTTTTTTGGGTGTTTTTGTTTGGTTTGTTGGGGTTTTTTTGTTGGTGGCTTTTTGGGGGGGGGTTGTTTGGTTTTTTGGTGGAGTTTTTTTGGGTTTTTTTTTTTTTTGGTTTTGGTTTTTGTGGGGTTTTTTGTGGGGTTTTTGTTTGTTTGTTACAGATTTTTTTGGTTTTGTTTTTGGTTGGTTGGTTGGTTTGGTTGGGTTTTTTGGGGGGTCTTTTTTGGTTTTGGTTGATTTTTTTGTTGTTTCCCCCCCCCCCCCCAGGCTAAACATTCCTAATTTCAAGAATTCAAGCCTCACAGGGCTTGAGCTTGCAAGTGTTGCTTTATCACAAATGTGAAAATACGTAGCTGAGGAGATGATGGAATGAGTATCCTTGCCTGTATTAATAATTGTATCCTGTCACCTCTGTTAGACAGTGTGACTCTACACTAAACCAATATGTTTATTTGTTTAATATATTTATATATATATTTATATATATTTATATATTTATATGTATGTTTTTATACGTTTTTTATACAATTATATGTGTTTATATATGTTTATATATGTCTTTATATATATGGTTTTATATATATATATATATGTTTAAAATAATATAACAATACCTATCACCTCTGTTAGACAGTGCAATTCTACACTAAACCAATATGTTTATATATTTTATATATTTGTATATGTTTATATACATTTATATGTATGTTTATATATATATATTTTAATATATTTATACATATGTTTATATATGTGTATATATATATATATATATGTTTATAATAATACACCAATAGCTATCACCTCTGTTAGACAGTGCAACTCTACACTAAACCAAGATGTTTATATATTTTATATATTTATATATGTTTATATACATTTATATGTATGTTTTTATATATTTTAATATATTTATACATATGTTTATATATATATGTTTATAATAATACACCAATAGCTATCACCTCTGTTAGACAGTGCAACTCTACACTAAACCAAGATGTTTATATATTTTATATATTTATATATGTTTATATACATTTATATGTATGTTTTTATATATTTTAATATATTTATACATATGTTTATATATATATGTTTATAATAATACACCAATAGCTATCACCTCTGTTAAGACAGTGCAACTCTACACTAAACCAATATGTTTATATATTTTATATATTTATATATGTTTATATACATTTATATGTATGTTTTTATATATTTTCAATATATTTATACATATGTTTATATATATATGTTTATAATAATACACCAATAGCTATCACCTCTGTTAGACAGTGCAACTCTACACTAAACCAATATGGTTTTTTATAGATATATATATATATTTTTAATATATATATTTTTATATATGGTTATATATATATTTATATGTGTGTTTTTATATATTTATATATGTTTTTATATATATTTATAATAATACACCAAGACCTATCACCTCTGTCAGACAGTGCAACTCTACACTAAACCAATATGTTTATATATTTTTATATATTTTTAATATGTTTACATATGTTTATATATTTTATATATTTATACATATGTTTATATATATTTATATATTTATATATTTATAATAATATACCAACACCTATCACCTCTGTCAGACAGTGCAACTCTGCACTAAACCAAAATGTTTATATATAAATTTTTATATATTGATATATGTATATATGTTTGTGTTTATATTTTATATATATTTTATATGTTTTTATTTGTTTATATATATATATATTTAAAATAATATACCAACACCTATCACCTCTATTAGACAGTGCAACTCTACACTATACCAATATGTTTATATATATTTTTATATATTTTAATATGTTTACATATGTTTATATATTTTATATATTTATACATATGTTTATATATTTATATGTTTATAATAATCTACCAGTACCTATCACCTCTGTCAGACAGTGCAATTCTACACTAAACCAATATGTTTATATTTTTTATATATTTATATACAGATAGATATGTGTTTTTATATATTTATATATTTTTATTTGTTTATATATGTATATGTTTTTATATAGGTGTGTGTTTATATATATTTATATATATATTTTATATTTTTATATTTTTTAATTTAAGAAGGTAAGCCTGGCATTGCTGTAAAGGTCAGGAGCTTTGCTGAGAGTGTTTTCAATTTCTTGCTTGCAGAAGGATGGGAGAGTTGGGGTGATGACAAAAAGATTTTTGTTTTTTATACATTATTTATATATTTGTAGTTCTGTAAACTACTATTATAAAGGTATAAAATTATAATAATGAATGAGCTCTATTCAACTACCTTTACATACTTATAAAACTGTAATCCTTTATTAAATTTAGTATCTTTCCTACTCTTTCTCTTAGATTTTAGAACCATAAGCTTCAAAATACATTCCTGAAATACTGTATAGTCTTATTATCAGAAAGAGGCCATACCAAAGGAACATTCTGCTTTTTACCTGGAGTGTGAGCAGTCATTTAAAAAAAGTGGCACAAAGCAGCCCTTGGATGTCTTCCAAGGGGTTTACCCAGGGGAGTGTAACTGAGGCAACTGAATCTCATATTTGCTCTTCCTTTTTAAAATCCTAATTAATCAGCCTTAATAAATTGTTCATATCAGAGGCTGGGTATGCCCCATCCCCTCTGGGACACCTGAAAGCTTCCAATAATGTCTGGTTTTTAATTTGCTGTTTTAACACTGTATCAAGGGGTTTCTTTTTCTCTTTTGATTATAGGCAACAGGAGGATGAGAGAAGCAGAACATGAATTGTAACCACAGAATCACAGAACATTCTGAGCCAAAGGAGACACCCAGGATCACCAAAGTAATGTCACAACATTGACAGAGACTCCAGAACTGTAATTTTGGGTGGTCACTCTCTCTGCTGGGAGCCTCCTAAAGGGCCTTCAGCCACTGCTCAGCCCTGCACAGCCCCAGCATCACCTTGGCAGGGCCCAGCAGGGCTCTCCTGAGCTGCCCTTGCCCACCTGCAGACAGAGCCTGCCCCAGCCAGGGCCCTGCAGACAGGCAGGTTTCTGTAGGGCCGGGCCCAGGGCACAGAGGGTGGGATGGGCTCTGCGAGCGCTGGCAGGGACAAGGCTCCTGTCAGGAGGGAAATGTGCAGGCCCAGGGAGATGCTGAGGGAAGGAGAGGGGGCTGAAGAGAGCAGTGCTGGGGGCAGGAGGGCACTGTGGGTGTGTGGGAGGTGCCGTGCCCAGCTGGCTACGGGAACACTGTCCTGAGTGCCCGGCTGTCTGTGCCCTGCCCTCCCAGGTACAGCACCACCACATCTGCTCTTGTTTCTGCACTGCCCTGACCCTGTCCCTGTCATCTGGTGCTCTCAGGGAGGCTCTGGCCTTTGCAGCAGCTGAGTCAGGCACTGCCCTTGGCATTCCTGCCAGGCAGCTGTGGACATGGCAATGGGGTGTCCAAGCTTCCCTGGGACCTGTGGGGCTGAGGGCAGAGCAGTCCATGGGAAAGGGGAATGAGCTGAGCCCCCTCCCTGAGATCCCATCATGGGCACAGCCAGGGATCTCCTTGCTGTGTCCTTCCCAGCTCTGAGCTGCCCTCCTGGCTGCAAATCTGTGCCAGAGCCCCTGGGAGTTCCCTGAATGTGCCACGGGGAAGTGCAGAGATGCCAGAGCTGAGGAAATGCTGCTGGGTTTGCCAAGGGAGCCGGGAGTGTCCTTGGCAGAAGGGGGTGCTGAGACCTTGCCCAGAGCCCTTTGGAGAGGGGGAGACATTGAGGGATCCCTGTGCTCTGGGCAGGGTCTGGTTTATGCCAGGGTGACCTGGGAGTGTGATTGTGCTCTGATTGCAGCCAAAGCTGCAAACCCAGGGCAGTTGGGAACAATCCCATCCAGCCCCTCACCTTCCTTGAGCCACAGGGAATCCTTTGCCTCCCTCATCTTTCAGTGGAAAACTCTGAGTACAGCAGAAATATTGGGGATTTCTGACTTCAGAGAAACAGGAATGATGTGTGGGCTTGAAAATAATAGCGAAAATTCCTTCCTGCTCTCCCTTTAGAAGTGGAAATTCAGATGGCAACAATCCTGTCTGCATTAGGATTGATTCCCCTGACAAATCCTGAATATCCAGCTTTGTCCCTCTGCCACATAGCCACAAACCCAGGGCAGCAGGGCAGGGATGGCTCCTCCAGAGGCCCCAAGCACAGGCCTGGCTGCTCCTGGCACACTCAGACAGCAAAACTGCAGCTCAGGCAGGGACCTGGGGGAAGGTTTTCCCAGAGCAGGAAAAAGGGTGGGTGAGTCACAGCGGGACAGTCTGCAGGGAATGGCCCAGGTTTCGCTTAAAGCAGCCTCTGCTGACTTGTCCCTGTACTTTCTCCATGAACAGGTGCCCATGGCCAGCCACAACAAATGTCCAACAGCAGCTCCATCAGCCACTTCCTCCTGCTGCCATTGGCAGACAAGCGGCAGCTGCAGCTCCTGCACTTCTGCCTCTTCCTGGGCATCTCCCTGGCTGCCCTCCTGGGCAACGGACTCATCATCAGCGCCGTAGCCTGCGGCCACCTCCTGCACAGCCCCATGTTCTTCTTCCTGCTCAACCTGGCCCTCACTGACCTGGGCTCCATCTGCACCACTGTCCCCAGAGCCATGCACAATTCCATCTGGGCCACCAGAACCATCTCCTATGCAGGATGTGCTGCACAGGCCTTTATCTTTCTGTTCTTCATCTCAGCAGAGTATTTCCTCCTGACCATCATGTGCTACGACCGCTACGTGTCCATCTGCAAACCCCTGCACTACGGGACCCTCCTGGGCAGCAGAGCTTGTGCCCACATGGCAGCAGCTGCCTGGGCCAGTGCCTTCCTCAATGCTCTCATGCACACAGCCAATACATTTTCCCTGCCCCTGTGCCATGGCAATGCCCTTGGTCAGTTCTTCTGTGAAATCCCACACATCCTCAAGCTCTCCTGCTCAAACTCTTACCTAAGGGAACTGGGGCTTCTTGCTGTTGGTGCCAGTTTTGTATTTGGTTGTTTTGTGTTCATTGTTTTCTCCTATGTGCAGATCTTCAGGGCTGTGCTGAGGATCCCCCCGGAGCAGGGACGGCACAAAGCCTTTTCCACCTGCCTCCCTCATCTTGCTGTGGTCTCCCTGTTTTTCGGCACTGCAGTGTTTTCCTACCTGAAGCCTCCCTACATCTCCTCCCAATCCCTGGATCTGTCACTGTCAGTTCTGTACTCGGTGGTGCCTCCAGCCCTGAACCCCCTCATCTACAGCCTGAGGAACCAGGAGCTCAAGGCTGCAGTGTGGAGAATGATGACTGGATGTTTTCAGGAACATTAAACTGCAGCCCAATTTCTGCAAATCACTTGTAATAAAAGTCAGGGTTTTTTACTTCTTCTTGGTTTTCTTATGAGATTTTTTCCTGTGTTTTGCATATTTAATCTTGTTTACAAATAAAGGTCATTATTTGTGCCATTTGGTTTTTTTTCCACCTTCCCTGTAGTCACAGATTGTGTCAATGAGGGGCTGCACTCCTGGTGGCTTTAAAGGAACTCAAGGATCTCCTGGCCAAGTTTTCTGCAGAGATGCCCCTTTGCTTCCCTTCTCTGCAGCTGCAGCAGCAATGTCTGTGTGCAGAGCTGGGGCAGATCAGTGCTGGCACAGCAGCTGTGCCCAGCAGCAGCAGCAGCAGCCCTTGGTGTTGCCAGTGCTGCTGCTGTGGCCCTGCCCCGCTGCCCTGCTGGCCCTGGTGTTGCTGTAGGGCCTGAGTGCTCTCGGGGCCGGGCACAGTGCTGGGGGTGGCAGTGCCGGGGCTGCAGCAGGGACAGGCCATGGGCACTGCTGGGGCAGCGCTGACGCCTCAGGCCAGGGCCTGGGGGCTGCAGGCTCCTTGCCCAGGCTCTCTCCAGAACACTTTGCCCAGGCCAATGCTGAGCACAGAAAAGCCCCGGGAGCAGCCCCAGGCTGGCCGTGGGCAGGCTGGGGGCAAACAGCATGGCTGGGGCTCTGCAAGGTGCCTGGGGGAGACAAGGGGAAGGAGCAGCAGAGCAGGGGCTGATCCATCCCCACTGCGCTGGACACCCCAGGGCAGCGTCCCACAGTGTCCTCATGCACCTGCCAACAACATCCCCCCTCTGCAGCCCTGGCCTCTCCCCCAGCTCACACAGGTTCCACATCCTTGCAGGCACAGACACGGCAGCACTGCCTCAGGAGCCCCTGTTTCCACTGCCCAGAGCAGGCATCAGCACCCCCATGGTGTTGGTGTGGGGAGATGAAGCTGAGGGAGCACAAATGCCATCAGCCCCTGGGGCCAGCAAGGGCTGGGGGACAGCAGGGAAACCACTCAGGTTTGTGGTGGCCTCTAAAGTCACACAGAAAGTTGGTTCCCATCAGCTGGGAATTTCCTGTGCCACTGCAGACATTGTTGTTCAGAGCCAGAACTGCCTGGCAGCCACCCACAAACTTCCCTGACCATTTCCTTTGCTTCATTTGGCTTTCTTTACCCTTTTTTGCTAAAGATTTCTTCCTCTTGCCCACCCCTGTTCCCTCCCCTGCAAACAGCCCATCCCTGGTTGCCTTTTCCTCTCTGGCCCCACTCCCCCTTTCAGTTCCTGAGTTGGCACCATGGGAACGTCCCTTGCGGAGCAGGATCATCCTCCAAGTGCTTTAGGAATTGTCTGCAGGCTCCTGCAGTGCCTCGTGCTGCTCCCTTGCCAGAGGCACTCCAGGGCAGGGGGGCCCATCTGGGCTGGTGTGTCTGGTGTGGGGCTCCCTGTTCTGGGCAATGAGGAGGAGATGCAGAGGCTCTGCAGGACTGACAGGATGGGCTTGGGGGCTGTGAGGAGAAGCTGAGGGACCTGGGCTGCTGGACCTTGTGAAGAGGAGGCTCAGGGCTCATCCTGCAGCTGCTGCAAGAGTGGTTTCAGAGAATCCCACAATCATCAAGGTTGGAAAAGACCTTGGACATCATCAAATCCAACCTGTGCCCTGACAGTGCCTTGTCTCCCCTGAGCGTCCTCTTCTCCAGGATAAACAAGCCCAGCTCCCTCAGACACTCCTCACAGGACTTGTGTTCCAGACCCCTCACCAGCCTTGTTGCCCTTCTCTGGACATGCTCCAGCCCCTCCATGTCCTTCCTAAATTGGGGGGCCCAGAACTGGACACAGCACTCGAGGTGCTGCCCAACCAGTGCTGAGCACAGGGGAAGAATCACTGCCCTGCTCCTGCTGGCCACACCGTTCCTGATCCAGGCCAGGAGCCATTGGCCTTCTTGGCCACCTGGGCACACTGCTGCCTCCTGTCCAGCCTACTGTCCATCAGTCCCTGCAGGTCCCTTTCTGCCTGGCTGCTGTCCAGCCACTCTATCCCCAGTCTGTGGTGCTGCAGGGGTTGTTGTGGCCAAAGTGCAGGACCCGGCACTTGGACTTGTTAAACCTCACAGTGTTGGATTTGTTCCCTGGTTTCAGCCTGTCCACGGCTCTTTGCAGAGCCCTTCTGCCTTCCAGCTGATCAACACTCCCAGACAACTTTGTGTCACTATGGTTCCATAAGGCCCTAGAGTGTCACAATGATCTCCATGATTCCATGAGGCCTACCAGTGTCACAATGTTCCTTTGCTTTCATGGGACCCCTTGGTGTCGCAAAGTCCCTTGGATCCTTTGGCCTCACAGTGTCACAATGGATCCTTGCTTCCATGAGGTCTGGCAGTGCAGCAATGGTCTCCTTGCTTCCACAGGGTCACAGTGGCCTCTTGCTCCCAAGGGGCACCACAAATGTGTCAAACATGTTTCCTTCATTCCAGGAGTCCCTGAGGAGCAACCCTGGCCCCTTGGTTCCATGGGGCCCTGCAGTGGCACAATGGCCCCATCATTACACCAGGTCCTGCTCTGTCCCAAGGCTCTGCAGGGTTCCACAAGCCCCTGCAGGGTCTCAGTGGCCTCTTGGTTCCATCAGGCCTCAGAGGGCCACCATGAATTCCTTGGTGCTGCAGGGTCACCATGGAGCCCAGGTCACACAAGATCCTGCAGTGTCACCAGGGACCCTTGGTTCCATGGGGCACCCCAGGGTCACAATTGTTCCCTCAGTTCCAAGAGTCCTTGCAATGGAACAATGGCCCCTGGATTCCATTGGGCCCCAGGCTCTCCCAAGGCTCTCCTTGGTTCCACAGTGGCACAACGGCCCCTTCGTTCTACAAGGCCCCACAGGGTCACTCTTGCTTTTGTGGTTCATAGCTAAAGTTATTAATTTTAGCTGTTTCATCACTCTCCAATTCATAAAAAAAAAATTGCCAATTAGACAAAGCCAATCAAAACTAAAATCAAACATAAAAAGAAAAATTCTTTTACTTTGTGATGACCAGTTACCAAAATTTTCTGTCCATCTTTTTGATCTTTTCTTTAAATTTCTATTAAATCCTGGTGAAGTAACAATTGTTTCACCAGAGTAAAGTTCATATTTCTAGCAGTAGGCCATAGCTTGTAAATCAGTGTATAATTAAATTGTGAAAGGTGATAAAAAGTAACTGGAGCTAAACAAAAGAAAAAAAAAATCACAACCTATAATTTTAATAAAATTGCAAACACAAAGATTTAAATAATTTTTAGTGCCTAATATTTCTTCACAAGCAGTTCTGTAGCAGGTGAAGTCTACTGTGGCAGTCTCCAATGCTCAGGTTCATTCTGGCAAACACCTGTGGACAGCACTTGGCAGACATCCCACCTCAGCCAGGCCAGTCTGTGTTCCTTGGGGTTTCAGAGCCCGCTTGTCTCTTCAGGGTTCCGCTTTCTGTGACCTTGGGGTTTCTTTGGAGATGATTGTGAGGCAAAGTGAGGGATCCTTTGGACAGTCTCTTTTAGGGGTACAGAAAAATAAAAATGTCAAATGTTCAACTAACAAGGTATGGCAGCCGCGAGGCCAATATAGGCCTGTGACTACCAAAGGTTTTCATTTCAGATCTACTGATTGGACAGTAATTACAGTGGACCTGCAAAACAATTCACAGGATCTGAAAGTTAACCCCATGGAACCAAACAGTGAGTATTTTGTTATTGGGGACACAGCACACACACCATTGGAGATTGAAGTAGCTCCCATGACCATTTAAGGAAAGATTACAGGCCTCATGCTGTTGGCATGCTGCACGCACCCACCATTCTACCTGGTAGAGGGAAAAGTTCTTGCCCAGGCCATTCCTGTTCTGGCAGAGATCCTAGCAGATGGAAAGTCTACGGAAGTCTACTGGGCAGAGGTGGTAGGGGAGAACAAACCTTCGCTGGCATGTAATTTAGCCCATGGGTCAGACCGCCTCCATGTGGAGGGGGTGCTTGACTCAGGTGCTGATTGCACCGTTATACCAGCGAGCATGTGGCCATCACATGGGCAGTTGCAACCCGTGGCAGGCAAACTTCAGGGCATAGGAGGACTCACAATGGCAAAAATCTCAAAAAACATGGTACAAATTGAGGGACCTGACAGGAAATTGGCAAATGTCCGTCCATTTATTGCTGAATATAAGGCTCCCTTATTGGGGAGAGACACCATGTCACAGTGGGGAGTCCAATTGGTCATTCCTAAGACACCCCAGGATTTTTGAAAATAGCCAGGGCTGTGGAGCGCCCTACCCACAAACTAAAGTGGTTGGAAAATACCCCAAAATGGGTAGCACAGTGGCCATTGAGTAAAGAGAAGCTCAAAGTGCTTGAGGAGCTCGTGGAGGAGCAGGTGGCTCAAGGCCACCTAGAAGAGACAACAAGCCCTTGGAATTTCCCGGTCTTTGTAATAAAGAAACCGGGGAAGGACAAGTGGAGGTTGCTCCATGACCTCCAAGAAGTAAATAAAATTATAGAGGACATGGGACCACTCCAACCAGGGATGCCTTCACCAACAATGCTCCCTCGAGACTGGCAATTGGCTGTTCTAGATATCAAAGATTTCTTCTTCCAAATTCCTCTACACCCAGAAGACGCCCCACGGTTTGCATTCTCGGTTCCTATCATTAATCGAGAAGCCCCAATGAAGAGATATCACTGGAAAGTACTGCCACAAGGCCTTAAATCCAGTCCATTCATATGCCAACAGTACGTAGCCTCACTACTGTCATCAGTACGCTCCGAGAGAAAGGATGCTATCATCCTTCACTACATGGATGACCTACTCCTGTGTGCTCCCAATAACACTATACTCCAACACACGCTTGACCTAGTGGTTAAGGTTTTAACCTCTTCTGGATTTCAATTGCAGGAAGACAAAGTTCAAAGGATGCCACCTTGGAGGTACCTGGGTCTACAAATAACTGCACGGACCATTGTTCTGCAGAAATTGGAAATTGAGTGTAATCCCAAAACCTTAGCAGATCTGCATTCCTTGTGTGGATCTCTGAATTGGGTAAGACCTTGGCTAGGCCTCACAAATGAGGATTTAGACCCTCTCTTCAATTTATTGCAGGGGGAGAAGGAGCTAGTTTCTCCCAGGGAACTGACCCCAGAGGCAAAGACAGCAATTGAAAAGGTACAGAAGGCCTTATCAGAGAGGCAGGCTCATTGATGTGAGCCAAACATACCTTTCCAATTCATTGTTCTAGGAAAACTGCCACATTTGCATGGTTTGATTTTTCAATGGATCGAGGGGCAGAGAGATTCACTCTTGATCATAGAGTGGGTCTTCCTCTCTCACCAAGCATCCAAGACCATCACTGAGCCACAAGAGTTGATAGCTCAACTGATTCGGAAGGCAAGGGTGAGATTGTGTGAACTGGCTGGCTGTGATTTTACATGTATTCACCTTCCAGTCAAACTTTCTGAGGAGGGAAGGAACTCTCCCAAGAGATTGACCAAAGAGATGTTTGAGCATTTGCTCCAGAGCAATGCCAGTCTCCAATTATCTCTGGGCAGCTACAGGGGACAAATATCAGTCCACGCCCTGTCTCACAAGTTGCTCAATGAGGAATTCCACCTCATTCCTCGTGAGAAGTCGAAGACCACTCAAGGCTCTCATGGTGTTCACAGACGCATCCGGGGCTTCCCACAAGTCGGTGATGACTTGGAGAAATCCTCAGACTCAGCATTGGGAAGCTGATGTTGAGTTTGTGGAGGGATCCCCCCAAGTGGCTGAACTAGCTGCTGTGGTAAGAGCCTTTGAGAAGTTCTCAGAACCAATTAATTTGGTAACCGACTCTGCTTACGTGGCGGGGGTAGTGTCCAGGGCGGAGCAGGCTGTGCTCAAAGAAATTGACAATGAACATCTCTTCAGGTTGCTTTCAAAGCTGATTTATTTAATTTCCCATCGAGAACACCCATTCTATGTGATGCATGTAAGATCACACACTGATTTGCCAGGTGAAATTGCAGAGGGGAACCGTCAGGCAGATTCCCTTGCTGCACCAGTTGAAAAAGCACGTCTCCCTGATATCTTTTAACAGGCAAAGCTGAGTCACCAACAATACCATCAGAATGTGCCAGGCCTGATCCGTCAGTTCCAGCTAACACGGAGTCAGGCTCGAGCCATTGTGGCCACCTGTCCTAACTGCCAGGTCCAAGCGATGCCATCGATGGGTATGGGAGTTAACCCCCAGGGCCTTGGCAGTTGTGAGGTATGGCAGACAGACATCACACACATTCCTGGATTTGGACGCCTCAAATATGTTCATGTGAGCATTGACACACATTCAGGCGCAGTGTATGCCTCTGTCCATGAAGGAAAAAAGACTGGCCATGCTAAAAAACACCTAGTGCAAGCTTTTTCAGTGTTGGGGATTCCAAAAGAAATCAAAACTGATAATGGCCCAGCGTACGTGTCCAAGGAGTTCCTGGAATTTGTCCAGCGGTGGGGAGTGGAACATAAAACTGGCATCCCTCACTCCCCCACTGGTCAAGCTGTGGTTGAAAGAGCACATCAGACGCTCAAACAGGTTCTGGCTAAACAGAGTAGTACCACTGCGTGGATGTCTCCACATGAGAAACTCTGTAAAGCCATGTTTACTATTAATTTTCTGAATTGTTCATTTGAAAGCATGAGTCCACCAGTGGTATGTCACTTTAACAGTGGCAATCAGTTCAAATTGTCTCTGTCCGCCGGTCATGATTAGGGATCCAGAAACTTGGGAAACCAAAGGTCCCTATGAGCTTGTGACCTGGGGACGTGGCTATGCATGCGTGGCCACTCCCTCAGGCCCTTGGTGGATTCCCCAGAAGTGGGTGAAACCTTTTGTCCCTAAAAATCCAGCTCCAGCAGAAGGAGATGAGAGGCAAGTAGCCAATGCCTCCAAAAGAAGACGCTGCCGGATGGAAGAAAAGGAATCCTCCTAGATGTGGACTCCTTCCGACAGAACCAGAAACTTTTAACATGTTTTAAAAATGTTTGTTTTTCTTTTTAGAGAAGACCTACCTCACACACAACCCTGTGATGAACCCCATACAAGTTGTCATCTTGTTAATGCTGAACAGTCTGGCAGCTGCATGGATCGTCCCTCAGCCACGTCAAAACGTCTGGGCGACCCTGGCACAGACACTTCAGCAGGAAAACATATGTTTGTCTACTGCTTCAGCAGAGAATCCTATGTCCACCTGTCTGGTAAGAATTCCATTACAGGCTGGAGCATTTCCAGCAGGTTTAGACACACATAGGTCCAACGAATACCCAGAGTCAGACGCCTTCCGACCATACAAATTTGGGTCAACAGCAGAAAGCTGCAACAACTGTGAACCCCTTAGAGGAGTGGATGCCACTTTTGCCCAAGGTATATCAAGAACCCCAAGAATTGGGTTCCTCCCCTGCATTATACTGCATACATTTTTCTGTCTACCCAAAACCTCCTAACATCAGTCAGTACCACAATATAAAACAATATCGTGGGGAGTTTTCTGCAAAAAGATGGTGTCATCCTACAAGCCACATCGAGGCAGAAAACCCATCTCACTCAAGACCCAGAAGCCTTCCTAAGGGATTGTTCTTGATTTTTGGGGATCGGGCATGGGCAGGAATTCTGTCTCGGCTTTTAGGAGGGCCATGTACAATAGGGCAGTTGTCCGTTTTGACACCCAACCAAACTCTAATTCGTGAATGGACTCACAAAAACAAATCGGCAAAAAAAATTCAAAAGAGGCGTGCTGACCAACTGGATCCAAATTGTAATTCAGAAATTTGTCATTGGGCCAAGTCAAAAAGAGTTGCTCTGTCCCTGTTTCTTCCGTGGGTCGCAGCAGCCAAAGCTCTAGGTGAATTGGGCCATCTAGAGTGTTGGGTAGTCAAACAGGCAAATTTAATGTCCGCCGCCATCAGGTCTCTCCTAGAAGATGAGGAAATTACCAGACAGGCCACTCTCCAGAACCGTGCTGCTATAGATTATCTCTTGTTACTTCATGGACATGAATGCCAGGAATTTGAAGGACTTTGTTGCCTAAACTTGACCTCGAAAGCTCCGAACATCCATGCTGCCCTTCGAAGTATGAACAGTATGATCGGACAAGTGAAGCAAGAATCTGAAGACTGGATCAAAGAGCTGTTCAGAGGATGGGGACTTACGGGGTGGTGGACTTCTATAGTTAAGACAATTTTGTTATTTCTTGTTATTCTTTTCCTTGTAACTGTAGCGTTCCGGATCCTACGCTGTTTGATTTTCAAAGCTATCAATAGTCCCATACCTTCTACCTCAGAAGTCAACCACATAGAGTTGGCAAACCTAAAGCAGGCTGACTCCCCCACCAATTGTAATTGGTGGGAAAACACACACTCCGTGTAACCTAATGTTCTTCTTCTAATCTTCTTAAACAAAAAAGGGGGAGATGTTGTATTCCTCTGAGAAATGGTTTTTCCCCTCAAAGTCCCCCTGAAGCTTGTGCCATATAGTTGGACCCTTCTTCCCTATCTTATCTACTTCTGACCCTATTGGCTGAAGGCCAATATCCTTCCTTGGCCATAGACTAGATAAACCCCTGTCTTTCCTGTTTCGCCCTCTCTCTGCTCCTCACCCTCCCCGCTCCTGGAACACCACAGGGGAGAATAAAGCATGGACTGAATGTGAGGGGTTGAGATCCACCCTTTTTCATATCTTTATTCTGTCTCTATGAAATATATTTCCCTAAAAGCCCTGAGAATCTGAGCTAGCTAGGATTGGGGCTAGAAAGGGAACCAATATTTCATATTGTAGCCTGGATTTTCTCAGCAATGCTATAATGTGTGGTGCTGCTTTTAAAGGGTTTGTGTCCTGGGAATTTTGTACCTCTGCCCAATCAAGGATGTGGTGTTCCAAGTGTTCTGTCTATGTATTAATCTGGACTTGGGTTCTTGGTGCTTACCCTGTGCCTACAGAAGAATCCTAAAGAGTTATAATCTCTCTATAGAATTGAATATTACAAATTCAAAAACTGTATTTGAGGTTAAAATTCCCTAAGCATAAAAGAATAAAAAAGTAAGGTGGTACTTCAAATAGGCATTTACATTATTAATCTGTCTGATAGTTATTTATAGGCTAGTTATTTGGATTCAAGTTCGGACTAAATGGCATCTGAAATAGATGTTATCTTCATAGACATGAAGATGGTTATTTTAGCAGTAAATGAAGACAAACAGAACTCACATGAAGAATATCAGTTCAGAAAGGTCAGATTCTTATTCAGGGAAAGGTTAGGGAAGTGGTTTGCTAGAGCTCAGGACTGTTCCAGTAGTGCTGCAGACTCACTGAGGGAAAAGAGCAGTGTCTCCAGTTACACAGCATGGACATCCATGGATATTGAGAGCTTTCCAGTCCTTTCAGCATTGCATAGAGTTGGAAAGAATCTCGAGGGTTTGTAGCTGATTTAAGAAAGGAAATAATGCCTTTTACTTTGATGTACTTTTAAATCCTCTCCAATAGTGTGGTTGACTGGTTGGTTTAAACAGCAGATGAGAGGTCTAACATGAAAGTGGCATTTATTTGCTTTTTTGTGCCGGTTGATCCAGGCAACTGTCTTGTGTATGTTAAACATGATATTTGTGTATCAGGCCTGTGTTTGTATACCTGTTCCGAACCAGATGGGGAAAGAAATTGTGCATATTTCCCTTAGTGTATTTATACTTCTCTTTCTTAATGCAAACAAAAGTTTTTCATATGCATTTAAATACTGGAATAAGCCATCAGAGTCTCATTTAAAATGTGTCTTATTCTAGAGCATTCAGAGTTTCATTGTGAGTATGACTTAGGGTAACCAGTAACTACCCTTCAAAGTAAGCTGAAATATGCCTTTTCTATTGAGATAGAACAGGAATTTTTGAGCAGTTTGCTTCTTAACTGACTTCTTTCTTCTCACTATTGGAATGATAAAACAAGTAGACTTAGTAGATGGTCTTCATCTGCTTGTTGTGAAGTGCAGTGGGCAGATCAATGGTGATAGCAAATTTATTTGATTGGAGATGCCATTTTATAGTGTTGTGAAATTGAGGCAATGATAATCATGAGTAGTTCTATTGAAATTAGCTCTGCAAATGCTCCTAATAAATGAGAAGGCATCCTCTTTTCCCTTAATACTGAAAAAGAAAAAAAAGTTGGAAGAGGACCAAAGCAGAGATTGAGAACAAGTTGGCAGCGGATTGAAATTGATGGGATTTTGTTCAATCTTTGTCTTTGGTTGCAGTGGCAGCCTGTCTGTGGTACTGCTGATAAAGTCAATACCATTCCTGGGTTCTGCATCTGTTTGGGCTTTCTTGGGTGACAAGGTCCTCTCTGAGCAATGCTTCAAAATCCAGTGTGAATATTTGGTGTGACTCTTGCAAACAAGACCCAAGTGAAGCACAGGAAAGGTGGACTATGGTTCTATCAGGGGAGATATTTGGTACCTGTACTGATGATATTGCAATTAAATGGTCAAATCACTGTGCAAAGATTTTGAAAACAATAGGAAGAGTATTGAGAGGAGTGAGGAAATAGTCAAAAAAAATGGAGGAAATGTGTCTGTCTGAGAGCATATCTGTAACAGTGACCAGGTTGGAGTCTGGGCTTGTTCTTTCTTTCTCATTTGGGTTTAAAACATTAAACAAAACTGAATACATTAAGTACTTGTATTTACATCCTATGTATTGATATAAATGGGATTTTAGAGTAGAAATAAAGCTGTACTTTGGGAAGGCTGGGAATGTGGAGCTAAATTAGAGTCTGTAGTTGTACCCAACTTTCAGCTGTGAAAAACATTGTTTATTGTAGAGATTCAGTAAATGGTTTTCCAGGTATGTGTGGATATTCTTTAGAGAAATTGCAGTTAGCTATATGCAAGTAATTTGGATTCAACTTGGGAATGAATGGTTGAAGAAGCAGATCTTATCTTCACAGAAATGAAGATGATTCTCTTAGCTGAATCAAACGTGGTTGGCTTCAGAATGAAATCATTGCTGTTTTGGTTGAATCTGTATCTTTGGTAGCAATGGCAGCCTGTGTCTTTGGTGCAACAAAAGATGGCAATGCTATTGCTGGGTTGTGCATCTGTTTCCCAGGCGGCAGCGGTGGTGGGCATGTTTGGGGTGCCAGGCTGTTGCTGTGCTCACCATGGGTTGCTGTGCGTGGAGTGTTTGGGGTGCCGGGCGGTCGCTGTGGTGCCAGTGGGTTCCTGGAGGGTTTGGGGTGAGTGTGCAGTGCTGGGCACTGGCCCTGGGCAGAGCAGCCTCGTGGCTGAGTGCAGGGGGAGGCCTGAGGAGGCTCTGGAGGCACCAAGTGCTCCTGGCAGGATCAGCTGTGCCAGGGAAGCCCTTGTGCAAGCAGGCCGGTGGTGGTGGGTGAGTTACTCGTAGCCTGTGACCCGGGCAGCGTGTAAAACTCTTCACTTGCAGTCAGACCTTCAAAGAAGCTCTTGTTTCCTTCTAGATGCAGTGGGACCTTCAAAGGAGCTCTTGTTTCTTTCTGGATGATGGAGAAATTTTGGACAATTCCACTAAGCCATCTCTGGGTTACAATATCCTCCTTTCCTCATTGTTTGACCCATGTTATTTTTACTGCCATAGCATTGCATCTGTCAAAAAGAGTGTTGTAGAAATCAGTTGCTTTCATGGTGAAATGCAGTTTCTAAATGATGTGGCAGATTTGTGTGATATGTTCTGGTAGTAATGACATTTCTCCTGGAAATGATTATTTAAGGTTCTTGTAGGTGAAAATAAGTGTTCTTTCAGCATTAATGAAATGCTTTCAAAAGATGGTGTTGGGTGAGGCAAGCTTGACTTGTGTCATGAGGGCATTCTGGGCTAGGATGTGTTGCAACTAAAGGCATTTGTCATTTTCCAGCTAATTTTAAATCCTGTCAAACAGTGTGGGTGGCTCGTAGTTTAAGATGTGAGAGATCTGAGTTCAAAGCCTGGTTTATTTGCTTTTTGTGCACTTTGTGCAGCTTTTTAAAAGATGCTGGTCATCCGTTGATGTTTTGTTTAGAAGCTCTTCATTGCTCTGCCTTTTGTAAGCTGAAGTGTAATATCAACAATAGCAGTGCTTGATGTTGCAAAGAAGGCACTTTCAGTATCACTGTGGACATGTGATGAAAATTCTGCTAGTTTAAGGTTAAAAAGCTGTTCTCTAAGTTTTCATAGAGTTTAAATGCCATATGATTTCCTAATTTGCCAAAATAATATTACTCTGGTCCTTTATCCCATATTAACTGTGTGAGGAGCTGGCTAAGAGAGCTCCAAGTGGTGTGTGTGGGAAAACAGGATGCTGTGTCCAGGCCTGCAGAGCACCTTTGAGCATGTTCATTGTTGAACTGGAAATAATGATAACATTTCAACGCCTTGTATTGGGGATGAGAAAAATGACAGGTTTGGTAAATGGGAGAGATGAAGCCCTTAGGCAGAATAACTGGGCCATTTAGTGAGCTGTGCTAATACAAACGAATGTAAATTTGCTCAAAGCAGGGGCTGTCTTGGGTTACAAGGTCTTGACCACTGATTCAAAATTCATTTTGAATATTTGGGTTGACTCTTTGGCAGACAAAACCTGAATGATGATAAACTCAAAAGAAAGGTAGTATTTAGTTGTAGCAGAGGGGCATTTGGTGCTAATACTGGTGACATCCCACTTAAATGGTCAATTCAGTGTGAAAGGATTTTGGAAAAACCAGGAAGTGTCAAGGGGAGAGAAGAAATAGTCCAGAAATGGTGGAAATGTGCTCTACTAGAGAACACATCTGCAACAGTGACAAGGTTGGAGTCTTGGTTTGCTGTATTTTGGTGTTGTTGGTTTTCCTAATTTTTTATGGAAAAAATTCAAGGGAGTTCATTATGTACTTGTTTTTCACCCTCTGTATTGATCTAAGATGGAAATCCAGTGTACAAATGGAACTGTACTTTGGAAAGGCTGGAAATTTTGAGCTAAATTGGAGCCTTTATTTGTAATTAACTTTCAGCTGTGAGAAACATTTTTGGTAGAGATGCAGTAAACGGTTTTCCAGGTAATTGTGGATCTTAAAGTGAAAGTGCAAGTTCCTTATGTGCAAGATATTTGGATTTCAGATAGGAACAAACTCTAATAACTTGTAGTGTAAAGGTCATGGTAATGGATTTTTGTTTTCTAGCCCAAAGCTCACATCATCTCTTACGAGCCTGGCAGCCAGACTGTGTTGTACAGGTGATCCCTTCTGAAATGATTTCCCATTTGATAAGTGCAGGCAGGAGCTCTGATCCATTATCAGTGCAGCTGCTCAGTATCTTCATTACAGGAATCTGTGTCTCTGGTTCTGTTTTTGCAGTTCTGATCACAGCAAGAAATAAGTCAAACGTTGTGCTTCCTTTGGCTCTGAGCTGTCACAAATCTGAATTCCAGCCATATGGAATTGTTCAGGCAATTGTCTCTAGTTGCTGTTGTTCAGCCAGTTTCTGGCATTTGGGGTTTTTGCCACCTTAACCCGCTTTTGTGCTAGCAATGCCTTGCAATTAAGTAATGATTCTTTTCTCCCCTTCCTTGTATGTTCTGCCCTCTGGATAAATACGGAGTTGGAAAAAGAGTGTGTCCTATTTTACTGCAACCTTGCATGGTATAGGTGACTCTCATAAAAGATTTGCGTCTCTTTAGTGCAGCAGGAATGTTTTGTGCTGCATATATAAAGTGAAAGTGTTCAAAATTCTCATTTTATCTACCTTGTGGATGATTTCTGCCAGGAAATTGCACAGAGGAGGATTTTATTGTGTATACAAGTTCCAAGCTTTATTGTCCTGAACAAATGGTGATTCTACCTGTATTAGAGTTCAGGCTGGCTGAAGTTTGTGCTGCAGTCCATGGTTCCTTACAATATCCACGTCAGCCCTGTATTTTTACTGTATTAGAAATGAGTGTCTGTGTAGTGAACTGGAAACATTTGTTTCACTTTTAATTTTAGAATCCCTCAGATTTTTGGTGTGATTCCTTGAAGTTTGAGCATGTTCTTTGGAACAGCAATTCCATACCCTGGTGTAATTATCAACGAAAAAACTGGCAGAGTTAAGCTTGGTTTTGTTCTACTTGTTGGTAGAGGGCACTTGATTTCCTCCATCTTCCAGTCTGCTTTGTAGGTCCCATAAAAAAACAAGGTGCTGTAGGTAAGGGCCAACAGGACTCCTGAAATGGCAGCAAAACACCTTTTCTGTCAGTGGGAGGGAAGTAGCATGCCAATGCAAGATGACCCTGCAGTTACTGGGTACTTTGTGCTGTCAGTAAAGGAATTCCAGTGATAAGAGACTGTGTAAATCCAGTTTTCATAGACCTATGGCTGCACTTGAAGTGTTTCTTGAAGTACTGTGTGGAGTCTTTGTCTAGGGAAATTTCTTTCTCCCAATGTATTTTTTATTTCTTTTAACACCAAAAGGTTTTCACATGAATATGAACAGTGGGATAAGACACCAGGCTCCCATTTCAAATGTGTTTTACAGCATTTGTCAGAATGGGTTTATTTGAGAGTGTGAATTAGAGAAGCCAGTTCCCCAGTAACCTCCTTCATAAGCAAGCTGCAATCTGTCTCTCTATTCACTTAGCATCATAAGAAATTCCTTTTCCAGCAATAAGCTTTTTAACTGACTTTTCTTTCTTCTCAATATTAGAACAATGAAACAAGATCATCTAACATTCAGTCCTGTTCAGATAGTTGTAAAGTACAATGGGCACATCTGTGGTGACATCAAATTCATTCCAAAGGAGAGGCTGTTTTAGGTAGTGTTATATAATGTGAGATTGTGGTAGTAATAAAACATGAGTAGTTCTATTAAAATTTCCCTGAAGATGCTCCAAACGTATGAAGAGTCATCCCTGTGTCCCTTAACACAGGAAAAGAAAGAAAAGTTGGTAAAGGAGCTTCCAGAGAGTAATGGAAAGATTGAGAGTAAGTTGGCAGCAGAATGAAATGGAGAGGTTTTGGCTGAGTCTTCACTTTTGCTGCCAGGGATTTTCTTTAATTTCAAGATGAACCATGGACAGTTCAGACTGACAGTTCAAAAGACTGTTGCTGCTGGAGAGTGACTGAGCATTCTTGGAAAAACTCTGATCGTAAAAACCAGAATTTGCAATCGTATCTAAACCTAAAACATTTTATCTTCTTTTTTGATTCAGTTTATATTTATTACTGTCAGAAATCCTAGTGTACTCAGCAGAGACTGCTTGAATGTGTTATCTGGAAAATCCATCACATCTCCCTGAATAGGCCAACTGCAGAGCCAATGTCTCCTGCGTGTGGCATTTAGGGAATATTAAAGAAGTTCTGACCAAGGCCAGGGGAAATGGTGGTTTCTAGAAAACATAAACCAAATGAGGGTTTTTGTGCCAAGTCTGTTCCTTGTATGCTTGTCTTGGAGCAGAATACCACAGTTAGCATCCGAACTATGCAGAGCCCCAGAAATGTTTGTAGCATTTGTATATTAGAGTAATTCAGGGACTATTGATAAATAAGTTGTTTTCTGCCCATGGTGCTTCCAGATGTCTGGCTTGGGGTCAGGTCTGAACCAGAAGCTGAGGAGCTGCTGTTGATGATGCACTAACTTGAGTTGCTAAGCTACTCGGTTAGGGTGAGCCTACCACTCTGTTTCTGGCTTTTTGGTAGTCTCCAAAAGGCTTTGTCCAGCCACAGAAGGCCTCTAGTCACTGCAAGCCCACGAGTTCTTGGCAGTCCAATTAGAGAGATAATTTCCTGTCTGTATGCAGAGCTGTGTCATTTAGGGAAATATGTGGCTGCTAAACCAGATCCAGGGAAGTTGTATACCTGCAAACTGGCAAAAAGGATCTACTGATGTTATCTAAAAATGAACTTAGAGGCTGTGAAGTTCTTCAGAGTTGTGTTCTTTAAACCAGCATAAAGCAATGTTCATGTTAAGCAGTGTATTTTTATTTCCATGAGTTGCAGTTAATGACAGCAATGTGTTATTATCAGAGTGATAATAATACAGATTAATTTAAAAAGAAACCTTGTCATTAGTGTTATGCTGCAGAGTTGAGGAGGTTGTGCTAAATATTTGTTTGCTTGGATGCAGGAGAGAGTGATACTGGTCTATTATAAAAATACTTGTAAATATTAAATATAACATAAACACTTTCTGTTGCTCAGTTCCATCAAATGTCTGATTTTCTACTGTAGCTGGAAATTTCTTCTGTAATTACAGCACATTCAAATTGTCCATGCAGCCGTTTCCATGAAATTTCATGTATGGAGTACTGCTGTGAAGAGCATGTCATTAAAGAAAGCTGCAGTCTGACGTCTCTTAATGAAAGCAGTACAGAGCTGGCTGGGGCTTCTCTGTGGGGTTGTTTGGGAATTTTCTTTGGTTCCTGGTTGTCTTTCTGCTGCAGGATTGTACAGTCAGGAATGCTGTCAGGGTCATTCTGTTCAGAGGTGTGTGTTGTGCATCACTCCGTAGCTGTCAGAGTCACCTCCTGTGGACTCTTGGCCAATGTCAGCTGTTGTCATGTTCTCTCTGATACCACTGTGGTTGCCATGAGCTGGAGAATTCAACTTCATGAACTTTAGGAATCTGAAATTTGGCATCCTCCTTTAATTAATTCTGGTTGTGGAATTTCCTGCCTTCTTCCATGATGTTGGTCTTCTGTTGAAGAAGAATTTCAAAGGCTGGTGGCAAAAAGTTAATATAGTTTAGGGAGTGTTGTTTCTAAAAACATATTTTTTCTTGTCCCTGTCATGTCTTTTATCTAGGGAAAGAATGCCTCTCTCAGTGGCGTCATTCAGAAGTCACATTAAATATTCTTATGAGGGAGAAATTAAGTATTTTCAGTCAGTTCTGTCAGCATGTTATTCCATTCCATTACTGAAAGGAAAACGCTTCACAGTTCACTAACCTGCCTAGATGCTGCCACGGGAAATTCACCTTGTAAATCAGCGAGCATTCTCTGAAGCCACCTCATCCTAGATTTCATTAGTTTCTTGTTACAAATTGCGTGGCATGAGATCATCTGTAGAAAAAAATGGGTTGGGAAGGTGGTCCTGCAGCAGCACTGTGTGTTTGCTGTGCATCTTGGGCAGGTGTTGTGTGCTGCAGACACCTGCTGGGCTTGCTCAGCTCTGCCCTCCACACCCTGCCCAAGCAGGTCACAAACCCACTATGAATCCAAGAAAGAAATGCAACTTTCTCTTTCTTAGACAGGACAGTGAAGCCCGTGAAGATCATGCTGGTTTCTTAGAGGGGTTATAATCAGCTTTTGATGAAAAGAGAAAATAATGCCTGTTTTTAGTTATTGCTTTTAGTTTTGTTAGAGTTATCTTGCGTACTAAGAATTAAACTGTCTGCTTCAGAGAGGCAGTTTTTCATTTGTCGTTGCTGTGCTTGTTCTGCGTATGTGAATTCTTGATGTATGTTATTTTAAATGTGGATTTTAAAAGTGAAAAACACTGAGGAAGCTTTTGAAAGATTTTTATTATCTTACACTGATGTGCAAGTGAAAGATTGCATTTCTCAGCATAAATATTTTGTGCCTAGGCATGACTGTTTTCATGCCTGCTTTGCAAGGTTTGGTATGCATGAAATAATTTGAAATGGATTCAGTTATTTTATTCCCATATAGCTCTTGGGAAAACTTTTTGCTCTCTTTTTGCTTATCCATTTACAAGATAAAGCTTGGTTTCCTAGGTTCTCTTAGTAAGGATAAATGAGGAATTAACAAGGGCTCATTGTCTTAGGAAAGATGTGATTGTTCTTGCTGTGTTTGAGTCTTGCTAAAAAACATGAGATGCAGCTGCTTGTAAACCACAGAGTGAAAATTCCAGAATGATTGTGGACTTGCAGGTCCCCCATGCTCACTCAGTGAGGTGAGGTGTGCATGCTCCTGGCTGTGAGCACATAAATAGTACTGTTACTGAAATTAGTAACCTCATTCAGATGTTAAATGCCTTGATCAGTTTGAACTGAAGCATTTCTTTGGAGGAACATCAGCTCAGAGGAAAAACTCCCGTAATTTTCTCATGTTTCAGGGGTGGGAAGTTGCCTAATCCATTTTGTAATGCGGTGTGCACTGCAAAGTAAAGCAACATCTGTACTGTGCTTGCGTCTCTGTACTTTATAATTTAAAATTTATAAGGAAATAAATTTATTTCTATATTAACTTGCAGACATACTGAGTAATGTAACAAAATTGGTTTCATTGATCAGTCTAACCAGAAAGTATGAAGACTGTCATACTGAGGTACAGTGTCTAATCAAGAAGAACGCCCAGTTTCAGATTAAGATCATGAACACTTCAATGTTTTGCATGACAATAAATCTTCAATGCATCCCAAGTTCTTTGATATTCCTATGCAGCAATAATCCCCTAGTGGATTTATTAGGATCATTTTATTATTCCTTTCTTTTGAAAAGCAAGTTATAATTATGATATATTTTGGCATTACAATTAAAAGTTCTGAAATATAACAACATTTTGATGTTGTAAATTGTTTCACATTAAGATCAAAATAGAAGAAAGTCATAACAGTATCTAAGGCCTAGGGCCTTCTTATTTTAATGCATCATTTCCAAGCCCTGCACATACCTGTTTCAGCAGTCCATCATCAAGGCTTCCTGGCCTTTACTAGCAAGTGTCATTAACATGGGGGTTGGGATACCATTAACTCATTTTAAAGGCACATTCTCTTTCCTTTTCAATCTATTTTGCACCTTCTGTTTGATTTTGGCAAACAAGGCAGAGTCATAAGACAAGAAAGATCAACCCAAAACTTCCAAAAGTTAATGTGACCTCTGTAGATTGCATCCTGTTTTACCAGCTGCTTCACCAACATCTGTGCACCTAGGAGTAGCCCAAGACACAGCAAAGGACACACCTACTGCTAATTTTGATTCTGTTATAGTAAAGATTCATGAAGAGATTTCAGGGAAAAAAGAGCAGGGAATAAACAGCCTATAAATGTTTCAGTGGTGTCATGATACAGCACATTAATAGCTTCAATGTGAAAAAAAAATTACATATAGGCTAATAAAAAGTCTTCTTTTAATTCCCTCTGTAACACCTGCCCATGACTTGACCATCTGTACATTGATGTATGAGTAAAAATATTTGAATGTGTGGTGCCAAGGGACTTGCAGATCCATAGTAGCTGCCTACAACGGCACCATGTTGAGAACACCCCCTGGACAACCTTCAGCTCTGCACAAGAAGCCAAAATTAGTACTGCCCCCTTCAGCTGCTTCAGAGTCATGCTGACTTCACCAGCCAAAGAGTAATTTCATAAAACATCTGTCTGACCTAAAACAATGCTTGAAAAGAAACAAGGATCCTTTGAAGGTAAGACAACTTGGGAAGATCTTTCCTCTGTTAAGATGCTACTGCACATCCACTCAGCTCAAAATACATCAAATCTTTTTAAGCATTTTCCTTCACTCCTCAGTCTTTTACTTGAATAAGCTACTAACACTCTCAAGAAAATGATACAAAGATTACGGTTGTGTACAGGATATGTATAAAACATTGTTTGTAGTACAAAATGTATAGCTTCAGATTTTTTTCTAAATTCAAATTCACAGCGTAGAAATTTGCTTTGTAAGAAAACCATATGACATTCTCCTCTTAGAACTCAAACTTCCATGGGAAATAAAAGGAGAAAGAACTTGAAAAAGTATTTAAGAATATCTTAAATTGCTGTAAACCAGGTAGTACAGTAATTTTTTGTTCTGGATTCACAGCAAAATGATTTTACTAGGAAAACAGTTTCTCTGCAAACTTGAACTGAGGGTTTCACCAATGCAAGTGATGAGAGATGGTTACTCTAAGTGAATGTTTCACCTCAGGATGTATTTTGCAGTCCAGCAAACCATAAAAGCTATCGGGAGCAGCTCATCTCAGTAACTTCCCTGAATGGTCCTCACAGGATTTTTGACTCAGTCAGAACATGGAAAGCAGTATGGTAAGCAGAGAAATCTCTTGGTAGTGTTTGTTTTTGAAGGAGGAGCAGAGCAGAGTTTTTACATCTTTGCACAGTAGTCCTATTTTTGCTGGGCCCTAGTTACCCTACATTGCACAGAATTTCTGATGTTATGGTTGAAATTAGAACTATAAAATCCTAAATACCAAGGATGTGGTGTGTCCTTACAAGAGAAACATCAAAAGCTAATACACTTGGTGCCAAATTAAAGGTTTTGAGCACACAGATCTAACAACAGAAGAGTTCATACATCCTTACATGAAAAAATATGAAGTGTATTCACAACCAAGGGCTTGGAAAATATGCATTAAAATAAGAAGGCCCTAGGCCTTAGATACTGTTATGACTTTCTTCTATTTTGATCTTAATGTGAAACAATTTACAACATCAAAACGTTGCTTTATTTCAGAACTTTTAATTCTAATGCCAAAATGTATCATGATTATAATTTGCTTTTCAAAAGAAAGGAATAATAAAATGATCCTAATAAATCCACTAGGGGATTATCGTTGCACTGGAATATCAAAGAACTTAGGATGCATTGAAGATTTATTGTCATACAAAACATTGAAGTGTTAATGATCTTAACCTGAAACTGGGTGTTCTTCTTGATTAGACACTGTACCTCAGTATGACAGTCTTCATACTTTCTGGTTAGACTGATCAATGAAACCAATTTTGTTACATTACTCAGTATGTCTGCAAGTTAATATAGAAATAAATTTATTTCCGTATTAATTTCAAATTATAAAGTACAGAGACGCAAGCACAGTGCAGATGTTGCTTTACTTTGCAGTGCACACTGTATTACAAAATGGATTAGGCAACTTCCCACCCCTGAAACATGAGAAAATTACGGGAGTTTTTCCTCTGAGCTGATGTTCCTCCAAAGAAATGCTTCAGTTCAAACTGATCAAGGCATTTAACATCTGAATGAGGTTACTAATTTCAGTAACAGTACTATTCATATGCTCACAGCCAGGAGCACGCACACCTCACCTCACTGAGTGAGCATGGGGGACCTGCAAGTCCACAATCATTCTGGCATTTTCACTCTGTGGTTTACAAGCAGCTGCATCTCATGTTTTTTAGCAAGACTCAAACACAGCAAGAACAATCACATCTTTCCTAAGACAATGAGCCCTTGTTAATTCCTCATTTATCCTTACTAAGAGAACCTAGGAAACCAAGCTTTATCTTGTAAATGGATAAGCAAAAAGAGAGCAAAAATTTTTCCCAAGACCTATATGGGAATAAAATAACTGAATCCATTTCAAATTATTTCATGCATACCAAACCTTGCAAAGCAGGCATGAAAACAGTCATGCCTAGGCACAAAGTATTTATGATGAGAAATTCAATCTTTCACTTGCACATCAGTGTAAGTTAATAAAAATCTTTCAAAAGCTTCCTCAGTGTTTTTCACTTTTCAAATCCACATTTAAATAGCATCCATCAAGAATTCACATAGGCAGAACAAGCACAGCAACAACAAATGAACAACTGCCTCTCTGAAGCAGACAGTTTAATTCTTAGTACGCAAGATAACGCAAACAAAACTAAAAGCAATAACTAAAAATAGGCATTATTTTCTCTCTGAGAAAGGCATTCATTATTTTTTATATATATTATTTATTCCTAGATAAAATACATGAAAGGGAGAAGAAAAAATATGTTTTTAGAAACAACATTCCCTAAACTATATAAACTTTTTGCCACCAGCCTTTGAAATTCTTCTTCAACAGACGACCAACATCATGGAAGAAGGCAGGAAATTCCACAACCAGAATTAAATCTAAGTAGACAAAGGAGGATGCCAAATTTCAGGTTCCTAAGGTTCATGAAGTTTAATTCTCCAGCTCATGGCAGCCACAGTGGTATCAGAGAGAACACGACAACAGCTGACATTGGCCAAGAGTCCACAGGAGGTGACTCTGACAGCTACTGAGTGATGCACAACACACACCTCTGAACAGAATGACCCTGACAGCATTCCTGACTGTACAATCCTGCAGCAGAAAGACAACCAGGAACCAAAGAAAATTCCCAAACAACCCCACAGAGAAGCCCCCGCCAGCTCTGTACTGCTTTCATTAAGAGACGTCAGACTGCAGCTTTCTTTAATGACATGCTCTTCACAGCAGTACTCCATACATGAAATTTCATGGAAATGGCTGCATGGACAATTGGAATGTGCTGTAATTACAGAAGAAATTTCCAGCTACAGTAGAAAATTAGACATTTGATGGAACTGAGCAACAGAAAGTGTTTATGTTATATTTAATATTTACAAGTATTTTTATAATAGACCAGTATCACTCTATCCTGCATCGAAGCAAACAAATATTTAGCACAACCTCCTCAACTCTGCAGCATAACACTAATGACAAGGTTTCTTTTTAAATTAATCTGTGTTTTTATCACTCTGATAATAACACATTACTGTCATTAACTGCAACTCATGGAAATAAAAATACACTGCTTAACATGAACATTGCTTTATGCTGGTTTAAAGAACACAACTCTGAAGAACTTCACAGCCTCTAAGTTCATTTTTAGAAAACATCAGTAGATCCTTTTTGCCAGTTTGCAGGTATACAACTTCCCTGGATCTGGTTTAGCAGCCACATATTTCCCTAAATGACACAGCTCTGCATACAGACAGGAAATTATCTCTCTAATTGGACTGCCAAGAACTCGTGGGCTTGCAGTGACTAGAGGCCTTCTGTGGCTGGACAAAGCCTTTTGGAGACTACCAAAAAGCCAGAAACAGAGTGGTAGACTCACCCTAACCGAGTAGCTTAGCAACTCAAGTTAGTGCATCATCAACAGCAGCTCCTCAGCTTCTGGTTCAGACCTGACCCCAAGCCAGACATCTGGAAGCACCATGGGCAGAAAACAACTTATTTATCAATATTCCCTGAATTACTCTACAATACAAATACTACAAACATTTCTGGGGCTCTGCATAGTTCGGGTGCTAACTGTGGTATTCTGCTCCAAGACAAGCATACAAGGAACAGACTTGGCACAAAAAACCTCATTTGGTTTATGTTTTCTAGAAACCACCATTTCCCCTGGCCTTGGTCAGAACTTCTTTTATATTCCCTAAATGCCACAGGCAGGAGACGTTGGCTCTGCAGTTGGCCTATTCAGGGAGATGTGATGGATTTTCCAGATAACACATTCAAGCAGTCTCTGCTGAGTACACTAGGATTTCTGACAGTAATAAATATAAACTGAATCAAAAAAGAAGATAAAATGTTTTAGGTTTAGATACGATTGCAAATTCTGGTTTTTACGATCAGAGTTTTTCCAAGAATGCTCAGTCATTCTCCAGCAGCAACAGCCTTTTGAACTGTCAGTCTGAATTGTCCATGGGTCATCTTGAAATTAAAGAAAATCCCTGGCAGCAAAAGTGACGACTCAGCCAAAACCTCTCCATTTCATTCTGCTGCCAACTTACTCTCAATCTTTCCATTACTCTCTGGAAGCTCCTTTACCAACTTTTCTTTCTTTTCCTGTGTTAAGGGACAGAGGGATGGCTTTTCATACGTTTGGAGCATCTTCAGGGACAATTTTAATAGAACTACTCATGTTTTATTACTACCACAATCTCACATTATATAACACTACCTAAAACAGCCTCTCCTTTGGAATAAATTTGATGTCACCACTGATGTGCCCATTGTACTTTACGACTATCTGAACAGGACTGAATGTTGGATGATCTTGTTTCATTGTTCTAATATTGAGAGGAAAGAAAAGTCAGTTAAAAAGCTTATTGATGGAAAAGGAATTTCTTATGATGCCAAGTGAATAGAGAGACAGATTGCAGCTTGCTTATGAAGCAGGTTACTGGGGAACTGGCTTCTCTAATTCACACTCTCAAATAAACCCATTCTGACAAATGCTGTAAAACACATTTGAAATGGGAGCCTGGTGTCTTATCCCACTGTTCATATTCATGTGAAAACCTCTTGGCTGTAAAAGAAATAAAAAATACATTGGGAGAAAGAAATTTCCCTAGACAAAGACTCCACACAGTACTTTAGGAAACACTTCAAGTGCAGCCATATGTCTGTGAAAACTGGATTTACACAGTCTCTTATCACTGGAATTCCTTTACTGACAGCACAAAGTACCCAGTAACTGCAGGGTCACCTTGCAGTGGCATGCTACTTCCCTCCCACTGACAGAAAAGGTGTTTTGCTGCCATTTCAGGAGTCCTGTTGGCCCTTCCCTACAGCACCTTGTTGTTTATGGTAGCTACAAAGCATACTGGAAGATGGAGGAAATCAAGTGCCCTCTATCAAGTAGAATAAAACCAAGCTTAACTCTGCCAGTTTTTTCTTTGATAATTACACCAGGCTATAGGATTACTGTTCCAGAAAACATGATCAAACTTCAAGGAATCACACCAAAAAATCCGAGGGATTCTAAAATTAAAAGTGAAACAAACATTTCCAGTTCACTACACAGACACTCATTTCTAATACAGTAAAAATACAGGGCTGACGTGGATATTGTAAGGAACCATGGACTGCAGCACAAACTTCAGCCAGCCTGAACTCTAATACAGGTAGAATCACCATTTGTTCAGGACAATAAAGCTTGGAACTTGTATACACAATAAAATCCTCCTCTGTGCAATTTACTGGCAGAAATCATCCACAAAGTTGATAAAATGAGAATTTTGAACACTTTCACTTTATATATGCAGCACAAAACATTCCTGCTGCACTAAAGAGACGCAAATCTTTTATGAGAGTCACCTATACCATGCAAGGTTGCAGTAAAATAGGACACACTCTTTTTCCAACTCCATATTTATCCAGAGGGCAGAACATACAAGGAAGGGGAGAAAAGAATCATTACTTAATTGCAAGGCATTGCTAGCACAAAAGCGGGTTAAGGTGGCAAAAACCCCAAAATGCCATAAACTGGCTGAACAACAGCAACTAGAGACAATTGCCTGAACAATTCCATGTGGCTGGAATTCAGATTTGTGACAGCTCAGAGCCAAAGGAGGCACAACATTTGAGTTATTTCTTGCTATGATCAGAACTGCAAAAACAGAACCAGAGACACAGATTCTTGTAATGCAGATACTGAGCAACTGCACTGATAATGGATCAGAGTTCCTGGCTGCACTTATCAAATGGGAAATCATTTCAGAAGGGATCACCTGTACAACACAGTCTGGCTGCCAGGCTCGTAAGAGATGATGTGAGCTTTGGGCTAGAAAACAAAAATCCATTACCATGACCTTTACACTACAAGTTATTAGAGTTTGTTCCTATCTGAAATCCAAATATCTTGCACATAAGGAACTTGCACTTTCACTTTAAGATCCACAATTACCTGGAAAACTGTTTACTGCATCTCTACCAAAAATGTTTCTCACAGCTGAAAGTTAATTACAAAGAAAGGCTCCAATTTAGCTCAAAATTTCCAGCCTTTCCAAAGTACAGTTCCATTTGTACACTGGATTTCCATCTTAGATCAATACAGAGGGTGAAAAACAAGTACATAATGCACTCCCTTGAATTTTTCCATAAAAAATTAGGAAAACCAACAACACCAAAATACAGCAAACCAAGACTCCAAAGACTCCAACCTTGACACTGTTGCAGATGTGTTCTCTAGTAGAGCACATTTCCACCATTTCTGGACTATTTCTTCTCTCCCCTTGACACTTCCTGGTTTCTTTCAAAATCCTTTCACACTGAATTGACCATTTAAGTGGGATGTCACCAGTATTAGCACCAAATGCCCCTCTGCTACAACTAAATTCTACCTTTCCTAGGAGTTTATCATCACTCAGGTTTTGTCTGCCAAAGAGTCAACCCAAATATTCCAAATGAATTTTGAATCAGTGGTCACGACCTTGTAACCCAAGACAGCCCCTGCTTTGAGCAAATTTACATTCGTTTGTATTAGCACAGCTCACTAAATGGCCCAGTTATTCTGCCTCAGGGCTTCATCTCTCCCATTTACCAAACCTGTCATTTTTCTCATCTCCCCAATACAAGTCATTGAAATGTTATCATTATTTCCAGTTCAACAATGAACATGCTCAAAAGTGCTCTGCAGGCCTGGACACAGCATCCTGTTTTCCCACACACACCACTTGGAGCTCTCTTAGCCAGCTCCTCACACAGTTAATATGGGATAAAGGACCACAGTAATATTATTTTGGTAAATTAGGAAATCATATGGCATTTGAACTCTACGAAAACTTAGAGAACAGCTTTTTAACCTTAAACTAGCAGAATTTTCATCACATGTCCACAGTGATACTGAAAGTGCCTTCTTTGCAACATCAAGTACTGCTCTTGTCGATATTACACTTCAGCTTACAAAAGGCAGAGCAATGAAGAGCTTCTAAACAAACACCAATGGATGACCAGCATCTTTTAAAAAGCTGCACAAAGTGCACAAAAAGCAAATAAACCAGGCTTTGAACTCAGATCTCTCACATCTTAAACTACGAGCCACCCACAGTCTTTGACAGGATTTAAAATTAAGTGGAAAATGACAAATGCCATCAGTTGCAACACATCCTAGCCCAGAATGCCCTCATGACACAAGTCAAGCTTGCCTAGACCCAACACCATCTTTTGAAAGCATTTCATTAAAGCTGAAAGAACATTTCCACCTACAAGAACCTTAAATAATCATTTCCAGAAGAAATGTCATTACTACCAGAACATATCACACAAATCTGCCACATCATTTAGAAACTGCACTGCACCATGAAAGCAACTGATTTCTACAACACTCTTTTTGATAGATACAATGCTATGGCAGTAAAAATAACATGGGTCAAACAATGAGGAAGGGAGGATATTCTAACACAGAGATGGCTTACTGGAATTGTCCAACATTTCTCCATCATCCAGAAAGAAACAAGATCTTCTTTGAAGGTCTGACTGCATCTAGAAAGAAACAAGAGCTTCTTTGAAGGTCCCACTGCATCTAGAAAGAAACAAGAGCCTCTTTGAAGGTCTGACTGCAAGTGAAGAGTTTTACACGCTGCCCGGGTCACAGGCTACGAGTAACTCACCCACCACCACCGGCCTGCTTGCACAAGGGCTTCCCTGGCACAGCTGATCCTGCCAGGAGCACTTGGTGCCTCCAGAGCCTCCTCAGGCCTCCCCCTGCACTCAGCCACGAGGCTGCTCTGCCCAGGGCCAGTGCCCAGCACTGCACACTCACCCCAAACCCTCCAGGAACCCACTGGCACCACAGCAACCGCCCGGCACCCCAAACACTCCACGCACAGCAACCCATGGTGAGCACAGCAACAGCCTGGCACCCCAAACATGCCCACCACCGCTGCCTCCTGGGAAACAGATGCACAACCCAGCAATAGCATTGCCATTTGTTGTTGCACCAAAGACACAGGCTGCCATTGCTACCAAAGATACAGATTCAACCCAAACACCAGTGATTTTATTCTGAATCCAACCACCTCTGCTTCAGCTAAGAGAATCATCTTCATTTCTGTGAAGATAAGATCTGCTTCTTCAACCATTCATTCCCAAGTTGAATCCAAATTACTTGCATATAGCTAACTTGCAATTTCTCTAAAGAATATCCACACATACCTGGAAAACCATTTACTGAATCTCTACAATAAACAATGTTTTTCACAGCTGAAAGTTGGGTACAACTACAGACTCTAATTTAGCTCCACATTCCCAGCCTTCCCAAAGTACAGTTTTATTTCTACTCTAATATTCCATCTTCTATCAATACATAGGATGTAAATACAAGTACTTAATGCATTCAGTTTTGTTTAATGTTTTAAACCCAAATGAGAAAGAAAGAACAAGCCCAGACTCCAACCTGATCATTGTTACAGATATGCTCTCAGACAGACATATTTCCTACTTTTTTTTTTGACTATTTCCTCACTCCTCTCAATAATCTTTTATTGTTTTCAAAATCTTTGCACTGGTGATTTGACCATTTAATTGCAATATCACCTGTACAGGTACAAAATATCTCCCCTGATAGAACCATATTCCACATTTCCTGTGCTTCACTTGGGTCTCGTTTGCAAGAGTCACACCAAATATTCACACTGGATTTTGAAGCATTGCTCAGAGAGGACCTTGTCACCCAAGAAAGCCCAAACAGATGCAGAACCCAGGAATGGTATTGACTTTATCAGCAGTACCACAGACAGGCTGCCACTGCAACCAAAGACAAAGATGGAACCAAAATCCCATCAATTTCAATCCGCTGCCAACTTGTTCTCAATCTCTGCTTTAGACTTCTTCCAACTTTTTTTTTTCCTTTTTCAGTATTAAGGGAAAAGAGGATGTCTTCTCATTTTTTAGGAGAATTTGCAGAGCTAATTTCAATAGAACTACTCAGGATTATCATTTCCTCAATTTAACAACACTATAAAATGGCATCTCCAAGCAAATAAATTTGCAATCACCATTGATCTGCCCACTGCACTTCACAACAACCAGATGAAGACCATCTACTAGGTCTACTTGTTTTATCATTCCAATAGTGAGAAGAAAGAAGTCAGTTAAAAAGCAAACTGCTCAAAAATTCCTGTTCTATCTAAATAGAAAAGGCATATTTCAGCTTACTTTGAAGGGTAGTTACTGGTTACCCTAAGTCATACTCACAAATAAACTCTGAATGCTCCAGAATAAGACACATTTTAAATGAGACTCTGATGGCTTATTCCAGTATTTAAATGCATATGAAAAACTTTTGTTTGCATTAAGAAAGAGAAGTATAAATACACTAAGGGAAATATGCACAATTTCTTTCCCCATCTGGTTCGGAACAGGTATACAAACACAGGCCTGATACACAAATATCATGTTTAACATACACAAGACAGTTGCCTGGATCAACCGGCACAAAAAAGCAAATAAATGCCACTTTCATGTTAGACCTCTCATCTGCTGTTTAAACCAACCAGTCAACCACACTATTGGAGAGGATTTAAAAGTACATCAAAGTAAAAGGCATTATTTCCTTTCTTAAATCAGCTACAAGCCCTCGAGATTCTTTCCAACTCTATGCAATGCTGAAAGGACTGGAAAGCACTCAATATCCATGGATGTCCATGCTGTGTAACTGGAGACACTGCTCTTTTCCCTCAGTGAGTCTGCAGCACTACTGGAACAGTCCTGAGCTCTAGCAAACCACTTCCCTAACCTTTCCCTGAATAAGAATCTGACCTTTCTGAACTGATATTCTTCATGTGAGTTCTGTTTGTCTTCATTTACTGCTAAAATAACCATCTTCATGTCTATGAAGATAACATCTATTTCAGATGCCATTTAGTCCGAACTTGAATCCAAATAACTAGCCTATAAATAACTATCAGACAGATTAATAATGTAAATGCCTATTTGAAGTACCACCTTACTTTTTTATTCTTTTATGCTTAGGGAATTTTAACCTCAAATACAGTTTTTGAATTTGTAATATTCAATTCTATAGAGAGATTATAACTCTTTAGGATTCTTCTGTAGGCACAGGGTAAGCACCAAGAACCCAAGTCCAGATTAATACATAGACAGAACACTTGGAACACCACATCCTTGATTGGGCAGAGGTACAAAATTCCCAGGACACAAACCCTTTAAAAGCAGCACCACACATTATAGCATTGCTGAGAAAATCCAGGCTACAATACAGACAACTCTCAGAAGGAAGTTGGTGCTACCCTCATGCAAATCCAGGGAAAACCACACAATTGTCTCTGGATACATCTCCCTTCACATCCCCTTATGGGCACCAGTCCTGTCCCAGATACAAGTAAATGCTATTGCAAGACTGTGACACTTGAAAAAATCCCTCAGGGGAGTAAAGTGCAGGTTTACATCCTTTTGGCTCTTCCTCATTAAACCTCTTCCCAAGCCCTGCAGTTTTTGAAATCACTTTCTTATACTCTACCTTATTTATATAAGCAGAAGCTCTCCACTTTCTTTTTTGTCCCTTGCTCCTGATGTGGAAAGCCCCTTTGTAAAGCTTAATTTAATTTTAAAGTTGATATACACATGCATGGTAACCATACGTCTTTTCAGCACCTTGACTTCCAACTTGTGAACCCTTGTGATCACTCTGTAAACGACAGCAGAGTTTGAGTGTACAAATGACACTGTTTGCTGGGACAGGTACTTGGAATGTGGGACAATTGGGACACCTTTCGGTTGTTCCTGTAATGACTTTGAACATTTTAAGTGTAAACAGGTGGGAAAAAGGCTGCCACAGTGGGCTCAGTGCAGTGTCCATGGCCACAGCCCCTTGCAATGGCCCAGGGCAGCTTGGGATGATGATCCAGCCTAACTCCTGGCCCAGGCCAGGCCTGCAGTGCCCTTCCCCACAGCCTGGCTGCACAGAAGCACTGCCAGGGCTCTCTGCAGTTCCCTTGCCCTCACTCTTGCCTCACTCACAAACCTCCCAACAGCCCAGCTGGAGCTTTGAGCTGCAAGGAGTTCAAAGCTTTTCTGTCCTTCAGCAGTTGGTCTAATTCTGCCTTCAGCCAACTCTGGATTTGTGTTTATTGCAGAACTTCCTGTGTGTCTCAAACATTCCTTGCATGGTTCTGCCTTTGGGAAGGGGAACCTCCTTGGTGGCACCTTGGGCTTGACACAATCGTTAGGAGATTTTCTGAAACTCAGGAGTTTTAGATTGCTAAAAAAGGAAGAAAGCTCCTGTTTTGGCTGAGTGCAGCCATTTCTCCAAGCAAAGCAGGTCCCAGGTGAGTGAGGAGAGACAGGATGGGGTTGGGGAATGTGGAGCAAGGTTGTCCACACTGGCTCAGACCTCAAGGCACAGCTTCTCTGAGCAGGCCAGACCTCCTGAGCAGAGACTCCTGATCAATATCAATCACTGAACGCTGTAATCACCTCTACTCTAAAAAGAAAAATACACCTTGGAAATAGGAATACGGATTTCTTAGAAGTTCTTTGAAATACTTCTCCACAACCTTAGGAGAAACGGCTTCTTTATGAACTGCACCAGACCAGAGGGAAATCAAGGCACAGCCATGGTTTGTCAGGACTTGCTTGATCCTAATGAGCCCTGTGGTGCATTTGGTGCTGAGCCCTGGAACCTCAGAACCTGAGAGGAGATTGCACAAACCTTTCTAGTAGCCAAAGTCAGAGAAAAAACCAAAGTGTCTTGAGGCATTAATGGGTCCCACTATGGTCCATCCCCAACACAGGCTCCTCATGAGGTCTGTGGAGGAGAGAACTGGAGGCCAGAATTGCACAAAAACCTCTCAGAGACTCAGCGTGGGATGGAAAATCCAAAGGAAAATCCAAAGGAAAATCCAAAGTATCTTAAAAATCTTGAGTATCTCAAAGCATTACTGAGACCCACTGTGTGTCAGTGCAAAGCTCTCAAGGGACTAATTAGAGAGGATAATTGGAGGCCAGGACTGCACAAAAACTTTTCAGAGACTTAGTGGTAAAAAGAAGTACTTAAACTAACCCTGAGTACCTTGAACTATTAATAAACCCCACTGAGTGTTGTTACTGGCTAAGAATCCCAAGGGACTCGTTAAAGCAGATAATTGGGGCCATGATTTCACAAACCTCTAAGGATCAGTGTGAAAAAAAATTCTGTAATAAACTTTGAGTACTCTAAAGTATGAATGAGCCCCACTGAGTGTTGTTACTGACAAAGCCTCTCAAGGGACTCATTAAAGCAGAGAATTGGAGGCCAGGATTGCACAAACCTCTCAGAGACTCCAAGGCAGAAGCCAAACCCAAAGTCCTTGGAAAAACCTGCAGTCCCTGGCAGCATGAAGGAGCCCCCCAGGGCCATTGCTGACCAAGGCTCCTTCCCCAGGGACTCCTTCCAGCACATCCTGGAGGCCACTGGCATGGGAGAGGGATGCTGAGGGCAGCACAAGGGGCTGACAGTGCCCAGCCTTGCTGGGGCTGTGCCAGGAGGCCCCAGGGCCTCAGGACAAGGGGTCTCCTCAGTGTCCTTGGTGGGACAGAGGCTGCTGTGGCCCAGGGCACCAAGACTTGGCTTCTCATTGTCCCCACCTGTCATCACTGCCTGCAGTTCTCTGCTCTGCCTGGGGCCTGGGGACACTTTCAGTGTCGTGTCCCTCAGTGGGACCCATTAAAACTTCCAGAAACTTTGGAGTTGGATTCTGCCTTGGAGTTCTGGAGAGGTTTCTTCAGCTCCCTCTCAGGGACTGATGTTCAGGGCCTGAGCACAAAGCCCTGAGAGGGTCATTAAGTCCTTGTGCTGTGTCTGTGCTAATGAGCAGGGCTGAGCTCATCATCCAGAGGGAGATCCTGGCAACCAAGAAGAGCTTAAAAACACATTTCTCTGGATGAGCAGCTTTTCTGCCAGCCCAGCAGGGCTGGGGCACTGCCTGCAGCCACCCCAGGCACAGCACAGAGGCACAGAGAGCTTCAATCACTCAGGGCTGGGAAGGAGCTGAGAAGGGACTGGGGGAGAATCACTGCCAGCCCTTGGCACAGGAACCTCTGGCTGCAGGACAATGCAGCTGCAGCTCCTGCAGTGATCTCCTCAAGCTGCAACATCCCAATGCCTACAGACTGTGTGAGTACAACTCTGAGTATTTCTGGTGCAGGGGAAGTGAAATGCTCATGAAGCTCTGACACACTGAGCTTCTGCCCACTCCCAAAATATTTCCTAGATAAGGAATTTTTTTAAACATGGAAATTTTTAAAAACTATTTTTAAGATTATTTCTTAAGTCGTTTGATATTGTCCTCTTATCTGTTATCTAAATGTTATCTAATATTTCCAAATATTATATAATGGAGGAGAGGGAGAACAAATCATAAAAGTATTGTTAATTTTTAAAAGTCCCTGGGATATTTGAACTCTTGGTGATCAGGCTTAGTCTGAGCTGTCCTTTGTCCACCCTGCAAACAGAACTTGCCCCCAGCCAGTGCCCTGCAAACAGGCAAGGTTCTGTAGGGTCAAGGAGAGTGCACAGAGATTTGGGCTCTGGGAGTGCTGGCAGGGAGAGCTCAGGCACCTGCAGGAGGAAAGTCTCCAGGAAGCAGAGAGAAGATGAGGCAATGAGAGAAAACAAAAGCCAGAAATGTTGTGGCAGGGAGAGTTCAGAGATCTCCATAGGAGCCCTTCCAGTGCAGCCCCTCCCTCTGAACAAGCCCCCTCCCTCCTGTCCCCCAGCCAAGCCTCTGCCCTCAGGGCCGGGGCTCCAAGGCGTGCAGCCCCTCCTGTGCAGGCAGAGCTGCAGCAGAGCCGTGGGGCAGCTGTGCAGCCCCGGGCCCAGTTCCCTCTGCAAAGCACAGGGCTGGGAGCAGCTGCCCGGCACTGGGGGGCTCTGGCAGGGGGCACAGCTGGCTCAGGGTGACGCTGTCCCCAGTGCCCGGCTGTGGGCAATGCTGTCAGTACAGCCAGGGCAGGAGCTGCATCTCCCTTAGCCCAGTGCCATCATAAGGACTACTGGGAGTCTCTCTGAGATTTCAGTGCAAGCTGCGAGCTTCAATGCAGGATGCAAACCTTTCCTGGAGCATCTTTGTGTTATCTGAAAGACCCATGGGGAAAAGCAGAGGTGTTGTGACACTGAAAATGCTGTTGGTTTGGTGAAATGAGCAATGTGAGTCCTTGGCTACAAATCTGGAGTTGGGCTGTGGTGGCTCCATCTGCTGCCAGCAGTACCTGGTGATTTTTTAGGGGAAATACGGGAAGCTGATCACCCTCCACCTGGGAAACGTTAAAGCCCAGAGAAACTCTGACCAGGCCAGAATGACAGACCATGTATGTCCCCTGACTCTCCACCACCACTTTGCTTCGCAGATTTTGCACTGTTCTCCCTGGGGACAGCAAAAATCCTGAGGGTTTCTGATATCGAAGATTACCAGGAGAGATATGCGAGAGCTTATGAAGAAAACTGCAGAAATCTTGAACAGAAAAAGGTGTCTGTTTGTTCCAGGGGAGGGTGTATGGGAAATGGCTTGGATTTTGATTACAGGTATCTCTTCTAACTCCCCCCGTCCTTTTCTCCATGGCAGTACCCAATGTTCAGAGACAGCAAATGTCCAACAGCAGCTCCATCAGCCACTTCCTCCTGCTGCCATTGGCAGACACGCGGCAGCTGCAGCTCCTGCACTTCTGCCTCTTCCTGGGCATCTCCCTGGCTGCCCTCCTGGGCAACGGCCTCATCATCAGCGCCGTAGCCTGCGGCCACCTCCTGCACAGCCCCATGTTCTTCTTCCTGCTCAACCTGGCCCTCACCGACCTGGGCTTCATCTGCACCACTGTCCCCAAAGCCATGCACAATTCCCTCTGGGACACCAGGACCATCTCCTATGCAGGATGTGCTGCACAGCTCTTTTTCTTTGTGTTCTTCCTTGGAGCAGAGGTTTCCCTCCTGACCGTGATGTGCTACGACCGTTACGTGTCCATCTGCAAACCCCTGCACTACGGGACCCTCCTGGGCAGCAGAGCTTGTGCCCACATGGCAGCAGCTGCCTGGGCCAGTGCCTTTCTCAATGCTCTCATGCACACAGCCAATACATTTTCCCTACCCCTGTGCCACGGAAATGCCGTGGGCCAGTTCTTCTGTGAAATCCCCCCGATCCTCAAGCTGTCCTGCTCCAAATCCTACATCAAGGAAGTTGGGATCATTACAGTTAGTGCCTGTATAGCATTCGGTTGTTTTTTGTTCATGGTTTTCTCCTATGTGCAGATCTTCAGGGCTGTGCTGAGGATCCCCTTTGAGCAGGGACGGCACAGAGCCTTTTCCACCTGCCTCCCTCACCTGGCCGTGGTATCCCTGCTCGTCAGCACTGCCATGTTTGCCAACTTGAAGCCCCCCTCCATCTCCTCCCCATCCTTGGATCTGGCCCTTTCAGTTCTGTACTCGCTGGTGCCTCCAGCCCTGAACCCCCTCATCTACAGCCTGAGGAACCAGGAGCTCAAGGCTGCAGTGTGGAGACTGATGACTGGATGTGTTCAGGAACATTAAACTGCTGGCAAATTTCTCCAAATCACTTGTAATAAAAGTCATCTTTGCTACTTCTTGTTGGTTTCGTTGTGAGTGTTTTTCTTAGTGTTTTATAGTTTTAATAATGTCCAAATAGAAATCCCATTTCTTGTGCTATTTCTGATTTCGTTTCTCTCCACCTTCCCTGTGGACACAGATGGTGTCAATGAGGGGCTGCAAGCTTGGTGGCTTTAAATGAACTCAGGGATCTCCCAGCCAAGTTTTCAGCAGAGATCCCCCTTTGGTTCCCTTCTCTGCAGCTGCAGCAGCAATGTCTGTGTGCAGAGCTGGGGGCAGATCAGTGCTGGCACAGCAGCTGTGCCCAGCAGCAGCAGCAGCCCTTGGTGTTGCCAGTGCTGCTGCCGTGGCCCTGCCCCGCTGCCCTGCTGGCCCTGGTGTTGCTGTAGGGCCTGAGTGCTCTCGGGGCCGGGCACAGTGCTGGGGGTGGCAGTGCCGGGGCTGCAGCAGGGACAGGCCATGGGCACTGCTGGGGCAGCGCTGACGCCTCAGGCCAGGGCCTGGGGGCTGCAGGCTCCTTGCCCAGGCTCTCTCCAGAACACTTTGCCCAGGCCAATGCTGAGCACAGAAAAGCCCCGGGAGCAGCCCCAGGCTGGCCGTGGGCAGGCTGGGGGCAAACAGCATGGCTGGGGCTCTGCAAGGTACCTGGGGGAAGCTGGGATCCCACTGGAATCACAATGGGAGAGGCTGGGCCCACACTGGGGGCAACTGGGATCCTACTGGAACCAGACTGGGAATTACTGGAAAGGTGCTGGCTGTGACTGGAACCATGCTGGAGGTGACTGGGAGCAACTGGGCTCAAACTGGGAGTGACAGGCAGTCACTCAGGGCATGAATGGAATAATACTGGGAGTATGTGGGAGTGACTGGAACCATACTGGTGGTGACTGGTTCCTACTGAGTTCATCCTGGGAGCCACTGGGATTACAATGGATGTGAACAGATCCTGACTGGGGATTACTTTGAGCTACTGTTGGGAAGAAAATTTGGAGACACTGGGAGCAACTGGGATCAACTGAAAGGGACTGGAACCATGCTGAGGGGACTGAGACCACAAGTGTGGAAACTGGGATCATACTGGGATTATACTTGGACCACACTTAGGGCAACTGCAGGAAAATGGAATCATGCTGGAGGCAACTGGGAGGAACTGGGGAAAGACTGGGATCATTCGGAGGTAACCAGAACCTTACTGAGGAAACTGGGATACACTGGAAGTGCCTGTAACTATCCTGGGGACAATGGAACCACCCTGGGAGGAATTGGGAACAAATGGACCTTTTCTGGCAGCAGCTGGGATAACACCGAGGGTGACTGGACTCTTACTGGGATTGACTGGGAGTGGCTGTGAGCAATTGGAATGACTCTGAAAACAACTGGGAGGAACTGGGAAGGACTGGGAGCATGCTGGGAGTGACGGGGATATGCTGGGGGAAACTGCGAGCTATGAGGTTCATACTGGAGGCTACTGGGGTCATATTTAAAAGTTTTTCAGCCTTAGGGCAAACTTAGCAAGTGATATGCTGTGGATCCAGCTCAGCAGTGGGATAGCTCTTAGCAGTGTTTGCAGCTCTTAGCAATGAATTTCAGCTCGCAGTGATTTTCAGCTATTAGCAATGGATCCAGCTTTTGCTTGCTAAGTGCCAGGCAGACACAGGGAGAGAGAGGAGAAGGCGGTGTGCGGTTCCATGAAGATGTCTTTATTTCAGCATCCTCCTCAAAGGGTTGCAGTGACAGCTCTTCTGACTTAACAGGGCAATATTCGGAGTTTATATAGTGTTGAGGGGTTTTGAAAAGTGAACCAATGGGAGAGTTAAGGTACAGTTTGGCCTATAGTCTTACAGAGAGATAAGAGGGGTCTAAAGGCGCCAAGGGGCTTCTTTTTGGCCATTCATCGTGACTTTGCATTTTCTTTATCTCAAGCCACAGACCGCCAGGGAGGCCTCTCAGCCTCCGAGGCTGCAACAATTCGACTTTCTGTATTTAAAAAAAGCGTTCCCAATGGTTCTATTAAAGCAATGGACAAAGCATGAGAACATAGCTAACACAATGACAATTTGGGATCACAATTTTCATCAAATTCCGTGTAGGATCTTTTGTGTCAATTTGCCTCACTTTCTTTCCTCCAATTATGTAACAAAGTGATGTTTGGCGTGAGGGTAGAAAGTCTCCCAAGGCTACACGGACCTCCCTGGAGGTGTGAGGGGATCCCAGCCCATACTCGGTCACCACAGATGAGAAACATTCCCTTAGGTAGTACTTTGGGATGGAGAGTGGATACAGATAGTACACGAGTGGTGTAATTGCACCAATCCACATAGTTGTAGGCTTTGCTAATGGGTGATATGTTTTTTCTGTATGTGTTTTTGTCTGAATCAATGTCTGGCCAGGAGTTTTTTGGACGTCTAAAGTAAAATTTGACACAATATGCTGCTTTGGAGGACCCCAGCAGGTCCAATTCTTGGGGTTCCTCTAGAGCGTCAGGCAGCATTTTTGTCCACTCATCCCAAGTATCTACTGCATTGGGTCTCTTACCTGTGGTGCGGAGAAGTTCTGAGTTATAGACAGGCCAATCATCTGGTACGAAAGGAATCCCTACTAGGCATGTGGAAAGTGGGTTATCAACATTGCTCATGGATAAGCACATGTTATCCTGTTTTAATGTTTTTGCTAAAGTTACCCAAACATTATGGCTAGGCTGTGGGCTAATCCAGCTGCAGGCATACGGTACGGTGAAGAGCATCCAGGCAGTGGAAAGGAGAACATCAACGGAGATAGTTTTCATCTCTGGACAGGGATGGGGCTTCTGATAGGAATATAAGCAAAATTTGTTATCTTAAAGGTGAGAGGAGAGTGTTTTCCTCCCTTGTTCCTTTCCTCTGTTCCTTCTTCCTTCCCCTTCCCATTTTTTTTTTTTTTTTTAATAGATATATATACCTATAAGCAATGGGTGGATAAGTGGGTAAGAGGTTAGGTAAGCATTGAGAAAGGGAATAATAGGGATTTTTGAGGGTAAAAAGGGGTAAAAAACATACAATTCAGAGAATAATCTACATTCAGGCTATGTCTGGCTTGCAGCAGGACGTTGTTTAGCTTTCTGTTTCGTCTGCTGTCGCGTGGTGGGACGGTCTCTTCATAGGTATGTGAACACTCGGCGACGCCTTCATCTCCAGGCAGAACTTGTCTGATTTTGAGGTGGTTTTGTATTTGATTCAGGAGCATTTGACTGAATGGTGTTTGTGGTGCCTAGGTATGGCTTTATGTTTTTTCCTGGATACCACCTTGGGCCTGTGGGTAATAGAACACACGCATATCCTCTTCCCCAGGTAATTAACTGGAAAGGTCCAGAAATTTGATGTGTTTCTGGGTCCTTCACTAGCACCGGTGGTTTTTCAGTGAGCTTTGCTTGGGTGGTATTTGCAAAGTGTCGAAGTATTGGAGGGTCAGGCTCTGATGTTGTACCATTTAGAAAGTTTATGACATAGAGAGCCTTGCAGAGTCTTTCAACTGGAGACACAATTTTTGTTTCTCTTCGTTGCTGGTTGAGGACTCTTTTGAGGGTTTGATGTGACCTTTCGACGATGGATTGTCCTGTGGGATTTGCAGGTATGCCCTTTTTGTGTTCTATTCCCCACTCACTGAAGAACTCTTTTAACTTACGGGAGACATAGGCAGGTCCATTATCTGTTTTGATCTTTTTTGGTACTCCCAGGGTAGCAAAGGCAAGGAGGAAGTGCTTTATGGCATGCTGTGTAGTTTCTCCTGGATGAGCTGATGCAAACATTGCTCCAGAAAATGTGTCAACCGATACATGCACGTATTTTGACCTTCCAAAAGATGGGAAATGAGTAATGTCCGTCTGCCACAGCTGGCAGCTGTTAAGGCCTCGGGGATTAACCCCTGTCCCCATAGATGGTATCTGGTAGCTTTGACAGTTCGGGCATGTGGCAACAATAGCTTTTGCTTGATCTTTTGAAAGCTTGAACATTCTAATAAGGGCAGGTACATTTTGATGATAAAATGCATGTGACAACTTTGCTTGGGCAAAGATGTCAGGAATGTTTGCAGTTTCTATTGGCATGGCCAATGCATCTGCTTTCCTGTTCCCTTCTGTGATGAATCCTGGAAGGTCTGTGTGTGATCTTACATGCATTACATAGTAAGGTTGCTTTCTGTGGGAGATTAGGCGTGTTAATGCAGAAATCAATTGGTGTAACTTTGGGTTAGGAACCTCTTTGACAAGAGCTTGCTCTGCCCTCATAGCTATACCTGTCACATAAGCTGAGTCTGTGACCAGATTAAAGGGTTCATTTTTGAATTTCTCAAAGGCTCTGACAACAGCTGCTAGCTCTGCAATCTGTGGAGATCCTTCCACTACTTGGACATCAGATTCCCATTTTTTGAGTCTTAGAGTCCTTCCATGTCATTACAGACTTGTGAGATGACCCTGAGCCATCTGTGAAAACTGTTAGAGCTTTGAGTGGTGTTTTACTCTGCACCAATTTTGGGGTCAGATTAAAGGCTGTTTTGAAAAGTTTATGTTTTGGGATATGAATGGAAATCTGGCCTGTATAGCTATCTAGGGCAATCTGGAGATTTTCATTGGTCTGAAGCAAGTGCTCCAGATCTCCACTGGTCTCTAATGGCAAGTATATGCATGTGAATTCACACCCTGCAAGGGAACGGAGGTGGGTTCTGGCCTTTTTTATTAAATGTGCCATGATTTCTTGGAAGGTGGTAATAGTCTTTGAAGGTTGGTTATTTGTAAAGATCCATTCAAGTATCAACAAAGGGTCTCTAAGCTGAGAGTCCCACTGGAAAATCAGTCCTTGGAAGCGGGGTGCTTTTCCTAGGATGACGAACTGGAAAGGCAGGCTGGGCTCGAAGCGATGGGCTCGGTGTGAAGACAAGGCTTCTTGGACCTTGGTGATGGCATCTCAGGCTTCTGTTGTGAGAGTGCGTGGAGAGTCCAGATCTCCTTTACCACGGAGAAGGTTGAATAGAGGAGCAAGAACCTCTGTGGTGATCCCTAGCAGAGGACGTACCCAGTTTATAGATCCACATAGACTGTGCAAGTCTCTCAAGGTTTTTGGGTTGTCCTGGATGGTGAGCTGCTGGGGCACGATGGTCCTCTCACGGATCTGGTATCCAAGATAAGTCCATGGGTTGGTGTATTGAATTTTGTCCTCACGGATCTCAAATCCTGCTTTTTCTATGGTTTCAATAGTCTCTTTAACTGCTTTATCTAGGTAAGCTTTTTCTGATGCACAAATCAGTATGTCATCCATATAGTGGTAGATGATTGCATCTGGAAATAAGTTCCAAATGGGAGACAAAACACGAGCAACGTACCACTGGCATATAGTGGCTGAGTTTTTAAGTCCTTGAGGAAGATAACGCCAATGATATCTTTTGAGTGGAGCCTTTCTGTTAAAAGAGGGGACAGAGAAAGCAAACCGTGGAGCATCTTGTGGGTGGAGAGGTATGCTAAAAAAGCAGTCTTTGATGTCTATGATAGCAAGTGTCCAGTCTCTGGGCAGCATCGATGGTGAAGGCAGGCCGGGCTGAAGGGGGCCCATGTCCTCGATGACCTCGTTGATTTTACAAAGGTCGTGGAGGAGTCTCCATTTGTCCGTTTCAGGCTTTGGTAGTACGAAGATTGGAGAGTTCCATGAACTGGTGGTTTCGACGATGTGACCTTTGGCAAGCTGTTCCTCTACAAGGGTTTGTAGTGCGCGCAGCTTTACTTTAGAAAGGGGCCACTGTTCGATCCAGATCGGGTCAGGGCATTTCCAAGTGAGCTGAGGGGTATCTGGTAGTGCGCGTTCCTCAGTGGCCCCAATTAAAAATCCCGACTGGGAATGCGTAAGGAAGCCCCCTATTGGGATAGAACGTCCCTTCCCCAAAGGGTGATGGGGGCCCTTACCACGAACGGGCAGATGGTTGCCAACTTGCCTTCAGGTCCTTTGACAAGGATGTTGTGCTTGCTCTGCATGGACACCGTGGCTCCACCGATACCTGTAATCATACCTGGTACAGGTTGTAGTTCCCAGTTTGCTGGCCATTCTGAGCGAGCAAGAATGGTTACGTCCGCACCCGAGTCCAGCATCCCTAGTCGGTGGACTTTTTCTCCTCTGCAGGATAGGGCACACTCGATGGTAGGCTTATTTGGTCCCAAAACCTGTGCCCACATCACTGTAGGGTTGAGGGGAAGCTGCTCCCTGTGGTTTTTTGGGAGTAGAAAGGCCTGTGCAATTGGAGTACCTTTTGAAAGATAAAAAGGTGAGTCTGTACAACATATTTGAACCAAGATTTCTTGACCTGGGTACACTGTTTGTACTTCTGGAAAAACAAAGATTTCCTCTGGGCCATGAAAAGTGTCACCTATGATTAAAATGTCTTAAGGACCATCTCGTGGCCCATACTTGCCAGTGGGAACACGATAAACATCTTTATTATTAAAGTCAATGGATAAAGCAGTTACCAGCTGACGCTGGGTTCCCGTTTGTATTGCTCCGTATGTTGGGTCCTCTTCATGTGTCCTGGAGTCTCCTGGGACGATGCATGGTTGGTTCGGAAGGGCTTTTGATTTGCTGTCCTCACGCAGGGCCCGACAGCGTTCCGTAGGGTGTTTCCTGGATGCTGCTGGAAGCGGTGCTGATTCTGGGGTTTTTGGTAGGTGTTACGGGGTATTCTGGTAGGTGATTTATCTGGACAGTCCTTTATAAAATGTCCAAACTCCCCACAATGATAGCAGCGGGACTGATCTTTAGAAGCCACTACTGCAAATGCACCAGAAACTCCTTCTGCAATGCCTTTAGCAACTGCTTGGGCCACTGCATTTTCAGTGGACAAATGACGTGTACAGCTTTCTACCATTTGTTCAATGGTGGGTTCTGTATCCAAGGGTAAGGCTCTCAGGATTGTTTTACACTGGTCATTAGCATTACTCATAGCAAGTTTACACAACAGTTCCTTTCTTGCCTCTGTGCTCTCTATCTGTTTATCCAGAGCATCTTTAATCCTATCCACAAATTTAATAAAGCTTTCATCTACTCCTTGTTTAATATTAGAGAAGTGTTGGGTCAGAATAGAGTCATCAGGGGTAAGAAGCAAAGAAGTTTTTGCTGCAGTAGCCAATTCTTGTAGTGCTGCCTCAAACAACGTATCAGCTTGGTCTGAGGGTTTCTGTAAATTCCCTTCTCCAGCCAGCTGGTCGACCGTGTAATTTGGTCTATTTGGATCCCTAGTTTAGCTGTCTGATAGTGTTTTTAATTGTCTTTTCCAATGCCTTTCCCATAGCATATATTCTGCTGGGGAGAGAAGGCAGTGGACAATATTTTTAATATCATGTGGTATTAAAACATGTGTTGAGAAGATAGCTTCTAGGAAATTTTTAAAAATATGCGAGCTCCGTCCATGCTCTTTAGCTACTTTTCTAAGTTCAAAGAGCTCTTTATTTTTATTTGGTTCCCAGGTAGCTTTAGTAGATGTACCAGCCCTTCTGCCTTTAATGTATGTTACAGGGAAGGCAGAAATCTTCTGTGCCAATTCCCAGTCTCCAGCCCGTGTTGCTTCCAATTTAATTACAGCCCAGGGATCTATATCATCATCGGAATCAGACTCGCTACCACTAGTGTCCGAGGAGTGAGAGGGAACGTCATGCTTTTTCTGGTGTTTTTTAACGGAGTTTTGGGAAATAGAGGCGCACTGCAAGTTTTGACTAGAGGGGGGTAGCAGCAGGTTTGAAATTACATTGTTACAGGTTACGCAATGCATGGGTGCGCGGCGGGCGGCGACTGGACCCAAGCCGCCGTCTGAGAAGCCGGGGAGGTTGGAGTTTTCCTGCGGGGTCTGTTGGCAGTGGAGGAGCAGGGGGAGGGAGGGGGGGAGGGGGGTGGGGTTGACAGAAGCTGTTTCAGGCACAGCACAGCTGGGGTGGGGCGGGGATTCCTCGCTGATCGTTATCGCATTTGTTATCACGTTCATTGCAGGGGGAGAGGTGGCCCGAGGGGGAATGGGTGGAGGGGGAGGCGGCGCAGGGGGGTTTGGGGGGTGGGGGCCGCGTGGAGGGAGTGGGGGGAAACAGTGCAGGGGCTGTGGTGGGGAGCCGCGTGGAGGGGGTGGGGGGAAATGGCGCAGGGGCTGTGGTTGGGAGCCGCGCGGAGGGGGTGGGGGGCCACGCGTCTCTTGTGCCCGAGCGATCGGCTAAGGGTGTAACAGTAGTTTCAGAGTGAGATAGGGGGCAATTAGCATTTGAAAGGGTAGGAATGTTTTCAGTCAGGGAAGTTTTTTTCTGATTCATATTTTCTACAGCTTTAGTAATAACATGAAAGATTGGCAAAAACCGCGTTGGTGAGAAATCAGAGTTAATCTGAGAAGTATAGATCTTAGTCCCGACTTCATCCCAAAAAGAATCAGAAGTAATAGAGTTCATTACGTCAGGGAAATGAGATTTTAGCCACTTCGCAAAGTCCTTAAGTTTAGCTTTTGACATGTTGTGATTAGATAGATTAGGGTTAGCTATGGAAAGAAGTTGGAGATATAATTCTCTCTCGTTCTGGGATTGCTTTAATTTACTGAATTTCGATCCCATGATGTTAGTTCCCGTACCCCAAACGGCAGTAAAAAGAGGAAAAAAAAAAGAAAAAAAAATAAAATCCCAAAAGACCCAAGATTAAAAGAAATTTGCGCGCAGAAAGGCTGTTTTATACTTACATCACGTTCTCAGCCAAATGGGTCAACTGCCGAATAGGTGGTCTGCCTTCTCCGAACTCCTCGGGAAAGGCTTTCCCAGATATCAGGTGTGAGGGTCATTTGGACGCCTCGTCAGATAGCGCCTGCTAAAACGAAGGTGCCCGTCCTCCGATGGAAGCAACGAACCGAAGGCAGTCAACTTTTGCTCTCTGAAGTACCAGAAGTTCTTCGGTACCTCTTGCTCGGTGCGCCACTTGTTTAAAGGCTTTTCGGCCTTAGGCAAACTTAGCAAACAATATCAGCTAGTTCAGCAGTGTAATAGCTCTTAGCAGTGTAAGATCAGCTCTTTAGCAGTTGAATCAGCTCGCAGTGATATTCAGCTTTGCTTGCTAAGTGCCAGGCAGACACAGGGAGAGGGAGGAGAAGGCGGTATTGCGGTTCCTTGGAAGATGTCTTTATTTCAGCATCCTCTTCGAAGGGTTGCAGTGACAGCTCTTCTAACTTAACAGGGCAAGATTTGGGGTTTATATAGGGTGGAGGGGTTTTGAAAAGTGGACCAATGGGAGTTAAGGTACAATTTGGCCTATAGTCTTACAGAGAGATAAGAGGGGTCCAAAGGCGCCAAGGGGCTTCTTTTTTGGCCACTCATCGTGACTTTGCATTTTCCTATCTCAAGCTACAGACTGCCAGGGAGGCCTCTCAGCCTCCGAGGCTGCAACAGTTGGGGTGAAACAAAAGTGGCAAGCAGCCGTTTGGAGCCCCACATGACAGGTTGCACAAGCCACTGAAGGAGAAAGTGGATTGAGTCAACTTGCTGAACTCAAAGCCGTTCAGTTGGCCCTGGACATTGTTGAAAGAGAAAAGTGGCCAAAGCTCTACCTCTACACTGATTCGTGGATGGTGGCCAATGCTCTGTGAGGTTTGCTGGAAACTTGGAAAAAGGCCAACTGGCAGCGTTGGAGAAAACCAATCTGGGCTGCTGATGAATGGAAAGACATTGTCACTTGGGTAGAGAGGCTACCTGTGAAATTCCGCCAAGTAGATGCCCATGTCCCCAAGAGTAGAGCTAACGAGGAGCACTGAAAAACCGAGCAGATAGATCAGGCTGCCAAGATAGAGGTGTCAAAAGATAGACTTAGACTGGCAGCACAAGGGAGAGCTGTTCCTAGCTCAATGGGCCCATGATGCTTCAGGCCATCAGGGCAGAGATGCCACCTATAAGTGGGCACGAGACCAAGGGATGGATCTAACCATGGACAGTATTTCCCAGGTTATCCATGACTGTGAGACATGTGCTGTGATCAAGCAGGCCAAGCAGGGAAGCCCCTATGGTATAGTAGGCAGTAGTCCAAATATAAGTATGGAGAAGCCTGGCAGGTTGATTATATTACACCGCCCCAGACACGCCAAGGCAAGCGCTACTTTTTTACAATAGTAGAAGCCACCACAGGATGGCTGGAGATCTACCCTGTGCCTCATGTTACGACACATAACACCATTCTAGACCTTGAAAAGCAAGTTCTTTGGAGGCATGGTACCTTGAGTGGATTGAGTCAGACAACGGGACTCATTTCAAGAACAGCCTTATCAACACCTGGGCTAGAGAACATGGCATTGAGTGGGTGTACCACATCCCCTACCATGCACCAGCTGCAGGCAAAGTGGAGAGGCACAAAGGACTGTTAAAAACCCAGTTGAAAGCACTGGGTGAGGGATCTTTCAAAAATTGAGAGCTGCATTTAGCTAAGGCCACCTGGTTAGTTAACACCTGAGGCTCCACCAACAGGGCAGGCTCAGACCAGTCTGAGCTCCTGCATACAGTAGACAAAGTCCCACTGGTGCATGTCAGAGGTTTGTTAGGGAAGACAGTGTGGATTAATCCTGCCTCAGGTACAGACAAACCCATCCCTGGGATTGTCTTTGCTCAGGGACCAGATTGCACAGGGGGGATAATGCAGAAAGATGGAACAACACAATGCGTACCTGAGAGAGATCTGATTGTTGGGTGAGAACTATGTGTAAATATCACTGCTGAATGTCACTGCCACTCTCTGTATGTAACTGTATACTGTGTATATAGATGTATGTATAATGTATGTGTATGTAGAGTTAGAATATGTATTAGTTTTGGTAGTAAGCTGACAATATGGGGATAAGGGGTGGCATGTCCTGGAGTGACTTTTGATGCTTGTATCCCCAACCGTCTGTTCTGTTGATGTTGGATATTAAGTTCTGTACCTTTAGGACTGGTTCCGAGAGTGAAGGGGGAAAACGAAGAAGCTCAGAGTTTGTTTGCAGAAAACAGCATTCAATCCTATACATTCCACTCCTAGACTGTGTTCATCTGAAGCACGGACAGAAATCTCCTGTGCTTTTAGTTATTTTAGCTAGCTGAGGTAGAGAAGCTCCCTGGACTGTTTTTTTTTTTTCTTTTTCTTGGGACAGTTTAAACCTGCTCTGGACTGAAAAACCCAGAAGAGCACTGGGAGCTCACACCTGTGGCCCACAAGGGCCACGGACAGCATTTTCCAGCACTAGAGGGACTGATAAGAGATTGAGCCACCGAGTTTCACCCACAGCAAGGACTTCCTCAATTTTGCCATCTCTCTTTGGAGCAGCAAGAGGTTTTATTGTTTCATGTTATTAATGTTTGTACTTGTGAGCACTTTGTTTGGTAAAGAAATAGTTTTTTCCACTTTTCTGTCAGGAAGTTCTTTCCCAGACCAGTTGAGGGAGGGGCCTTTGGGTTTGCTTCCCAGAGGGACCCTATTTGGGGAGTTTCTCCCAAATTTGCCCTAATCTAGAACACAGCTCTGCTAAGCACAAATCATCAGCTTTAATAGCAATGGGATTCTAAGTCACTCTGACTAAATTCAAATGGGCTGATTCAAGTATACTGCAAATTGCTCAAAATTAGATATTCCTCCTGGCTACTATCAGGAAGCAATGTTCTCTCTGCAAAACTGGGCTTTTAGTTCTTTTAAAGCTCTGAAATGGAAAATTAGGAAATAGCCAGTGATGCCTTTGCTTTTGCTGCTGCAGGCATTGAAATGGATTTTCTTTCAGCCTACTGCCTCTAAACTACTGCCACAGGCCAAGCTCACAGCTTGTTCCATTATTCTTAAACACTAGGAACATCAAATGTTCCTTTCTCACTCACCTCAGGATCGGCACCTTTGGGTACATGGGTCAGGTGAGCTGCAGTGGGCAAGAGAAGATGAAGCAGATTCTTGGAGAAAACTGGAAAGAACCCCAGCATTTTTAGAAGGTCTTCCAAGAAGGTCTCCCAGTCCACATTTTTAAAGTTGTCCTGCTTGACCCGGAAAATGGAGGAAATGACAGACTCTGCTGCCAGAGACTCTCCCATGGAGGGAACACAACCTCTGCAGGTTCCCTTGCAAATGCTGCCTGCAGAGCCCTGGCTACAGATATCCCCTTTTTAGTGAACATGTTGACAGGAGCTTTAGCCAAGTGGAATCCAAATAGTCTTTCTCCTTCCAAATCAAGTCAGTCACTAAGAAAGAGCAGGAAGACGTTCAAAAGCCAGCTTAGTTTACAACCAGGGAAAACCTCTACATTCGTGACAGGTTAGTCAGGTAGGAGCAATTAATAAAAACAAAATTATAAATAAAAAATATAATATTTAAATGAATTAAAATAATATAAGAAATATATTTTAAAATAATTTAAAATATTTTAAGAAATTAGCAGTAAGCAATGCCATAAACAACGTAAACTGCAGCAGTGAGTTGCTCAATACTTGTGGCACTGCTGTGCAAATTTGCAGACTGTGCTCCAACACAAGAAAAAACAAAGCTCCTGTCAGTGTGCAGCTGCCCACTGACAAAAGCCTCAAGCAGGAGGATGCTCCTGCACTGAGCAAGCCCAAGAGCTGCTCTGCCACTGAGGCTTCCATGCACCAAGGCAACCTTGTGATGTCACCACGACGGCGTGGCAGCCGTGCCCTGACATCACAAAGCAAACGCTCTGTGTTGGTCTGTGAATTTTTGCAGATGGACAGAGTGATGTTTGTTGGTGTCAGGGGCCGGGGTGGGGGCGGCTGGCTCTCTCCCCGGCCACGCTGGTCAGGAGTGGCCGTTTCCCAGACTGCAAGCAGTGCCAGTAAGGGTAGAGAGCAGAGCTGTTTCCTGCTCTCTAGATCCTCTATATCCTCCATGTCTGGGTACAAAGCAAAGGTCTCAGAGAAGGCTCTCTCTTACAGAGGTCTTTGTTCCTCCAGGTGTTACAGGAGAGAGAGAGCGAGCAGGGTCCTGTGCTTAACATTTAAACCAGGGGGCAGAGGGGTGGGGCAGGTGGGTGATTGGCCCCAGGTTAACACAGGGCAGGGTCAGGAAAGGGGACAAAGGGATGGGGGAGGGGAAAATCTGGGGTAAACCAGACACCAGGCACCGGGGGGTGGGGAGGTAACAGGAGCAAACCATAACTTATCAAACCTCTCAAAAACCCACCACCACATCTCCCTCTTTTCTGTTCAATTTGGAAGGGAAGGAGGGAGGAGACAAACTCCTTAAACTGCTCTCTCTGGCCTCTTCCACCATCTCTCGACAGCAGCCACAGTTATGTCGGAAGGGTCCAGTTTTTCCTTAATACACCTTGTAATGACTCCTTTGAGAGTACTAAAGGCTGTGTAAAATAAAATGACAACCAGATTCAGTAAGACATCCTTTACAAATGATGACATTCCCCCTGGCATACCTCGGACTTTAAAGATGCTCTCCAGCCAGTCTCCTGCTCCTCACTTGATTTCCTCCATCATGCCTTTGTTTTCTGGATGGAGTTCTGGATGCTCTGGATTTTGCTGGATAGATTGAAGCAGTGCATCCCTTGAGTGTATTCCCATTCCTGTCCCTGTACTACTGACTGAGTCAGAAGCAACAGCAAACACAGGAGTTCTGGCCTCATCTTGGGGGTCAGGAGGATGCTCTGAAAAGAAATCTAAAAAGAACATCCACAGGTAAGCAGAGTTTAACACAATCTATTTAAGGCACTGAGTTAGGGATAACACGGGGTTTGGGTTCCCCACTTCCTTTGCGTGGTTGCCTAGAAGAAGCAATTGCCACGTCATCGGGTCAGGAAGGTGGAATTGGGGCCACATTCTGGGCCTTCTTTTCCCTGGGTGGAACAAAGGGTTTGACCCATTTAGAACCTGTGGGGGTGGATATGCAGGGATCCTTGCCCCAAGGGACCAAATCAAAAGGTCCCTGGACCTTCCAAGTCTCAGGGTCCTTCACCAGGACCAGCGGTTTCTCCTCAAACTTCAACCAATGATTTTGATTGAAGTGCCTAACTACAGGTGGATTAAGGTTTTCCAATGAACAGTTAAGGAAGTTCATGGTAAACAGAGCCTTACCAAGTCATTGTTGTGGACTGTTTACCCTGACATCTCCTCTCTGCTGTCCCAAGGTCTTCTTCAATGTCTGGTGAGTTCTTTCTATCACTGCCTGGCCATGGGGAGTACAGGATCCCCTTGTTATGTTTCACCCCCACTCTTGCAGGAAACCATCAAATTCCTTGGAAACATAAGCTCGACCATGATCATTTTGATCTCTTTGGGGATCCCCAGTGTGGAGAAGGCCTGCCCAAGGTGTTTCTGTGCATCGGTGGTCTTCTCCCCTGGGTGAGCAGAGGCATAAACAGCAACAGAGAAGGTATCAACTGACACATGAACATATTTGAACCTTCCAAACTCAGGAATGTGTGTGACATCTGTTTGCCACACCTCACAACTGCCAAGCCCTCTGGGGTTGACCCCTGATCCCAGCCAGGGTAAGGAAAACTTTTGGCAGCTTGGGCATTGTATCTCTCTCTTTGT
>JAJEOU010002694.1:729610-842250 GCA_021534815.1 Acrocephalus arundinaceus | reverse complement strand
GCCTCATGCTATCTGCCGATAAACCATCTGGACCTCGGAAAGCAAGTCTTCTTATGAGAAGACACCGACCCAGGAGTCGAGCAGTCCGGTCAGACAACGGGACCATTTCAAGAAAGCCTTATCAACACCTGGGCTAAGAACATGGCATTGATGGGTTACCACATCCCTACCATGCACCAGGCTGCAGGTGGGGAAAGTGACAGCAAAAGACTTTAAGACTACCCTGAAGGCACTTGGTGGAGAGACCTTCAAGAATTGAGACATAAACTTAGCTAAAGCCACCTGGATGGTCAACACCCGAGGCTCCATCAATGGAGCTGGTCCTGCCCAGTCTGAACCCTTGCACACAGTAGATGGAGATAAAATCCCTGTGGTTACACATGAAAGGGATTTTAAGAAAGACTGTTTAGATTAATCCCACCTCAGGCAAAGGCAGACCCATCCATGGGATTGCTTTTGCTCAAGGACCTAGTTATACTTAGTAGGTAATGCAGAAAGATAGAGAAACCCGTTGTGTACCACAAAGAGACCTAATTTTAAGTGAGAACTAGAATTAGTGTGTAAGGTTTCATTCTGTGTATATATGTATGTATCTGTGAGGGTATATGATGTAGATGGTGATAGAATAAGGGGTAGATTATGTCCTAGGTTACAATGTAAAATTGTGCCCAAGGTTTGTATTCTATCCCCATGAGCCGTTGGAGCCAGGGTGGGGCAGTGTTTTCCTTATCTTCAGTTAACGAGCCTTGCCACATGACTCATAGATAACTTCCTCCGGGAGTTATCTCTGTTTAATGGGCCATCAAGGACCCACTGCATGACTCATAGAATGAGATGATCCCATTGTGAGATGCTCCGCCCAGGGGGAGGAGCCAAGCATTCCCACCTGGATAAATCCAGGGTTTGGGACAGCACAAACATCTTTTATCCACTGGACTTCCAGAGGAGACAAGAGCTGCCAGAAGTTTCTACAGGAATCACTGCTTCGACAAGACCATCTCATCTGGACTGCCACTACCACCCTAACTAACAGGGTGTCAGGTTGTATTCTGACTCTGTCAGGTTTTTTTTGTACTATTACTTTTATTTTCTTTTACTTTACTTTATTTTCTTTTCATCTTATTAAATTGTGTTTCTGACTTGGAGTCCTTCACTGGTTTGCTTTCAAACCAGCACAAGAGGTTACTGGGAGGAAAGGGAGGCCAGACTAGTCAAACTGGAGCTATTCCTTGGAACACTGGAGGGTTCCTTGGCTAAGGGTGGGCACTGGCATTACTGGGAGCACTGGGAGTGGCTGATGAGACACCAGGTCTATCCATTAAAGTCAATCAGGATTTAGGGACATTAGGTCTACCCAGCAGACAAAAGCAACGGGTTTCACAGCCACCAGTTTGGTGGGGCCCGAAGATTTTTGGGACTACCCAGATGTATCCAGGTGACTTTTCAGGGGTTCCCAGGTAAATTTTGGGTGTACTCAGGTTATTTGGGGGACTACCCAGATGTATCCAGGTGATTTTTGGAGTACCCAGGTGAATTTTTTGGGGTTTCCAGGTGTATCGAGGTGGTTTTGGCGGGTACCAGGGTGATTTAGGGGGGATCCAGGTGATTTTTTGGGGTTCCCAGAGGTCCCCACTCACCCTGATGGGCTGAGAGAAAATGACGGCCACCATTGTCCTCCCAGTCAATGTGGATGTAGATGAGCCTCAGCGGCCGGGAGGCTGTGGGGAGACTTCCCAACATTCACGGGGGCACCCCAAAACTCCAGGGGAGGGCCCCAGGGATGGGAGGGAGCCCCGAGTTACCTCAGGAGAGGATGCAGTGCAGGTACACCCAGGCACTTTGGTCCGTGGGCTCGGTGAAGATGACCCACCAGCTCCAGCTCTGGGGACGGGCAAAGGGGGCACCCCAAAATCTCAGGGAGGCAGCCAGGGGACACCCCGAGATCTGAATGGGGGCACCCTGGTATGTGGGGGCTCAGGTGTACCCCTTGAAACCCATGGGAATTTTTAGGGACCCCAGGTCTACCCATTGAACTCAGTGGGGATTTGGGGTTAACAGATTTACCCATTGAAACCCAGTGGGGATTGTTAGAGACAAGAGATTTAACCATTAAAACCAATGGAGATTTTTTTGGTCAACAGGTCCAACCTCTTGATCCAATGAGGACTTAGGGACAACAAGTCTACCCATTGAAATCAATTCTGTTTAGGGACAACAGGTCTAGCCATTGAAACCAATGGGGATTTAAGGACATGGGGTCTACCCAATAAAATCAACAGGGATTTTTTGGAAATCATGCCTACTAAGGGCAATGTGGATTTTGGGAAACCAGGCCTAACCATTCAAGGAAATGGAGATTTAGGGAAACCAGGCCTAACCATTCAAGGTAATGGAGATTTAGGGACACCAGATTTACCTTATTAAAGTCAAAGGGAATTTTGGGACACCTGGTCTAGCCACTAATGTGGGGAATTTAGAAAATTGGCTCCAGGCATTATTGGGAATATAGGGACATCAAGGCTACCTGTTGAAACCAATGGGGATTGAGGGACACCAGGTCTATCCATTATAAACAACAGGGATTTTAGGAACAACAAGTCTAGCCATTAGGGACAATGGGGATTTGGGGTCATCAGGTCTACCCACTGAAACCTATGGGCTCAGTGGGACACTGGGTTGACCCCTTAATGTGGGGAGTTTAGGAAATCAGGTACTGCCATTGATGTGAATGGGACATTTGGGACATCAGGTCTACCCCCATTAATATCAACTGGGGGATTTAGGACACCAAGTCTGTCCATTAAAAGGAATGGAGATTTCAGGAAAACAGGTCTACCCATCAATGGAAATGGTGATCTGGGGACACCAGGTCTATCCGTTAATGACTGTCAGGACATCAGGTCTATCACTGAAGTGAATGGGGATTTGGGGACACCAGGGCTATTCATTAAGGTCAATGGTGATTTAGGGACACCAGGTCTACCCATTGAAGTCAATGGGAATTTTTCGGACACAAGGTCTATTCATCCAATCCAAGAGAGTTCAATTTCAATCAAGGGACTGGAGAATTTTTGGGATAGGATCCAACAAAAATTCTGGGAATTTTTCCGGGAAAATTTTTACCTTCTTTCAGCCTTTTAGGGGGCAGAATCCCGACCTCGCCCTTCCTGCAGTTCCTGGTGGGAGCCAGGAGCTGCAGCCAGTGGTGCCAGGCCGAGAAGGTAGAGAAGGCGTGGCTCAGCAGGGCTCCTGCAAAGGCCATCTTGACCTCAGGGTCCTGCCTTGCCACCAGTGCCTGCCAGTGGTCCCAGGCGTGGACTGGGAGGGCACCAGTATAAACCAGTAAACACTGGGAGCCACCCCCAAACCCCTGACCCCTGTGGGGGCAGCTTCCAGAATAAACCAGTAAGGCCAGCACAACCTGAAGTCACTCACAGTAGGTCCCAAGCCCCATCCCAGTATAAACCAGTACATCCCAATATAACCCAGTACATCCCAGTATAACCCAGTATAAACCAATGCCCTCAGCATGCCATCCCTGTACAAATGAGTATAAACCAGTGCAAACCAGTGTAATCCAGTAAAACCCAGTAACTTCCAGCACCCCAGCCAATTGCAAACCGATATAACCCAAAGCCCCCAACATCCCATTCCAGTAAAAACCAGTATAACCCAAAGTGGGCCACCAAGTCATCCCTGCCAGCTCGGGGCGCTAACTCATATGCTGCTCCGACCCAGTATATCCCAGTATGACCCAGTACCCCCATCACCCCATCCCAGTATAAACCAGTAAAACCCAGTGTAACCCCATAACCCCTCCTGTGTTAAATCTCATGAAGGATGCTGCCAAAAGGGCATTTCAGATCATGCCCACTAAAGATCCTCAGCAGAGTTCTATCTCAATTAAACAATCCCCTTCTGAGCCTTTCCTAGATTTTGTAGATAGACTTCATGCAGTGGTGGAAAACCAGATAGAGGACCTGGAGTTGCAACAGAAGATGATCCTGGAAGTGGCACAAAGCCACTTGGTGCCTGGAAGTGGCACAAAGCAATGCCAATGATGTCTGCAAGAGGATCATCTCCGGGCTTCTGGTTGCCCCACCTCCAACCCCGGACCTCCTCACTGAGACCTGCACCAAGTGAGCCATAAGGGACACAGATGAACAGCGGAAAGGGTCTGGGCTCAGAGGCCGGATTGCAGCACCAGCCACCATTCCAGCTGGACCACCAGTGGCTGGGAGGGTCAAATGTTTCCAGTGTGGGGGGAGGGATATGTGATGTACTTTTGTCCCTTTAAGAATAAAACATCACACACACTGGTGGGAGCAGTGGGGGAAGGGGAGAAAGGGAACATTCCACTTCCAAAAATCTAGGGGAGGAGCCTGAGATACTCCCACGTGATGAAAAAAAAATGGGACAGGTCACCGGGTTGTCGGGGTTGTGGGGTAACCCAATTCTGGGAAGGTGTGGGACCCTAAGGAACCCTCAGGGTTGGGAACAACCAAGAGGATATGGAAGCCATTTAGGATTGAGTTAACAACAGGTGTGCCTTTCAACACACCGGACTGGCAAGTGGTCACTGTTGACCTTGGACACGTGACCAGCCTACAGCAGACTGATAGTAAGTGCCTTGTTATCAGGGATTCTAAGCACACTCCCTCTGAGATCAAGATTAGTCCAGGACTTTTGCCATCAGATCTGGAGCAACGAGCTCTCTTGGCACGTTGTGTCCATCCTCCCCTCTTCCTACCAAAGGGCCGAGTCATTGCCCAGGCCATACCACTGCCCAAACTGCCCAAGGATGGTCTGGACCTTTCAGTCTATTGGACAGAAATGGTGGGAGAGAACAAACCCATAATTTGGTGTAGGCTCAAGAGGGGGAGGGATTTCATCCAGCTCCAGGGAATGACGGACACAGGATCAGATGTGACAGTCATACCACCACACAAGTGGCCATCACATTGGGAGTTGCAACCCGTGGTTGGTAAGGTTACAGGTACGGAGGGCACACAACTGGAAAAACAATCCAAGAGCATTGTGCAAATTGAGGGACCAGATGGGCAATTGGCTTCTCTGTTTGTTCTAGATTCCAAATTTACCTTGTGGGGAAGAGACGCCATGTCCCAGCAGGGAGTTAAACTAGAAATCCCAAAAAACCGAAAAGATTTTTAATTGCCTCCACTGAGGAGTGCCCCTTCCAAAAACTAAATTTGCTGACAGATTCCCCAGTTGTGGAGGATCAGTGGCCACTGAACAAACAGAAATTGAAGGCACTCAACTCGTGGAGGAGCAATTGGCTAAAGGTCATATTGTGGAAACTAAAAGTCCCTGGAATTCTCTGGTTTTTGTGATCAAAAAGCCAGGAAAGGACACGTGGCACCTCCTTCCGGATTTTCAAAAAATTAATGAGGTCATGGAGGGCATGGGGTCTCTTCAGGCCGGTATGCCATCCCCTTCAATTCTCCCCCAAAACTGGAATTTGGCTGTCATTGATATAAAAGATTGTTTTTTCCAGATTCCCCTAGATCCAGCCAATGCCCCCCAGTTTGCATTCTCTGTGCCTTCCATCAGCAGGGAGGCACCCATGAAGCGTTACCACTGGAGAGTTTTGCTGCAAGGGTTAAAGAACTCACCAAGTATTTCCCAGTGGTACATGGCCAAAATACTGTCCCCAGTGTGTGCCAAGGCTGGAGAGGCCGTCACCCTTCATTATATGGATGCCGTCCTTGTGTATGCCCCCAGTGACAATGGACTTACACAAATTCTGCATGAGACTATCACTGCTTTGGCCACTGCGGGATTGGAGTTGCAGCAGGACAAAGTGCAGAGACTGCCACCTTGGAAATACCTGGGGCTTGAGATTGCCAACCAGACCAGAACACCCTAGAAGTTGAATGCGGTGCGCAGTGTACCTTGATGCCATCGGAACATGTGGGGGCAGAATCTATTTCCATTGCTGGGGTGACAGGGGGATCACAGCAACTGATTCTGCTGGAAGCCGAGGTGAGCCTGACCAGGAAGGAGTGGCAGAAACATCCGAATATAACCAGCCCAGAGGCCCCGTGTGTTCTGGGCATTGACTTCCTCAGGAATGGCTATTACCTGAGACCCTAAGGGACTCAGATTGGCTTTTGGGATAGCTGCTGTGGAGGCAGAGGGCATCAAGAAATTGAACACCTGCCTGGACTGTCAGAGAACCCATCTGCAGTAGGACTCCTGAAGGTAGAAGAACAACGAGTACCAGTTGCCACCTCGACGGTGCACCGCCGGCAGTATCGGACCAATTGAGATGCCGTGATCCCCATCCACAAGATGATCCGGGAGCTGGAGAGCCAAGGGGTGGTCAGCAAAACCCACTCACCCTCCAGGTGTAGGCCAACTGAGGTCTTCACTCTGCAGCCAGAGGAATGGAGAAAAATGCATTAGCAATGTCAATAGTGGCGTACCACCTCGCTGCCTTGGACTCCAGCTCATACTGGAGTTCCAGCATGTCCGGCACAGCAGCGCTTAGCGGTGGTGTCACCTCATTCAATGCACGATAGTCCACAGTCAGTCTCCATTCTCCATCAGACTTGCGCACAGGCCAGATGGGGCTGTTGAAGGGTGAGTGGGTTATACTGGTTCGGACAGGGGTTTGGGGGTATTGGTTTATACTGGGTTTTACTGGGATATTCTAGTATGTACTGGGATGGGGTGCTGGGAGTCCCTGGGTTATACTAGATTACACTGGTTTGCACTGGTTTATACTCATTTGTACAGGGATGGCATGCTGGGGGCATTGGTTTATACTTGGTTATACTGAGATGTACTGGGTTATATTGGGATGTACTGGTTTATACTGGGATGGGGCTTGGGACCCACTGGGAGTGACTTCAGGTTGTGCTGGCCTTACTGGTTTATACTGGGAGCTGCCCCCCCAGGGCTCAGGGGATCAGGGGTGGCTCCCAGTTCTTGCTGGTTTATACTGGTGCCATGGCAGTAGAAACCTGGTAAAAGTAGGAGCCCCAAGACCATACCGGGAGCCCTTAGATCTGACTTTCATGGGTAGACCTGATGTCCCAAAATCCCCATTGGCTTGAATGGGTAGGCCTGAAGTCCCAAAATACCCATTTGCTTTATTGGGTGGACCTGATGTTCTTAAATCCCCACTGACTTCAATAGGGTAGACCTGGGACCCCTAAATCCCATACTGGGAATGGGTTTTGGTGCAATAACTCTTACTGGTTTATACTGGGAGCTGCCACCTCGGAACAAAGGGGCTCAGGGGCATCTCCCAGTGTTTTTACTGGTTTGTACTGATGCCCTCCCAGTCCACACCTAGGACCACTGCAGGCACTGGTGGCTGGGCAGGACCCAAGGCCAATCTGGCCTTTTCCAGGGCCCTGCTGAACCATGACTTCTCCAACTTCTTGGCCTGGCACCACCAGCTGCATCTCCTGGCACCCACCAGGAACTGCAGGAGGGTCGAGGCTGAGGCACTGTCCCGTTAAAGGCTGAATAAAGGTGAGAGAGTCCCCTGGAACAATTGCCAGGTTTTTGTCAGGATCCTATCCCAAAAATTCTCCAGCCCCTTGCTTGAAGTTGAACTTTGTTGTGTTGTCCCAAATGTTCCCATTTGGTGTCCCAAAAATTCCCATTGACCTTAATAAGTAGACCTGGTGTCCCTAAATCCCCATTGACTTCAGTGGTAGACCTGATGTCTTTACAGTTGTTAATGGGTAGACCTGGTGTCCCCAGATCACCATTTCCATCCATGGGTAGACCTGGTTTCCTGAAATCCCCCATTTGGAGGTAGACCTGATGTCCCAAATTTCCTATTCACATCAATGGCTGGACCTGATTCCCTAAACTCCCCGCATTAGGGGTAGACCCAGTGTCCCACTGAGCCCATGGGTTTTAGTGGGTAGACCTGATGACTCCAAATCCCCTTTGTCCGTAATGGGTACATCTGATGTTCCTAAAATCCCTCTTGTTTTTAATGGCTAGACCTGGTGGCCCTTAATCCCCATTGGTTTCAATAGGCAGACCAGGTGTCCTTAAGTGCCCATTGTCCTTAAAGGGTAGACCTGGTGGACCAAAAAAGCCCATTATTTCAATGGGTAGGCCTGATGTCCCAAAGTTCCCATTATACCAGAACCCAATTTTCCAAATTTCTCACATTAGTGGGTAGACCAGGTGTCCCAAAATTCTCTTTGACTTTAAGAAAGTAAATCTGGTGTCTCTAAATCTCCATTGTATTGAATGGGTAGACCTGGTTTCCCCAAATTCCCATTGCCCTTAATAGACATGGTTTCCAAAAAATCCCTATTGATTTTAATGGGTAGACCTGTTTTCCCTAAATCCTCATTGGATCAAGAGGTTGGACCTGTTGGCCCTAAAAATCTCCATTGGTTTTAATGGGTGGACCTGGTGTCCCTAAAAATCCCCATTGGGTTCGGTGGGTACACCTGGGTCCCCCCTTTCAGATCTCGGTGTGTACCCTGGCTGCCCCCATGAGATTTTGGGGTGCCTCCTTTGCCCCTCCCCAGAGCTGGAGCTGGTGTAGAAGACCATCTTCACCGACCCCACGGACCAAAGCGCCTGGGTGTACCTGCACTGCATCCTCTCCTGAGGTAACTCGGGGCTCCCTCCCATCCCTGGGGCCCTCCCCTGGAGTTTTGGGGTGCCCCCTGAATGTTGGGGTGTCCCCCACAGTCCCCCTCCCGCTGAGGGTCATCTGTGTCCACATTGACTGGGAGGACGTGACAGTGGCCGTGATATCCTTCCAGCCCATCAGGGTTAGTGGGGACCCCTGGGAATGGCAAAAAATCACCTGGATTCCCCCCAAAATCACCCTGGTATTCTCAAAAACCTCCTGGATAACCCTGGGAACCCCAAAAAATCACCTGGGTACTCCCAAAATCACCTGGATACACCTGGGTACTCCCCCAAATCACCTGAGTACCCTAAAAAATTACCTTGGAACTCGTCAAAAGGGGGAGCTCTGGGGTTACTGGGAGCTCCATGGCATTACTGGGAGCACTGGGAAGGGTTACTGTACAGAAATGGGGATAAACAGGACACCAGGTCTGCCCAGACAAGTCAATGGGATAAATGGGACACCGCGTCTACCCAGTCAAAGCAGTGGGGATTCACAAACACCGGTTTCAGCAGGGGCCCAAAAATTTTTGGGGGTACCCAGGTGTATCCAGGTGATTTTGGGGGCTACCCAGGTGATCTGGGAGGTTGATCCAGGAGATTTTTCTGAGTACTCAGGTGTATCCAGGTGATTTTTTGGGAGTACTCAGGTGATTTTTGAGGATACCCAGATGATTTTTGGGGTACCCAGGGGTACCCAGGTGATTTTGGAAGTATCCAGCTGATTCCTGGGAGTACCAAGTGGTTTATGGGGAACCCAGGCATATTTGAGGGGAGATCCAGATGATTTGAGGGGTAACCAGACACTTTTTGGGGCGATCCAGGTGATTTTGGGAGGTATCCAGGTGATATTTGGGGTTCTCAGGTGATTTTTGAGGGTACCCAGGCAATTGATGGGGTACCCAGGTGATTTTTGAGATTCCCAGTTTTCTCCAGGTGATGTCTGGGTGGTTTCCAGGTGATTTTTTGAGGGGTACCAAGGTGATCTGGGGAAGTACCCAGGTGTATCCAGTTGATTTTTTTGGGGTACCCAGGTGATTTGGGTGGGATCCAGGAGATTTGGGGGGTATCCAGGTGGTTTTTTTGGGGTAACCGGGTGATTTTTGGGGTTCTCAGGGGTCCCCACTCACCCTGACGGGCTGGGAGAAGACGACGGCCACCATCGCGTCCTCTCGTTCGACATGGACACAGATGACCCTCAGTGGGAGGCGGCTGTTGGGGGACACCCCGACATTCAGGGGGCACCCCAACATTCGGGGGGATCTGAATCATGACTTTAAAGAGTTAAGATTTTACCTGAGGGTTAGAAGAAATTTATATGGATCAGGTCTCACAGTCAGGACACATTCACACAGCATAACAACCATAAACCAGGATTTATTTATTTATTTACCATTCCCAGTAGGAGCCCAGTTACTGCCAGTCATTCCCCATTATGATGCAGTTTGCCCCTAGCATGGTCCCAGTTGCTCCCAGTTGCTCCCAGTTGCTCCCACTTTCATCCAGTGTGTTCCAAGCTGCCCCTAGCACAGCCTCAGTAACTCCCAGTACGATCCCAGAACAAGTTCACTATGATTCCAGTCTCTCTCAGCAGCGCCCCAGTCACTCACACTTGTGCCCAGATGCCCCCAGCAAGGTCCCAGTTTCCCCCAGTACATTCCCAGTGGTTCCCAGTGTGGTCCCAGTCACCACCTGCATGGTCTCAGGTACTCCCAGTATATCCCAGTTGCCCTGAACACTCTCATAGTCATTTCCAAGCACTCCCAGTTACCCCAGCATGGTTCAGTTTCCTCCAGTTTTATCCCAGTCACTGCCAGTACATCCCAGTTGTCACCAGCATGCATCCTGTCATTCCCAATTGCTCCCAGTGTATCCCCAGTAGGCTCTCAGCATGGGCCTGGTAGCTCCCAGTAACCCCCAGTTAGGGTACATTAACACCCACTATAATCCCAGAATGATACCAGTCACTCCCAGTATGATCTCAGTCACTTACACTCTAATCCCAGTCACTCCCAGTATGATGCCAGTGGCCCCCAGTGTGATCCCAGTTGCTCCCTGTCAATTCCAACATGACCCCAGCAGCCTCCAGTATGATCCTTATGGCCCCCAGTCTCTCCCAATAGATACCACTCACCCCCAGCATTCTCCCAGTCCTTCCCAGTTCCTCCCAGTTGCTTTCAGTGTGATTCCAGTTGCTCACAGCCTCTCCCAGTAGGAGTCCAGTCACCCTCAGTGTGACCCCAGTCTCAACTAGCATGAACCCAACTGCTCCCACTCTGATCCCACTATGATCCCAGTTGCAGCCAGAATAGCTCCAATTGTTCCCAGTTCCTTCCAGTATGATCCCAGTTGCCCCACTTGTAGTCTCAGTCTGCTCAGCATGGTCCCAGTTCCTTCCAGTATGATCCCAGATGCTCCCAATGTGTCCACATTTTCCTCCCAACAGTAGCTCCCAGTAACCCCCACTAAGGATCTGTTCACACCCATTGTAATCCTAGTGGCTCTCAGGATGAGCCAGTCACTTCCAGATACCTCCAGTATTATTCCAATCATGCCCTGAGTGACTGCCTGTGACTCCCAGTTTGAGCCCAGTTGCTCCCAGTCACCTCCAGCATGATTCCAGTCACAGCCAGCCCCTTTCCAGTCATTCCCAGTCTGGTTCCAGTATGATCCCAGTTGCCCCCAGTGTGGGCCCAGGCTCTCCCATTGTGATCCCAGTGGGATCCCAGCTGCCCCCAGGCACCTTGCAGAGCCCCAGCCATGCTGTTTGCCCCCAGCCTGCCCACGGCCAGCCTGGGGCTGCTCCCGGGGCTTTTCTGTGCTCAGCATTTGCCTGGGCAAAGTGTTCTGGAGAGAGCCTGGGCAAGGAGCCTGCAGCCCCCAGGCCCTGCCTGAGGCGTCAGCGCTGCCCCAGCAGTGCCCATGGCCTGTCCCTGCTGCAGCCCCGGCACTGCCACCCCCAGCACTGTGCCCGGCCCCGAGAGCACTCAGGCCCTACAGCAACACCAGGGCCAGCAGGGCAGCGGGGCAGGGCCACGGCAGCAGCACTGGCAACACCAAGGGCTGCTGCTGCTGCTGCTGGGCACAGCTGCTGTGCCAGCACTGATGTGCCACTAGCTCTGCACACAGACATTGCTGCTGCAGCTGCAGAGAAGGGAACAAAAGGGGGATCTCTGCAGAAACCTTGGCTGAGAGATTGTTTAGTTGCTTTAGAGCCACCAAGAGTGCAGCCTCTCATTGACACAGTCTGTGGCCAGAGGGAAGGTGGAAAGAAACAAAATGAGAAATGGCACAAACAATGACATTTCTTTAGGGCAATATTAAAAAAAAAAACCCAAAGTAAATGAACTCTAAAAATGAAACAAACAAGAAGTGTCAAAGATAACTTTTACTAAAAGTGATTTGCAGAAATTGGACAGCAGTTTAATGTTCCTGAACACATCCAGTCATCAGTCCCCACACTGCAGCCTTGAGCTCCTGGTTCCTCAGGCTGTAGATGAGGGGCTTCAGGGCTGGAGGCACCACCGAGTACAGAACTGACAGGGCCAGATCCAAGGACGAAGAGGAGATGGAGGGCGGCTTCAGGTAGGCAAAAAAGCCAGTGCTGTGGAACAGAGAGACCACAGCCAGGTGAGGGAGGCAGGTGGAAAAGGCTTTGTGCCGTCCCTGCTCAGAGGGGATCCTCATTACGGCCCTGAAGATCTGCACATAGGAGAAAACAATGAACACAAAACAACCAAATAGCAAACAGATAGAAAACAGAAGAAGCCTCCATTCCCTGAGGTAGGATTGTGAGCAGGAGAGCTTGAGGATGTGTGGGATTTCACAGAAGAACTGGCCCAGGGCATTGCCATGGCACAGGGGCAGGGAAAATGTATTGGCTGTGTGCAGCAGTGAATAGAGAAAAGCACTGGCCCAGGCAGCTGCTGCCATGTGGGCACAAGCTCTGCTGCCCAGGAGGGTCCCATAGTGCAGGGGTTTGCAGATGGACACGTAGCGGTCGTAGCACATGATGGTCAGCAGGGAAAACTCTGCTGACATGAAGAACATAAAGAAAAAGATCTGAGAAGCACATCCTGCATAGGAGATGGTTGTGGTGTCCCAGAGGGAATTGTGCATGGCTTTGGGGACAGTGGTACAGATGGAGCCCAGGTCGGTGAGGGCCAGGTTGAGCAGGAAGAACAACATGGGGCTGTGCAGGAGGTGGCCGCAGGCTACGGTGCTGATGATGAGGCCGTTGCCCAGGAGGGCAGCCAGGGAGATGCCCAGGAAGAGGCAGAAGTGCAGGAGCTGCAGCTGCCGCGTGTCTGCCAATGGCAGCAGGAGGAAGTGGCTGATGGAGCTGCTGTTGGACATTTGCTGTGGCTGGAGATGAGGATCTGTAAATAAGTTAATCATGGAATAGGTCAGTTTGGAGAGGACTTTCAATACCCCAGCACAGCTTGATGGCACTTTCCCCCCACTGCCTGCCCAGGGCTCTGCTGCCTGCAGCTGTCCCTGCCTGCAGCTGCTTCCCTGTGCCCAGGGCTGGGCCCTGCCTGTGCTGCCAGAGCCCAGCCCAGCCCTGGGGGCTCAGCTCTGCCCTGCAGAGCCCTCCCAGCTCAGGCACTGCCCAGGGCCAGCTCTGGCTCTGGGTGCTCTAATGGCAATGTCAGAGCCACACTGAGGAGGCTGGAAAAGCAACATTGATGCTGCTTGTAAGGGACCCTGTGCTGATTTCTGTCACTGCCTGGTTTATTAGGTTCTGAAAGATGATGGTTTCATTTTTCTCTTATCTGAATTGAGAGATGAATATCTATGTGCAATTTCCCATCCAGGCAATACAGAGCACTACATTTAAAAAGCAGGATTTTTCCTTTTATGCAGCCCCTGCCTTGCTTTGCTCCATGTATAATCTAACTGGAAATGTTCTGGAGTTAAATGTCATGCTGGGAGCAGTCCTGAACATTGCAGCATCCCCAGCACACAAGGAGAACACTTCCAGGCCTTACCAGCTGTCTCCTTCCACCCAGATCTTGTCCCCCAGTGCTGGCAGAAGCTCTCCGGGCTGGCTGAGAGCTGTCCCTGGAAGGCAGCAGAGTCCCTGGGCCAGCACAGCACCCTGGGCTGCAGGACCCTGCTCTGCACCACAGCCCTGGGCACCCCTGGCTGCTCTACACAAGAGATCATCAGAGAATGTACTCACAGAGTCTGTAGGCATTGGGATGTTGCAGCTTGAGGAGATCACTGCAGGAGCTGCAGCTGCATTGTCCTGCAGCCAGAGGTTCCTGTGCCAAGGGCTGGCAGTGATTCTCCCCCAGTCCTTTCTCAGCGCCTTCCCAGCCCTGAGTGATTGAAGCTCTCTGTGCCTCTGTGCTGTGCCCGGGGTGGCTGCAGGCAGTGCCCCAGCCCTGCTGGGCTGGCAGAAAAGCTGCTCATCCAGAGAAATGTGTTTTTAAGCTCTTCTTGTTTGCCAGGAGCTGCCTCTGGATGATGAGCTCAGCCCAGCTCATCAGCACAGACACAGCACAAGGACTTTAATGACCCTCTCAGGGCTTTGTGCTGAGGCCCTGAACACTAGTCCCTGAGTGGGAGATGAAGAAACCTCTCCAGAATTCCAAGTTAGAAGCCAACTCCAAAGTTTCTGGAAGTTTTAATGGGTCCCACTGAGGGACACGACACAGAAAGTGTCCCCAGGCCCCAGGCAGAGCAGAGAACTGCAGGCAGGGATGACAGGTGGGGACAAAGAGAAGCCAGGTCTTGGTGCCCTGGGCCACAGCAGCCTCTGTGCCACCAAGGACACTGAGGAGACACCTTGTCCTGAGGCCCTGGGGCCTCCTGGCACAGCCCCAGCAAGGCTGGGCACTGTCAGCCCCTTGTGCTGCCCTCAGCATCCCCCTCCCATGCCAGTGGCCTCCAGGATGTGCTGGAAGGAGTCCCTGGGGAAGGAGCCTTGGTCAGCAATGGCCCTGGGGGGCTCCTTCATGCTGCCAGGGACTGCAGGTTTTTCCAAGGCCTTTGGGTTTGGCTTTTGCCTTGGAAGTCTGTGAGAGGTTTCTGCAATCCTGGCCTCCAAATCTCTGCTTTAATGAGTCCCTTGAGAGGCTTTGTCAGTAAAAACACTCAGTAGGGCTCATTAATGCTTCAAGGTATTTCAGTTATTTTAGGGTACTTGGTGTTTCCTTTTCAAACTGACTCTAGGAAAAGTTTGTGCAATCATGGTCCCAATTATTTGCTTTAACAAGTCCCTCGGGATTCTTAGCCAGTAACAACACTCAGTGGGGTTTATTAATACTTCAACGTACTCTGGGTTAGTTTAAGTACTTCTTTTTGCCACTGAGTTTCTTAGAAGTTTTTGTGCATAGCTTGCCTCCAATTATCTGCTTTAATGAGTCCCTTGTGAGCTTTGCACTGACACACAGTGGGGCTCACTAATGCTTTGAGATACTCCTGATTTTTAAGATACTTTGGATTTTTCCTTTGGATTTTCCATCCCACGCTGAGTCTCTGAGAGGTTTTTGTGCAATCCTGGCCTCCAGTTCTCTCCTCTACAGACCTCATGAGGAGCCTGTGTTGGGGATTTACCATAGTGGGACCCTTAATACTTCAACACACTTTAGGTTTTTCTTCTGACTTGGACTCCTGGCAATGTTTGTGCAATCTCCTCTCAGGCCTGAGTTTCCAGGGCTCAGCACCAAATGCACCACGGGGCTCATTAGGATCAAGCATGTCCTGACAAACCATGGCTGTGCCTTGATTTCCCTCTGGTCTGGTGCGGTTCATTCAGAAGTCTTTTTTCCTAACATTATGGAGTAATATTTCATAGAGCTTTTAATAAACCCACATTTCTTTTTTCAAGGGCGTATTTTTCTCTTCAGAGAAGAGATGACTGCAACATTCAGGGATTGATATTGATCCAGGGTCTCTCCTGAGGAGGTCTGGCCTGCTCAGAGAAGCTGTGCCTTGAGGTCTGAGCCAGTGTGGATAACCTTGCTCCACATTCCCCAACCCCATCCTTTCTCTCCTCACCCACCTGGGACCTTCTTTGCTTGGAGAACTGGCTGCACTCTGGCAAAGATGGGTTTTCTTCCTTTATTAGCAATCTAAAACTCCAGAGTTTCAGACAATCTCAAGTGTTAATCAGCAAAAACAGATTACCATGGACAGAGACTCTCTAACTAGTTAAAGTTAGAAAGTGGAATGTTTATTAACACCAGTGAGCAGCACGGGAGTCATCTCCGAAAGCCGTGACCGCCCCGTACAAGGTTCTTTGCCCTCTATTTATTTCCCAAGATCTTACACACAATACATGTGCATAACCCCAGCACCTCCCATCCCTGCTCTGTATTAAAATGAGTCTTGTTAGTCTTCCATGTGTGTGCAATTCTTCTCTTGAGTTGGGTCAGTGGTCTCAAAGGATGAAGTCAGGAGAGTCTTCATCAGGTCATTGTGACCCTCTAGCACATCCAAGGTCCCCTGCTTTGTGATTGATTGAGATAAAATCCAGATGCTGGTCATTGTTCTTACTGGTTTCAATCTGTTATTCTAATGGTTCACTTACACCACTTCCTTCTATAAACAAGCTCATAATGGCAAACTATACAACAATTAGCTCTGGCTTAAGCATCTAATAGTCATTAACCTATCATTTGCTTATCTAATTTACACCCTGATCCATATAAATTACTTCGATCACTTAGCTAAAATCTTAGCTTTTTAAAATCATGATTCAGTGCCCTCTGAATGTTGGGGTGCCCCCTGAATGTCGGGGTGTCTCCCACAGCCCCCCCTACCACCGAGGGTCATCTGCATCCACATTGACTGGGAGCACGCGACGGTGGCCATCATCTTCTCCGGCCCCTCAGGGTGAGTGGGGACACTTCGGAACTCCCAAAATCACCTTGGTACCCCCAAAATCACCTTATCAACCAAAAAAAATCACCTGGATCCACCCAAAAATCACCTGAGTACCCTGAAAATCACCTGGATACATCTAGGTACCCCCCCCCCCCCCAAATCAGCTAGATACTCGCAAAAATCTTCCCAGTCCTTCCCAAAAATCACCTGGGTACTCCCCAAAATCACCTGGGTACCCCCCCAAAGCCACCTGGATACACCTGAGTATCTCCCCAAATCTCCTGGATTCTCCCCAAAAATCACCTGGATACAGAATTTTGAGTACCCCCAAAAAATCTTCGGTCCCTTGCCAAACTAGTGGTCGTGACTCCCCACTGCTTTGACTGGGTAGATGCGGTGTCCCATTTATCCCATTGACTTGCAGGGGTAGACCTGGTGCTCATTTTACCCCCATTTAACCCACAGTAACCCTTCCCAGTCCTCCCAGTAATGATCCAGAGCTCCCAGTAGCCCCAGTGCCCCCACTCAGCCACTCCCAGTGATCCCAGTAACCCTTCCCAGTGCTCCCAGTTTCCTCAGTTCTTCCCTCTCAGTGCTTCCAACTCCCCCCCAGTGTTTCCAGTTCCTCCCACAGAGCTTCCCCTTAGCCCTTCCCAGTGCACCCAGTTTAACCAGTAACCCTTCCCAACCATTCCAACCCAATCCATCCTATTAATGGATAGACCTGGTAGCCCTAAATCCCCTTTGGCTTTAAAAGGACCTGATGTCCTTTCCCTGACATTACTTTCGATAGGTAGACCTGATGTCAGAAAAAAAACCCAAACCCATCCTCTGCAGTGGGTAGACCTGATGTCCCAAATATTTTGGGGTTAAAACCACCAATTTCAGGGTTGGAAATTAACAATTTTTGGGAGGAAAATGCCCCAGATTTTGTTCTTCTTCCCCCACAGGTGAATCCGGAGTGCCCGAGCTGAGGGCAACCACAGACGGCTCAGATGTGACACACACACACATGATCAGGATCCAAAATGGAAGAAGTTTTTATTCTGCCTGTTCTCTAGCTTATATACTCTTAACAAAGTGTGATCTTAAATCATTGACTACATAACAATAACTTATTATATTCATTGGTGCAAAGCAATCAGCGTCAATATACTTGGCAAAAGTTTGACAGAAAGTTAATAAGGCACGTATGCACGTTTACTTATGCACATGGTATAACTTACAGAAATTTTCATGTACCTTTTTGAATCAGTTCCCATGCTGTGGTGGTTTTGACCAGAGTGAGTTTTCAGGAAGTTCAGGAAAGAACCAATTGAAAGTAGTTACGTCTCCATGGACATAAAAGGTTTAAATATCATTCTAACATCTGTGAGCTGCAGTGAGACTGAGAGAGAAAGACCTTGGGCAGATTTAACCCTTTCCTGGCAACATCAAGCTTTCAGAACTCCAACCCTTTCCCAGACGGAGAGAAGAAGATCAGAGTGATTTAAAATGTAGAGAGACAGCATGATACAGTCAGCAAAAGAACTGATAAAGGTTATCTGGAAGAAAGGATTGAGGAAGAGGACATTTTTGACTGGACTTCTCTAGATGGAAACCATGGAGAAATGGACTATCCCTTGTAATCAACTGATGCTGTTTTGGGGTAATGCTGTTCCAGCTGAAGGTAATAGACTGATGTAATTGAGATTTCATTGAGAATGTTGTAGAGTAAGATCCCCAGCTCCTGAGATAAAAAGAGATCTCAGCTGTCTGAGACACAGATTTGGCCCTTTAGCTCTAGTGAAAGGAGGTCTCTTGAGAGAGAGACGATTTTAAAGATAGAAGAAGAGGATCTTGGTGAAATACTAAAAAAAGGTATTCTTAAACAAATACCCCAGATATGCTGAGAGGCCCATAAGTAGCCAAGAGAAAGGCTGCTCATGGGTGAGATGGCACAATCTGCAAAATTCCAGGCACTTGCAGGTTTGTGACATTGGGAGCCACCAGACTGTTTCTTGTGGCGAATATTTTCATGGACTCCAGAGAGACTCCTCTGCCAAGGTGATGAAAGATAGTGTTTAAATTGTTGAAACTGACTGGAAATCACAGTTTTGTCTCTCTGTGTTGGTTATGGGAAAGTGAACAGTTTGTGGGAGAAAGGGAAGAGCTATGAAGTTTCAATTTTTTTTTTTTTTGCCTTTATTCTTTAGAGTGTGTAAATAAACTATCTTTGTAACTTTTAAAGTTCAGGCCTGTTTTACTTTTTATTATCTCCTAGTCCAACTATCACAGGACACCAGGTCTACCCAGTTAAAGTCAATGGGGATTTAGGGACACCAGGGCTGTCCATTAAAAGGGCTTGATTGGGAAGGGTTACTGGTTAAACTGGGAGCACTGGGAAAGGCTAAGGGGAAGCACTGGTGGGGAACTGGAAGCATTGGTGGGAAACTGGAAGTACTGGGAGGGAGGAAAGGGGGAAACTGGGCAAACTGGGAGCACTGGGAGGGGTTACTGGGAGGAAAGGGAGGCCAGACTAGTCAAACTGGGAGCTATTCCTTGGAACACTGGAGGTGGCTAAGGGTGGGCACTGGCATTACTGGGAGCACTGGGAGTGGCTGATGAGACACCAGGTCTATCCATTAAAGTCAATCAGGATTTAGGGACATTAGGTCTACCCAGCAGACAAAAGCAACGGGTTTCACAGCCACCAGTTTGGTGGGGCCCGAAGATTTTTGGGACTACCCAGATGTATCCAGGTGACTTTTCAGGGGTTCCCAGGTAATTTTTTGGGTGTACTCAGGTTATTTGGGGGACTACCCAGATGTATCCAGGTGATTTTTGGAGTACCCAGGTGAATTTTTTGGGGTTTCCAGGTGTATCGAGGTGGTTTTGGCGGGTACCAGGGTGATTTAGGGGGGATCCAGGTGATTTTTTGGGGTTCCCAGAGGTCCCCACTCACCCTGATGGGCTGAGAGAAAATGACGGCCACCATTGTCCTCCCAGTCAATGTGGATGTAGATGACCCTCAGCGGCGGGGAGGCTGTGGGGGGACACCCCAACATTCACGGGGGCACCCCAAAACTCCAGGAAGGGCCTCGGGGATGGGAGGGAGCCCTGAGTTACCTCAGGAGAGGATGCAGTGCAGGTACACCCAGGCCTTTGGTCTGTGAGGTCGGTGAAGACGGCGTTCTGCACCAGCTCCAGCTCTGGGGAGGGGCAAAGGGGGCACCCCAAAATCTCAGGGAGGCAGCCAGGGGACACCCCGAGATCTGAATGGGGGCACCCTGGTATGTGGGGGCTCAGGTGTACCCCTTGAAACCCATGGGAATTTTTAGGGACACCAGGTCTACCCACTGAACTCAGTGGGGATTTGGGGTTAACAGATTTACCCATTGAAACCCAATGGGGATTGTTAGAGACAAGAGGTTTAACCATTAAAACCAATGGAGATTTTTTTGGTCAACAGGTCCAACCTCTTGATCCAATGAGGACTTAGGGACAACAAGTCTACCCATTGAAATCAATTATGTTTAGGGACAACAGGTCTAGCCATTGAAACCAATGGGGATTTAAGGACATGGGGTCTACCCAATAAAATCAACAGGGATTTTTGGAAATCATGCCTACTAAGGGCAATGGGGATATTGGGAAACCAGGCCTAACCATTCAAGGAAATGGAGATTTAGGGAAACCAGGCCTAACCATTCAAGGCAATGGAGATTTAAGGACACCAGATTACCTTATTAAAGTCAAAGGGAATTTTGGGACACCTGGTCTAGCCACTAATGTGGGGAATTTAGAAAATTGGCTCCAGGCATTATTGGGAATATAGGGACATCAAGGCTACCTGTTGAAACCAATGGGGATTGAGGGACACCAGGTCTATCCATTATAAACAACAGGGATTTTAGGAACAACAAGTCTAGCCATTAGGGCAATGGGGATTTGGGGTCATCAGGTCTACCCACTGAAACCCATGGGCTCAGTGGGACACTGGGTTGACCCCTTAATGTGGGGAGTTTAGGAAATCAGGTACTGCCATTGATGTGAATGGGACATTTGGGACATCAGGTCTACCCCCATTAATATCAACTGGGGGATTTAGGACACCAAGTCTGTCCATTAAAAGGAATGGAGATTTCAGGAAAACAGGTCTACCCATCAATGGAAATGGTGATCTGGGGACACCAGGTCTATCCGTTAATGACTGTCAGGACATCAGGTCTATCACTGAAGTGAATGGGGATTTAGGGACACCAGGTCTATTCATTAAGGTCAATGGCGATTTAGGGACACCAGGTCTACCCATTGAATTCAATGGGAATTTTCAGACACATGGTCTATTCATCCAATCCAAGAGAGTTCAATTTCAATCAAGGGACTGGAGAATTTTTGGGATAGGATCCAACAAAAATTCTGGGAATTTTTCCGGGGAAATTTTTTACCTTCTTTCAGCCTTTTGGGGGGCAGAATCCCGACCTCGCCCTTTCTGCAGTTCCTGGTGGGAGCCAGGAGCTGCAGCCAGTGGTGCCAGGCCAAGAAGGTAGAGAAGGCGTGGCTCAGCAGGGCTCCTGCAAAGGCCATCTTGACCTCAGGGTCCTGCCTTGCCACCAGTGCCTGCCAGTGGTCCCAGGCGTGGACTGGGAGGGCACCAGTATAAACCAGTAAACACTGGGAGCCACCCCCAAACCCCTGACCCCTGTGGGGGCAGCTTCCAGAATAAACCAGTAAGGCCAGCACAACCTGAAGTCACTCACAGTAGGTCCCAAGCCCCATCCCAGTATAAACCAGTACATCCCAATATAACCCAGTACATCCCAGTATAACCCAGTATAAACCAATGCCCTCAGCATGACATCCCTGTACAAATGAGTATAAACCAGTGCAAACCAGTGTAATCCAGTAAAACCCAGTAACTTCCAGCACCCCAGCCAATTGCAAACCAATATAACCCAGTACAAACCAGTATAACCCAAAGCCCCTAACATCCCATCCCAGTATAAACCAGTAAAACCCAAAGTGGGCCATCAAGTCATCCCTGCCAGCTCGGGGCACTAACTCATATGCTGCTCTGACCCAGTATATCCCAGTATAACCCAGTAACCCCCATCACCCCATCCCAGTATAAACCAGTAAAACCCAGTGTAACCCCATAACCCCTCCTGTGTTAAATCATGTGAAGGATGCTGCCAAAAGGGCATTTCAGATCATGCCCACTAAAGATCCTAGGCAGGTTCTGTCTCAATTAAACAATCCCCTTCTGAGCCATTCCTAGATTTTATAGATAGACTTCATGCAGTGGTGGAAAACCAGAGAGAAGATCAGAAGTTGCAACAGAAGATGATCCTGGAAGTGGCACAAAGCAATGCCAGTGATGTCTGCAAGAGGATCATCTCCGGGCTTCTGGTTGCCCCACCTCCAACCCTGGACCTCCTCACTGAGACCTGCACCAAGTGAGCCATAAGGGACCCAGATGAACAGCGGAAAGGGTCTGGGCTCAGAGGCCGGATTGCAGCACCAGCCACCATTCCAGCTGGACCACCAGTGGCTGGGAGGGTCAAATGTTTCCAGTGGCGGGGGAGGGATATGTGATGTGCTTTTGTCCCTTTAAGAATAAAACATCACACACTGGTGGGAGCAGTGGGGGAGGGGGTGAAAGGGAACATTCCAGTTCCAAAAAATGAGGGGAGGAGTGTGAGCTTCTCCCACGTGATGAGAAAATGGGACAGGTCACCGGGTTTTCAGGGTTGTGGGGCAACCCAATTCTGGGAAGGTGTGGGACCCTAAGGAACCCTCAGGGTTGGGAACAACCAAGAGGATATGGAAGCCATTTAGGCTTGAGTTAACAACAGGTTTGCCTTTCAACACACCAGACTGGCAAGTGGTCACCATTGACCCTGGACACGTGACCAACCTACAGCAGACTGATAGTAAGTGCCTTGTTATCAGGGATTCTAAGCACACTCCCTCTGAGATCAAGATTAGTCCAGCACTTTTGCCATCAGATCTGGAGCAACGAGCTCTCTTGGCACGTTGTGTCCATCCTCCCCTCTTCCTACCAAAGGGCCGAGTCATTGCCCAGGCCATACCACTGCCCAAACTGCCCTAGGATGGTCTGGACCTTTCAGTCTATTGGACAGAAATGGTGGGAGAGAACAAACCCATAATTTGGTGTGGGCTCAAGAGGGAGGGGATTACATCCAACTCCAGAGAATTATGGACATGGGATCATACTTGACAGTCATACCACACACAAGTGGCCATCACATTGGGAGTTCCAACCCGTGGCTGGTAAGGTTACAGGTATAGGGGGCACACAATTGGCAAAACAATCCAAGACCACTGTGCAAATTGAGGGACCAGATGGGCAATTGGCTTCTCTGTTTGTTCTAGATTCAAAATTTACCTTGTGGGGAAGAGACGCCATGTCCCAGTGGGGAGTTCAACTAGAAATCAAAAAAAACCCAAAAGATTTTTAATTGCCTCCACAGAGGAGCGCACCTTCCAGAAACTAAACTGGCTGATGGATACCCCAATTTTGGAGGATCAGTGGCGGCTGAATAAACAGAAATTGAAGGCACTCAACTCATGAAGGAACAATTGGCTAAAGGTCACACTGTGGAAAGTAATAGTCCCTGGAATTCTCTGGTGTTTGTGATCAAACAGCCGGGGTAGGACAGGTGGCACCTCCTCCACAATTTGCGAAAAATTGATGAGGTCATTGAGGGCATGGGGTCTCTTCAGCCGGGTATGCCATCCCCTTCAATGCTTCCCCAAAATTGGAATTTGGCTGTCATTGATATAAAAGATGTTTTTTTCCAGATTCCCCTAGATCCAGCCAATGCCCCGCAGTTTGCATTCTCTGTGCCTTCCATCAGCACAGAGGAACTCATGAAGCGCTGGAGAGTTTTTCTGCAAGGGTTAAAAAAGTCACCAAGTATTTGCCACTGGTGTGTGGCCAAAGTACTGTCCCTGGTCTGTGCCAAGGCTGGAGAGGCCGTCATCCTTCATTATATGGATGATGTGCTTGTGTGTGCCCCCAGTGACAATGGACTTACACAAATTCTGGATAAGACTATCACTGCTTTGGCTGCTGTGGGATTTGAGTTGCAGCAGGAAAAAGCTCAAAGCTCTGACAGTTTTTACTGATGCATCCGGAGGGTCACACAAGTCAGTGGTGACTTGGAAGGACCCTCAGACTCAGCAGTGGGAGGCTGATATCGAGGTAGTCAAAGGTTCACCTCAGGTGGCTGAGTTGGCCGCAGTCGTCAGGGCTTTTGAGAAGTTTTCAGAATCCATTAATTTGATTACTGATTCGGCATATGCAGCAGGGATAGTGTCCAGCGCAGAGAATTCAGTTTCCAAAGAAGTCTCAAATCCAGCCATTTTCAAGCTGCTTTCAGAGCTGACACACCCAGTGTCCCACAGAGAGCATCCTTACTACGTTATGCATGTGAGATCACACACTGACCTTCCTGGTTTCATCCCGAGGGTAACCGCAGAGCAGATGCCCCAGCTGCTCCTGTGCAGCTGGGTGGCCTACCTAACATTTTCCAGCAGGCCAAACTCAGCCATCAGCAATTCCATCAGAATGTCCCAGGCCTGGTGCGCCAATTCCACGTAAGGCAGGACCAAGCGAAGGTAATCATAGACACATGCCCAAGCTGCCAAAAGTTTTCTTTACCCTCGCTGGGATCAGGGGTCAACCCCAGAGGGCTTGGCAGTTGTGAGCTGTGGCAGACAGATGTCACACACATTCCCGAGTTTGGAAGGTTCAAATATGTTCATGTGTCAGTTGATACCTTCTCTGGTGCTGTTTATGCCTCAGCCCACACAGGGGAGAAGACCAGAGATGCACAGAAATACCTTGGGCAGGCCTTCTCCACTCTGGGGATCCCCAAAGAGATCAAAACTGATCATGGTCGAGCTTATGTTTCCAAGGAATTTGATGGTTTCCTGCAAGAGTGGGGGGTGAAACATAACAAGGGGATCCCATCCTCCCCCACTGGCCAGGCAGTGATAGAAGGAACTCACCAGACATTGAAGAAGACCTTGGGACAGCAGAGAGGAGATGTCAGGGTAAACAGTTCACAACGACAACTTGGTAAAGCTCTGTTTACCATGAATTTCCTTAACTGTTCATTTGAAATCCTTAATCCACCTGTAGCTAGGCACTTCAATCAAAATCATTGGTTGAAGTTTGAGGAGAAACCACTGGTCCTGGTGAAGGACCCTGAGACTTGGAAGGTCCAGGGGCCTTTTGATTTGGTCACTTGGGGCTGAGGATACGCCTGCATATCCACCCCCACAGGTCTGAAATGGGTTACACAAAAATGGGTCAAACCCTTTGTTCCACCCAGGGAAAAGAAGGCCCAGAATGTGGCCCCAATTCCACCTTCCTGACCCGATGACGTGGCAATTGCTTCTTCTAGGAAACAACGCAAAGGAAGTGGGGAACCCAAACCCCGTGTTATCCCTAACTCAGGGCCTTAAATAGATTGTGTTAAACTGTGCTTACCTGTGGATATTCTTTTTACATTTCTTTTCAGAGCATCCTCCTGACCCCAAGATGAGGCCAGAACTCCTGTGTTTGCTGTTGCTTCTGACTCAGTCAGTAGTACAGGGACAGGAATGGGAATACACTCAAAGGATACTTTGCTTCAACCTATCCAGCAAAATCCAGAGCATCCAGAACTCTATGCAGAAAATGAAAGGCATGATGGAGGAAATCAAGTGAGGAGCAGGAGACTGGCTGGAGAGCATCTCTAAAGACTGAGGGTTGCCAGGGAGAATGTCATCATTTGTAAAGGATGTCTTACTGGCTGTTCTGGTTGTCATTTGAATTTACACAGCCTTTAGGAATCTAAAAGGAGTCATAACAACGGCCCCTTCCGATGTAACTGTGGCTGCTGTTGAGAGATGGTGGAAGAGACCAGAGACAGCAGCTTAAGGAGTTTTTCTCCTCCCTCCTTCCCTTCAAAATTAAACAGAGAAGAGGGAGATGTGGTGGTGGGTTTTTGAGAGGTTTGATAAGTTATGGTTTGCTCCTGTTACCTCCCCACCCCCCAGTGCCTGATGTCTGTTTTACCCCAAATTTTCCCCTCCCCCATCCCTTTGTCCCCTTTCCTGACCCTGCCCTGTGTTAACCTGGGGCCAATCACCCACCTGCCCCACCCCTCTGCCCCCTGGTTTAAATGTTAAGCGCAGGACCCTGCTCGCTCTCTCTCTCCTGTAACACCTGGAGGAACAAAGACCTCTGTAAGAGAGAGCCTTCTCTGAGACCTTTGCTTCGTACCTAGAAATGGAGGATATAGAGGATCTAGAGAGCAGGAAACAGCTCTGCTCTCTACCCTTACTTGCACTGCTTGCAGTCTGGGAAACGGCCACTCCTGACCAGCGTGGCCGGGGACAGAGCCAGCCGCCCCCACCCCGGCCCCTGACACCAACAAACATCACTCTGTCCATCTGCAAAAATTCACAGACCAACACAGAGCGTTTGCTTTGTGATGTCAGGGCACGGCTGGCACGCCGTCGTGGTGACATCACAAGGTTGCCTTGGTGCATGGAAGCCTCAGTGGCAGAGCAGCTCTTGGGCTTGCTCAGTGCAGGAGCATCCTCCTGCTTGAGGCTTTTGTCAGTGGGCAGCTGCACACTGCCAGGAGCCTTTTTTTTTCTTGTATTAGAGCACAGTCTGCAAACTTGCACAGCAGTGCCACAAGGATTGGGCAACTTGCTGCTGCAGTTTACTCACTTTATGGCATTGCTTATTGATAATTTTTTTTAAAGAATTGTTTTTATTTTTAGAAATACTTATATTATATTTATGTTTACATATATATATATATATATATATAAATATATATGATATTTCTTTTTCTTTTTTTTAATAATTGCTTTTTCCTGACTAACCTGGCACGTAAGTAGAGGTTTTCCCTAGGTGTAACCTAAGCTGGCTTTTGCATGTCTTCCTGCTCTTTCTTAGTGACTGACTTGATTTGGAAACAGAAAGACCATTTGGATGCCACTTGGCTAAAGCTCCTGTCAACATGTTCAGCTCAAAAGGAGGTGTCGGTAGCCAGGGCTCTGCAGGCAGCATTTGCAAGGGAACCTGCATGGATTGTGTTCCCTCCATGGAAGAGTCTGTGGCAGCAGAGTCTGTCATTTCCTCCATTTGCTGGGTCAAGTGGGACAACTTTAAAAATGTGGACTGGGAATCTTTCTTGGAAGACCGTCTAAAAATGCTTGGGCTCTTTAGAGTTTCACCTAAGAATCTGCTTCATTTTCTCTTGCCCACTGCAGGTCACCTGACCCATGTACTTGAGGTGCCGATCCTGAGGTGAGTGAGAAAGGAACATTTGATGTTCCTGGTGTTTAAAAGTTTTTAAGCAAGCTGTGAGCCTGGCCTATGGCAGTAGAGTGTAGAGGGCCAGCTGAGTAGGCTGAAGGAAAATCCATTGCCATGCCTGCAGCAGCAAGGGTAAAGGCATCACTGGCTATTTCCTAATTTTCCATTACAGAGCTTTAAAAGAACTAAAAGCCCAGTTTTGCAGAGAGAACATTGCTTCTTGAAAGTAGCCGGGAGGAATATCTAATTTAGAACAATTTGCAGTATACTTGAATCAGCCCATTTTAATTTAGTCAGCGTGCCTTAGAATCCCACTGCTATCAAAGCTGATGATTTGTGCTTAGTTGAGCTTTGTTCTGGTTTAGGGTGAATTGGGAGAAATCTCCCAAATAGGGTCCCTCTGGGAAGCAAACCCAAATGGCCTCTCCCCAAACTGGTCTGGAAAAGAACTTCCTCTCAGAAGAGTGGAAAAAAACTATTTATTTAGCAAAGTTCCCACAAGCACGAACATTAATAACATGAAACAACAAAACCCCTCGCTGCTCCAAAGAGCAAAGGCAAAATTGTGGGAGTCCTTGATGTGGGTGAAACTCGGCAGGCTCAATCTCTTATCAGCCCAGATTGGTTTTCCCCGACGCTGCCAGTTGGACTTTTTCCACCTTTCCAGCCAACCCCACAGAGCATTGGCCACCATCCATGAATCAGTGTAGAGGTAGAGCTTTGGCCACTTCTCTCTTTCAGCAATGTCCAGGGCTAGCTGAACGGCTTTGAGTTCAGCAAGTTGACTCGATCCACCTTCTCCTTCAGTGGCTTGTGCAACATGTCGTGTGGGGCTCCATACAGCTGCCTTCCATTTCCGGTTCATGCCTACAATGCGACAGGAACCATCAGTGAAAAGAGCGTACTGTGTCTCTTCTACTGGCAGTTGGTTGTACGGTGGTGCTTCTTCAGCCCGTGTCACTTGTTCCTGCTCCTCTTTGTCCATGAGGCCAAAGCTTTCACCTTCCGGCCAGATGGTAATAACTTCCAAAATCCCAGGGCGGTTTGGGTTTCCAATACGGGCACGCTGTGTGATGAGGGCAATCCATTTGCTCTATGTGGCGTCGGTGGCATGGTGGGTAGAGGGAACCTTTCCTTTAAACATCCACCCCAGCACAGGCAGTCAGGGTGCCAGGAGGAGTTGTGCCTCTGTACCAATCACCTCCGAGGCGGCTTGAACTCCTTCATAGGCGGCCAAGATTTCCTTCTCTGTGGGAGTGTAGTTGGCTTCAGACCCTCTGTAGCTTCGGCTCCAGAATCCCAGTGGTTGACCTCGAGTCTCACCCAGCACCTTCTGCCATAGGCTTCAGGACAGGCCATTGTTCCCAGCTGCTGAGTAGAGCACATTCTTCACCTCTGGTCCCATCCTCACTGGGCCAAGGGCTACCGCATGAGCGATCTCCTGCTTGATCTGGGCAAAGGCTTGCTGCTGTTCAGGGCCCCAGTGGAAATCGTTCTTCTTGTAGGTAACCAGGTAGAGAGGGCTCAAAATCTGGCTGTACTGGGGAATGTGCATTCTCCAAAAGCCTATGGCACCTAGGAAAGCTTGTGTTTCCTTCTTGCTGGTCAGTGGAGACATTGCGGTGATCTTGTTGATGACCTCAGTGGGAATCTGACGCCGTTACCATCTTCTCACTTTATTCCCAGGAACTGGATCTCTCGGGCAGGTCCCTTGACTGTGCTCTTCTTGATGGCAAAGCCGGCTTCCAGGAGAATCTGGATGATCTCCTCTCCTTTCTCAGACACTTCCATTGCCGTGTTGCCCCACACAATGATGTCATTGATGTATTGCAGATGTTCTGGAGCCTCTCCCTTTTCCAGTGCAGCCTGGATCAGTCCATGGCAGAAGGTGGGGCTGTGTTTCCACCCCTGGGGCAGTCGGTTCCAGGTGTACTGCACTCCCCTCCATGTGAAGGCAAACTGAGGCCTGCATTCTGCAGCCAGAGGAATGGAGAAAAATGCATTAGCAATGTCAATAGTGGTGTACCACCTCGCTGCCTTGGACTCCAGCTCGTACTGGAGTTCCAGCATGTCCGGCAAAGCAGCGCTCAGCGGTGGAGTCACTTCATTCAAGGCACGATAGTCCACAGTCAGTCTCCATTCTCCATCAGACTTGCGCACAGGCCAGATGGGGCTGTTGAAGGGTGAGTGGGTTTTGCTGACCACCCCTTGGCTCTCCAGCTCCCGGATCATCTTGTGGATGGGGATCACGGCATCTCGATTGGTCCGATACTGCCGGCGGTGCACCGTCGAGGTGGCAACTGGTACTTGTTGCTCTTCTACCTTCAGGAGTCCTACTGCAGATGGGTTCTCTGACAGTCCAGGCAAGGTGTTCAATTTCTTGATGCTCTCTGCCTCCACAGCAGCTATTCCAAAAGCCCATCTGAGTCCCTTAGGGTCTTTGTAATACCCATTCCGGAGGAAGTCAATGCCCAGGATACACGGGGCCTTTGGGCCGGTTGCAATCAGATGTTTCTGCCACTCCTTCCTGGTCAGGCTCACCTCGGCTTCCACCAGAGTCAGTTGCTGTGATCCCCCTGTCACTCCAGCAATGGAAATGGGTTCTGCCCCCACATGTTTTGGTGGCATCAGGGTACACTGCGCACCAGTATCTACCAAAGCTTCATATTTCTGTGGCTCTGATGTGCCAGGCCATTGAATCCACACAGTCCAAAAGACTCAGTTTTCCCGTGCCTTTTCCTGGCTAGAGGCAGGGCCCCTCTAGCACTGGTTATTATTCCCTTCCTGGGCATACACAGTAGAGCTTCCTTCAAGGGGGTCTGGCAGAGCCTCCTAACTTCTATAATGCCTGGGAGTTTGGTCATGGGAGGCTGAGGCTCCCTTCATTTTAATGGGAAGCCCTCAGTGAGTGTTTCTCTCCTTGAGTTCATGCACCCGTGCTGCCAGGACAGAAGTGAGTTTCCCATCTCACTTTCCCATGACTTCCTCATGATCACGCAGGAAAAACCAAAGGTCAGCTTTTGGGGTGTACCCTGTCTCTCTAGCTGGAGGGCATTGGGCTCTGGCTCTGGGGTCTGTAACTCGCACCGGTGCCATATGGGAACTGTTCCTCCTCATCTCGTCCCTCATGTCCCTCATCTCATCTTTGAGGTCCTTAACTGTTGGAAGAAGCTGCGGGAGACAAGTCTCATGCTTTTTATGATCAACAAGCTTCGTTTATTGTTTTCAATGTTATCACATTTATACAGGCAGTAATCAGCTCATACATATTGCAAAAGTATAGCTCATGATTGGCTATGTCTTTTACAATGCACGTTTTTTTGCAGTTAGCCTTGCAGTTGCAACTTTCTTAGCTTTGTGTACTTTCTTACATACTATGTATTCTCGACTTCTTTGTTGCTATGAAACATCTGTGCTCAAGGGTAGTGTTTTCTTGCCGTAGGTCACGTAGCTTTTAGCTACACTCTAACTGATTTGATATTAATATGGCTTTTGCTATGCAGCCATTCATTTGCTAAATTCTCTACACTTCTCTTGTTTTCTTTTAGCACTAGCAAAGAGGTGTTCCATTTGTCATTTACTAATTTCATCAAAGCGTTTTGCAAGCATTTAAAAAGACAAGGTAACAATAATAATAACACAAAAATCACAATTCTTACTGTAATTAAATGTTGTAACAAAGAAGTTAGCTAGGGTCTTAAACTCAAACTTTTTAGCTAGTTATCAAGCTCAAAGCTAGTGTCTTGCTGCAAATGTTTGGTCAGTGTGTGCAAAGTGTGCAATTGTGCATGTATAGAGCTGGAGTGGTCTGATAAGTTCATACAACACATCCCTTCAAACATTTCACAACCGTACCCTTGTGCTAATAATAGGAAATCAATTGCAGCCCTATTTTGTAGCGTGGCATGTCTTACTGAGTCTACATCTATCAATAATTGAGATAGTGCCACCGAGGTGGCATTCGTCTGTTTTGCCAACCAACAACCTAATTTGTTTAGCGTAGTCAAAGCTTGGGCTGCAGCAACACCTGGAGCAAAAAAGGATGCTAAAACTCTTTCTTCTGTTGACTAAAATGTTGCTTCGTTTTGACATTTTGGTTTGAATGCGTGTGTCATTCTCCTGACTCTGTGATGTTGCTTATGCATCTGGAGAATCATAGAAGTGTTTGGCGTAAGCAATGTTAATCGACTTAATGTGCATGGCTTTCTTTCTATCTTTGAGGGAATTCTGGCTTAAGCTTGATCACTACAAATTAAAAATACTCTAAAGGCAATGCTATGGGATTATGGGATGACAGAGATATGTTGGGACTTGTATAGTTGCACCATTGAGTGTCATTTCTATAAATGGCCAATGTAGCGTTAACATTTATCAGGTATGCCCTATTGACACCTTTTCGTCCAGGTCTGGCACGATATACACTTGTCCAATTGAAATATATGCACTAATTTGCTTTTAAGGAACTTAATATCTCAAGTTCTTGAGGCTCTAAAGAGGCTATAGGGAAATGGGGCATCACTTGATCCCATTGATCAGCATACAAAATTGTCTCATTTGATTTACAATTATGTGCTGACTGTGGACAGGGCAGCTCATCTAAGGGCACTCCCACTAAACACGTAGAAAAGGGGTTACCGGGTGAGGATAATGCCAAACATATTGATTCCTGTCCTGTTTTGTTTGCTAAGGTTACCCAGATGTTTTCTTTGGGCTGCGGGAGTATCTAATAAGTGCTAATGCAATGGACATTGCAATGCTACAAAAAAACATATTAGGCTAAACATTGTGGCTTTTCTTGTTAAATTTCTTTCTATCTTTTTGCTTATGCCTCTCGGCTGCTATCTGTCTAAATCTGCAGCAAAGCTCTTCTCAATCTTGCGGTTTCACCGCCCACTGCTGAGGGATTTTACAGACAACATCACACTGCTTCTGTAATACTTGGGAAGTACTAAGAGCTTTAGCTCTCTATGTCAGATGCTTAAGTTCTTATTGAGCACATGTTAAGGCTTGTTGTTCTGTACTTTCAAATAATTGAACAGCTAGAGGAAATGGCAACTTAGTGCTTGACTCTAGAGTTTGCTGAACGTTTTCATTCTTTTATTTCTTTCTGCAGGAAGCACACTACAGCTCTCTCTTGGTCTGCGTCTGATGAACTCAACTATCTCTTTCACAACTTTCACAATGTATTAGTAACCAAGCACAATGATTACGGTCCCAACAGTTCAAGCATGCACAAAGTCTCAATTCTCCAGTGTTATAACTAGCTAAGCAAGCAAGCAAGTACGCCAGTTGTTGTGGGGTCCGTACATCCACTTGGGCTGGACTAAAGACAGTCTGCAAAAAGGATCTATGTGGCTGAATCAGTAGCTTCAGATGCAGCTGTATGTTCCTGACGGTCTCCACCTTGAGGCGGGCTTGCTGGTTTAACCCAGCGCGCAGGAATCCACTCGGAGCCTGTGGGGGTAGAGATACAAAGGTAACCCCTACCCCAGTAAAGCACTTTAGCCGGGCCTTTCCACACTCCTGTCTTAAGGCATTTATAATTAACCCACATCTCAGCCTGTTCATCCTTTTCTGTAATGGACCTGTCGGTGCGATGAGACACAGCTGCTGGAACTTCTGATGATCCAAAAATACAAAGATAATTTAAAACAAACAATGTTTTAGACAGCCTTTCCTGCACATCCAAAATATCTTTGAACTTCTCTAAATATCTTTTGAGTGTACTATTTGCTCTTTCTACTATAGCTTGTCTTAAAGGGTTGTGGGGTATCTTTGTTACATGTTTAACTCTTTATTGTTGTAGGAATCTCTGGACTCTCTGGCTAGTATAGGAAGGTCTATTATCTGTTTTTACTTGATTGCAAACTTCTATTACAGCAAAACAGCTAGTTAGGTGTCTGATTACATGAGATCTCTTTTCTTCTGGTTGGGCAGTAGCTTAAAGTTACTGTGTGTGTCAATAGTGACATGCAAGTATTTCAGACTACTAAAGTTAGGCACGAGTGACATCTATCTGCTAAATGTCATTGACTGCTGTTTTCTGAGGGTTGACTTCTATACTTAAATTCACACTATTATTATGATTTGCACAAATAGGGCAACTCCTGACAATAGCTGTGGCGTCTGCATGTGAGATTTGAAACTGTTTTTGCAAACTCTTAGCGTTCTGATGGAACATGGAGTGGGCCTCTTTAGGTAGGGTGAACTGTGACATTGGTACTGTAACTGCAGTGGATACTAGTTTATCTGCTTTTTGATTTCTTTCTCTTTGATTTCCTTCCCCCAGACCAATGTCCCATTGGTGGCTTCTAATGTGAGTAATAGAATAGGGCTCAGTCCTATTTCTCAAGGCACGCCTCAATTGTAAAAACAGTTCATACAGTCTCTTGTTCTGAACCTCCTTAATGGTGGCATCCTCGATTCTTGACACAACACCTACCACATAAAGTGAATCCGATACTACATTTAAGGGTTCACTTATGTGAGTCACTGCCCATACTACAGCTAAAAGCTCCAAAGTTTGAAAACTATCCTCAGGCTCTGCTTCCAGGATTTGCTGATGCCATTCTTTTTCTTTCTTCCAGACTATAGCCGCTCTGCGTGTCTTCTTTCCCGCATCAGTGAAGGCTGTTATGGCATTGGGAATAGGCTTTTCTTTCCTCAATGGTTTGCTGATCCAGCTCCATTCACCAATCCACTTTAACATCCTGGGCACAAGAGACCCTGTCTCTATTTGTGCTCCTGAGTCCAGCAATGCTTCGGCTAGGTCGACAGAATTTAGAAGATACCAGTCCAGTGTGGCTTTTTCCATGGGCAGGTTAATTGTCGCTGGTTCTAGACAGTTGATCTCCATTACACGCATACGCCCCTTCTTAATTACTGCTGCCAAGTTTTTGATTTTTGTGGTTATTGTTTTCCGTTTCTGTAAAGGCGGTGAGATCCATTCCAGTACTCTCTCCCCCGTTTTCTTTTGAGGTTGGGTAACTGCTCCTAAGAGATGCATGTCAGCGTGCCAGATAGTGAGATGTAAAGGCAATTCAGGATCCATCCGTGACACAAAGCCTTTTAAAACACAGTCCATAATGTGCTGCAAGGTTTCCTGTTGTTTTTCCGTAAGTGTCACAGGAGTACAGGGATCAGTGCCTTTTAGCAAGGTCTGCAGGTCTTCTAACAGGTTGTTGGGAATGCTTGTGACAGGCTTTAACTACTGCAAGTCACCCAGCCAATCAAACATGCCACTGTAGGAGGAAGTGGAGCAATAGAAAATGATGCTGCAGCCTGCTTGCCATCTATTTCCACCTTGAGTACGGGTGTGCGATTTGCCAGTGTCATTCCACCGATCCCTGTCACTGTGATAGCAGAGGACTGCACTGGCCAGTCCGAGGGCCACTCTCCAGGGGCGATAATGCAGGTGTCGGCCCCCGTATCCAACAATCCGATCAATGTAATGCTCCGATTCTGAAAAGAAAGTCGACATGGCCTTTTTGGACGAGTTGTCAAATCAATAGTGAGCAAGGTTAACCCTCCAGTTGAGCCAAAGCTTCCCTGCCGTCTGGGATCCTTTTTTAAGGGCATCAATCCCTTTGTCATCTGTGGAAGCGGTATTAATTGAGCTAGCCGTTGTCCTTTTGAGACTTTTACTGGAGGGTAGGGGGTGTGGACCATGATCATAATTTCCCCCTCATAGTCCAAATCTATTACACCCGGTATTACAAACAGTCCCAACATGCTTGCAGACGATCGGCCTAAGAGTAGTCCCCCGACAGGTTGTCCATTTATCAGGATAGGTCCAATTAGTCCTGTGGGGATCTTTTGTGGTTGACTGGTCATAATTGTAACGTCTATTGAGGCTGCCACGTCCAGGCCGAGGCTTCCCCTGGTGGCTGGTTGTAATTGCTGTTGAGTCCTGATGGCAGGAGTTCTCCGCAGCGGCCACTTGGAGGGGCGCAAGAGCTGCCAGGACCTGAGTTTGCGCGGCTTTTGACTGCTCCTGTAATGACTTTGCCTGCTCTTGTAACCCCTCCCCTATCTTTTGCAAAGCATCCACTAAAAAAGCCTGAGAACCCGATGGAAGGGAGGCTGCCTTCTCTAACAAGTCCGGGATTGTCCAGTCCCCTGGCATAGTATTAATAAGGGTTCTAGTTGAGGAATTACAATTCTGTAACACACATTGTTTTAGTAAGGCCCCTTGCATAAATTCAGCCACCCCAGCTTTTGTTATAGCATCCATTAGTTTATCTACGAAGGTGCCTAGTGACTCCTCCCTCCCCTGCTTTATCCCCATGTAAATAGGTGTACCCCCTGGCGTTTTAATTTTCTCCATGGCTCTCTTTTGTCTCCCTCCTCCACCCCCTGCCGGGCTTGCCTAGTCCACAGCTCACACCTTTCTCTAGCCATAGCCTCCGCGGGGTCAGATTCAGCCCCTGGGACAGGCTCAGGTTTTCCGGGGGGGTTGGCCGCCTGGGGAGGACAACGAGCTGACCTTTCAGGCTCATTATCAGTGTCGTCTGCCTCCTTCCAAGGGGGTGCAGATGGTGCTGGAGCCGGCAAATTGACTGTTGTAAAAGCGGGGGGGTTTGGAGCACTAGCATTCCACTGCAATTCATAATCCTTATTCCTTTCTTGTGCAACTTTCACCTCCTCAGCTGCCCTCTTTTCTGCCTGACTCATTAACAATTCATTTTGCACCACTTTCCACAATTTACTCATCTTTTTAGCGGATTTATCATCTTCTAATACTAACTCCCAGAGCTTATCCCCGAAGTTTCTCCACTCCCCCACATCATGAACAGTATGAGGATTAACAAAGAAACCGTAAGAGGTAGCAAACTTCAGAAGCGAGGGGAGTTCCTTATCCAAGTCTATCCCCTTAATCTGCCTTTTCCTTAGAAATGCTGTGAATAATTCATATGCCGCTTGCCTGTCCATACCAACGTCAGCGCTGTTGCAGCCCCTCCAGGTCTCGGCAGCACGTATCGGCCGAGCCCACTGCTGTGGTCACTCGGGACTCGGAGCCTCTTCTAGTGCTCTGTAGTCGGCCCTCTAGCTGCAGGACCCGAACCCAACGCAGCCTCCAACAATCGTGGTAGCGTGTCCCCCGTTTTCTTCTGGCCAGCAGAAATGACAGGGCGATATCACATCATCAGGGTCACCATTTGTTGGAAGAAGCCACAGGAGACAAGTCTCATGCTTTTCATGATCAACAAGCCTCGTTTATTGTTTTCAATGTTATCACATTTATACAGACAATAATTAGCTCATACATATTGCAAAAGTATAGCTCACGATTGGTTATGTCTTTTATAATGCACGTATTTTTGCAGTTAGCCTTGCAGTTGCAACTTTCTTAAGCTTTTTGTACTTTCCCACATACCATGTATTCTCAACTTCCCCATTGCTATGGAACCTCTGTGCTCAAGGGCAGTGTTTTCTTGCCGTAGGTCACATAGCCCTCAGCTACACTCTGACCGATTTGATATTAAATATGGCCTTTGCTATGCAGCCATTCATTTGCTAAATTCTCCACAGATACCATCTTATTGTTCTATCTGGTGGGGAGGAAGGCATGTCTCCAGCTCATTCATCCATGCACTGATTCTGTACAGGGGGGTATCTCGGAAATAGTGTTTTTTTATACAGGACTAGCATGTTTCTAATAAAACTCGAATTAACTATATATTTATAACACAAAGAAAGTTTATTTACACACTCTAAAGAATTAAGGGAAAAAAAAGAAATTGAAACTTCAAAACACTTCCCTTTCTCCCATAGACTGTTACCTTTCCCATAACCAACACAGAGAGACAAAAGTATGATTTTCAGTCAGTTTCAACCATTTAAACATTATCTTTCATCACCTTGGAAGAGGAGTCTCTCTGGAGTCCATGAAGACATTCACCACAAGAAACAGTCTGGTGGCTCCTAATGTCACGAACCTGACACCACCTAGGATTTTGCAGATTGTGCCATCTCACCCGTGAGCAGCCTTTCTCTAGGCTACTCATGGGCCTCTCAGCATATTTGAGGTGTTTGTTTAAGAATTCTTTTTTTAGTATTTCACAAAGATTCTCTTCTTCTATCTTTAAAATTGTCTCTCTCTCAAGAGACCTCCTTTAACTAGAGCTAAAGGGCCAAATCTGCGTCTCAGACAGCTGAGACCTCTTTTTATCTCAGGAGCTGGGGAACTTACTCTACAACATTCTCAATGAAATCTCAATTACATCGGTCTATTACCTTCAGCTAGAACAGCATTCCCCCAAAAAAGCATCAATAGATTACAAGAAATAGTCCATTTCTCCATGGTTTACATCTAGAGAAGTCCAGTCAAAAATGTCCATTTCCTCAATCCTTTCTTCCAGATAACCTTTATCAGCTCTTTTGCTGACTGTATCATGCTGTCTCTCTACATTTTAAATCACTCTGATCTTCTTCTCTTTCTCTGGGAAAGGGTTGGAGTTCTGAAAGCTTCATGTTGCCAGGAAAGGGTTAAATCTAACCAAGGCCTTTCTCTCTTTCTCTCTGCAGCTCACAGATGTTAGAATGGTATTTAAACCTTTTATGTCCATGAAGACGTAACTACTTTCAATTGGTTCTTTCCTGAACTTGCCAAAAACTCACTTCCTAGTCAAAACCACCACAGCATGGGAACTGATTCAAAAAGATACATGAAAACTTTTTGTTAAGTTAGACTACATGCATAAGTAAATGAGTACATGTGCCTCATTAACTTTCTGTAAAACTTTTGCCAATTATATTGACGCTAATTGCTTTGCACCAATGAATATAAGAAGTTATTGTGATGTAGTCAATGATTTAAGATCACAGTTTGTTAAGAGTATATAAGCTAGAGAACAGGCAGAATAAAAACTTCTTCCATTTTGGATCCTGATCACGTGTGTGTGTGTGTCACATCTGACCTAACAGTAACAGCCAGGGTGGAGCTGTCCAGCATTGCCCTCAGCTCTGGGCACTGTGGGTTCACCTGTGGGGGAAAAAGAACAAAATTTGGGACATTTTCCCACTCTAAATTGGGAATTTCCAACCCTGAAATTGGTGGGTTTAACCCCAAAATGTTTGATATATCAGGTCTACCCAATGAAATTAATGGAGGTTTTTTTTAAAACAGGTCTACCCACTGAAATGAATGACAGGGAAAGCAAATCTACCCATTGAACTGAATGGAGCAGAAAGCCATGAGTTCTACCCATTGAAATCAATGGATGGAAAAAGACACCAAGTCTACCCCAATAGCATCAAAAGGGATTATGGACACCAGGTCTACCGATTCAAGTCAATGGGATAAATGGGACACCACATCTACCCAGTTGAAGCAGAGGAGAATCACGACGACCAGTTTGGGCAAGGGCCTAAAAGTTTTTGGAGGTACCCAGGTGTATCCAGGTGATTTTGAGGGGGGATCCAGGTGATTTTGGGGGGTATGCAGGCAATTACTGGGGGATCCAGGTGATTCCTGGGGGTACCCAGGTGATTTTTTGAGGGTACCCCGGTTATTTTTGGGCTACCGAGATGTACCTAGGTGATTTGGGGGAGATCCAAGTGACTTTTAGGAGTATCCAGGTGCTTTTTGGGGGTTTCCAGGTGATTTTGGGGAGTATCCAGGTGATTTTTGGGGGGTACCCAAGTGACTTTTTGAGAAAGCAAGGTGATTTTGGGGGGTATTCAGGTGATTTTTTGGGGGTATCTAGGTGATTTGGGGGGTTCCCAGGTGTCCCCACTCACCCTGACAGGCCAGGAGAAGAAGACAGCACCGTTGCACCCTCCCAGGCAATGTGGACACAGATGACCCTTGGTGGCAGGGGGGCTGTGGAGGGACACCCCAAAATTCAGGAGGCACCCCAACATCTGGGGGGCACTGAATCATGATTTTAAAGAGTTAAGATTTTAGCTAAGCAATGGAAGTAATTTCTATTGATCAGGGTGTAAATTAGATAAACAAATGATAGGTTAATGATTATTAGATGCCTAAACTAGAGCTAATTGCTGTATTGTTTGCCAGTATGAGCTTGTTTATAGAAGGAAGTGCAGTAAGAGAACCGTTATAAGAACAGATTGAAACCAGTAAGAACAATGACCAGCACCTGGACTTTTAATCAATCAATCACAAAGCAGGGGGCCTTGGATTGTGCCAGAGGGTCACACAGACCTGATGAAGACTCTCCTGACTTCATCCTTTGAGACCACTGACCCAGTTCAAGAGAAGAATTGTGCACACGTGAAGGACTAATAGCCTCATTTAATACAGAGCGGGGATGGGAGGTGCTGGGGTTATGCACATGTATTGTATGTAAGATCTTGGGAAATAAATGGAGGGCAAACCTTGTACGGGGCAGTCACGGCTTTCGGAGATGACTCCCGTGCCACCCACCGGTGTTAATAAACCTTCCACTTTCTAACTGTAACTGCTTAGAGAGTCTCTGCCCATGGTCACATCTGTTTTTGTGAATAACTGCTGAGATTGTCTGAAACTTTGGAGTTTTAGATTGCTAAAAAAGGAAGAAAACCCATCTTTGCCAGAGTGCAGCCAGTTCTCCAAGCAAAGCAGGTCCCAGGTGGGTGAAGAGAGACGGGATGGGGTTGGGGCATGTGGAGCAAGGTTATCCACACTGGCTCAGACCTAGAGGCACCGCTTCTCTGAACAGGCCAGACCTCCTGAGGATAGACCTTTGATCAATTATCCATCCCTGAATGTTGCAGTCATTTCTTCTCTGAAGAGAAAATACACCCTTGAAAATAGCATTGTCGGGTTTTTTTAAATATTTCACCATAACTCCAGGAGAAAAGACTTCCTATTGAACTGCACCAGACCAGAGGAAAATCAAGGCACAGCCATGGTTTGTCAGGACTTGCTTTATCCCAATGAGCCCCGTGGTGCATTTGGTGCTGAGCCCTGGAACTTCAGGGCCTGAGAGGAGATTGCAAAAACCTTGCCTGGAGTCAAAGTCAGAGGAAACACCCAAAGTGTCTCAAAGCATTAATGGGTCCCACAATGCTCAATCCGAACACAGGCTCCTCATGAGGTCGGTAGAGGAGAGAACTGGAGGCCAGGATTACAAAAAACCTCTCAGAGACTCAGCATGAGATGGAAATCCAAAGTAAAATCCAAAGTATCTTAAAAATCTTGAGTATCTCAAAGCATTACTGAGCCCCACTGTGTGTCACTGCAAAGCTCTCAAGGGACTCATTAAAGCAGAGAATTGGATGCCAGGATTGCACAAAAACTTCTCAGACACTCAGTGGCAAAAAGAAGTATTTAAATTAACCCTGAGTACCTTAAAGTATTAATAAACCCCACTGAGTGTTGTTACTGGCTAAGAATCCCAAGGGACTCATTAAAGCAGATAATTGTGGCCATGATTGCACAAAACTTTCAGACTTAGTGTCAAAAAACGTTCTGTAATAAACTTTGAGTATCCTGAAGTATTAATGAACCCCACTGAGTGTTTTTACTGACAAAGAATCCCCAGGGACTTCTTAAAGGAGATAATTGGGACCATGATTGCACAAACTTTTCCTACAGTCAGTTTTCAAACAGAAACACCAAGTACCCTAAAAGAACTGAAGTACCTGGAAGCATTAATGAGCCCCACTGAGTGTTGTTACTGACAAAGCCTCTCAAGGGACTCATTAAAGCAGAGAATTGGAGGCCAGGATTGCACAAACCTCTCAGAGACTCCAAGGCAAAAGCCAAACCCAAAGTCCTTGGAAAAACCTGCAGTCCCTGGCAGCATGAAGAAGGCCCCCAGGGCCATTGCTGACCAAGGCTCCTTCCCCAGGGACTCCTTCCAGCACATCCTGGAGGCCACTGGCATGGGAGGGGGATGCTGAGGGCAGCACAAGGGGCTGACAGTGCCCAGCCTTGCTGGGGCTGTGCCAGGAGGCCCCAGGGCCTCAGGACAAGGTGTCTCCTCAGTGTCCTTGGTGGCACAGAGGCTGCTGTGGCCCAGGGCACCAAGCCTTGGCTTCTCTTTGTCCCCACCTGTCATCACTGCCTGCAGTTCTCTGCTCTGCCTGGGGCCTGGGGACACTTTCTGTGTCGTGTCCCTCAGTGGGACCCATTAAAACTTCCAGAAACTTTGGAGTTGGCTTCTGCCTTGGAGTTCTGGAGAGGTTTCTTCAGCTCCCTCTCGGGGACTGATGTTCAGGGCCTCAGCACATAGCCCCGAGAGGGTCATTAAAGTCCTTGTGCTGTGTCTGTGCTAATGAGCTGGGCTGAGCTCATCATCCAGAGGGAGATCCTGGCAAGCAAGAAGAGCTTAAAAACACATTTCTCTGGATGAGCAGCTTTTCTCCCAGCCCAGCAGGGCTGGGGCACTGCCTGCAGCCACCCTGGGTACAGCACAGAGGCACAGAGAGCTTCAATCACTCAGGGCTGGGAAGGTGCTGAGAAGGGACTGGGGGAGAATCACTGCCAGCCCTTGGCACAGGAACCTCTGGCTGCAGGACAATGCAGCTGCAGCTCCTGCACTGATCTCCTCAAGCTGCAACATCCCAATGCCTACAGACTCTGTGAGTACATTCTCTGATGATCTCTTGTGTAGAGCAGCCAGGGGTGCCCAGGGCTGTGGTGCAGAGCAGGGTCCTGCAGCCCAGGGTGCTGTGCTGGCCCAGGGACTCTGCTGCCTGCCAGGGACAGCTCTCAGCCAGCCCGGGGAGCTGCTCCCAGCACTGGGGGACAAGATCTGGGTGGAAGGCGACAGCTGTTAAAGCGTGGAAGTCTTCTCCTTTTGTGGTGAGGATGCTGCAGTGCTTAGGACTGCTCCTAGCATGACATTTAACTGCAGAAAATTTCCAAGTAGATTATACAGGGAGGACAGCAAAGCAGAGTTTTCATACAAGGAAAAATTCTGTTTTCTTAAAGACTGCTCTGTGTTGCCTGGATGGGATATTGCACATAGATATTAATCTCTCAACTCAGGTTGAGAAAAATAAAACAATTTTCTCTCAGGTTCTAATAAACCAGGCAGTAACAGAAATCAGCACAGGGTCCCTTGGAGGCAGCACCAGTGTCGCTTTTCCAGCCTCCTCAGGGTTGCTCTGACATTGCCATCAGAGCCTGCAGAGCCAGAGCTGGCCCTGAGCAGTGCCTGAGCTGGGAGGGGTCTGCAGGGCAGAGCGGAGCCCCCAGGGCTGGGCTGGGCTCTGGCAGCACAGGCAGGGCCCAGCCCTGGGCACAGGGAAGCAGCTGCAGGCAGGGACAGATGCAGGAAGCAGAGCCCTGGGCAGGCAGTGGGGGAAAAGTGCCACCAAGCTGTGCTGGGATATTGAAAGTCCTCTCCAAACTGACCTATTCCATGATTACTTTATTTACAGATCCTCATCTCCAGCCACAGCAAATGTCCAACAGCAGCTCCATCAGCCACTTCCTCCTGCTGGCATTGGCAGACACGCGGCAGCTGCAGCTCCTGCACTTCTGCCTCTTCCTGGGCATCTCCCTGGCTGCCCTCCTGGGCAACGGCCTCATCATCAGCGCCGTAGCCTGCGGCCACCTCCTGCACAGCCCCATGTTCTTCTTCCTGCTCAACCTGGCCCTCACCGACCTGGGCTGCATCTGCACCACTGTCCCCAAAGCCATGCACAATTCCCTCTGGGACACCACAACCATCTCCTATGCAGGATGTGCTTCTCAGATCTTTTTCTTTATGTTCTTCATGTCAGCAGAGTTTTCCCTGCTGACCATCATGTGCTACGACCGCTACGTGTCCATCTGCAAACCCCTGCACTACGGGACCCTCCTGGGCAGCAGAGCTCATTTGTTGCCAGGAAAGGGTTAAATCTAACCAAGGCCTTTCTCTCTTTCTCTCTGCAGCTCACAGATGTTAGAATGGTATTTAAACCTTTTATGTCCATGAAGACGTAACTACTTTCAATTGGTTCTTTCCTGAACTTGCCAAAAACTCACTTCCTAGTCAAACCACCACAGCATGGGAACTGATTCAAAAAGATACATGAAAACTTTGTTAAGTTAGACTACATGCATAAGTAATGAGTACATGTGTCATTAACTTTCTGTAAAACTTTTGCCAATTATATTGACGCTAATTGCTTTGCACCAATGAATATAAGAAGTTATTGTGATTAGTCAATGATTTAAGATCACAGTTGTTAAGAGTATATAAGCTAGGAGAACAGGCAGAATAAAAACTTCTTCCATTTTGGATCCTGATCACGTTGTGTGTGTTGTCACATCTGACCTAACAGTAACAGCCAGGGTAGAGCGTCCAGCATGCCCTCAGCTCTGGCACTGTGGGTTCACCGTGGGGGAAAAAGAACAAAATTTGGGACATTTTCCCACTCTAAATTGGGAATTCCAACCCTGAAATTGGTGGGTTTAACCCCAAAATGTTGATATATCAGGTCTACCCAATGAAATTAATGGAGGTTTTTTAAAACAAGTCTACCCACTGAAATGAATGACAGGGAAAGCAAATCTACCCATTGAACTGAATGGAGCAGAAAGCCATGAGTTCTACCCATTGAAATCAATGGATGGAAAAAGACACCAAGTCTACCCCAATAGCATCAAAAGGATTATGGACACCAGGTCTACCGATTCAAGTCAATGGATAAATGGACACCACATCTACCCAGTTTGAAGCAGAGAGAATCACGACGACCAGTTGGGCAAGGGCCTAAAAAGTTTTTGAGGTACCAGGTGATCCAGGTGATTTTGAGGGGGATCCAGGTGATTTTGGGGGGTATGCAGGCAATACTGGGGGATCCAGGTGATTCCTGGGGTACCCAGGTGATTTTTGAGGGTACCCCGGTTATTTGGGCTACCGAGATGTACCTAGTGATTTTGGGGGAGATCCAAGTGACTTTTAGGAGTATCCAGGTGCTTTTTGGGGTTTCCAGGTGATTTTGGGAGTATCCAGGTGATTTTGGTATCCCAAGTGACTTTTTGAGAAAGCAAGGTGATTTTGGGGAGGTATTCAGGTGATTTTTTGGGGTATCTAGGTGATTTGGGGGTTCCAGGTGTCCCCACTCACCCTGACAGGCCAGGAGAAGAAGACAGACCGTTGCCCTCCCAGCAATGTGGGACACAGATGACCCTGGTGCAGGGGCTGTGGAGGGACACCCCCAAAATTCAGGGGGCACCCCAACATCTGGGGGCACTGAATCATGATTTTAAAGAGTTAAGATTTTAGCTAAGCAATGGAAGTAATTTCTATTGATCAGGGTGTAAATTAGATAAACAAAATGTAGTTAATGATTATTAGATGCCTAAAACTAGAGCTAATTGCTGTATTGTTTGCCAGTATGAGCTTGTTTATAGAAGGAAGTGCAGTAAGAGAAACCGTTATAAGAACAGATTGAAACCAGGAAGAACAATGACCAGCACCTGGACTTTTAATCAATCAATCACAAAGCAGGGGGCCTTGGATTGTGCCAGAGGGTCACACAGACCTGATGAAGACTCTCCTGACTTCATCCTTTGAGACCACTGACCCGTTCAAGAGAAGAATTGTGCACACGTGAAGGACTAATAGCCTCATTTAATACAGAGCGGGGATGGGAGGTGCTGGGTTATGCACATGTATTGTATGTAAGATCTTGGGAAATAAATGGAGGGCAAACCTTGTACGGGGCAGTCACGGCTTTCGGAGATGACTCCCGTGCCACCCACCGGTGTTAATAAACCTTCCACTTTCTAACTGTAACTGCTTTAGAGAGTCTCTGCCCATGGTCACATCTGTTTTTGTGAATAACTGCTGAGATTGTCTGAAACTTTGGAGTTTTAGATTGCTAGAAAAGGAAAAAACCCATCTTTCCAGAGTGCAGCCAGTTCTCCAAGCAAAGCAGGTCCCAGGGGGTGAAGAGAGACGATGGGGTTGGGGCAGTGGAGCAAGGTTATCCACACTGGCTCAGACCTAAGGCACCGCTTCTCTGAACAGGCCAGACCGTCCTGAGGAAGACCTTGATCAATTATCCATCCCGAATGTGCAGTCATTTCTCTCTGAAGAGAAAATACACCCTTGAAAAAATAGCATTTCGGATTTTTTTAAATATTTCACCATAACTCCAGGAGAAAAGACTTTATTGAACTGCACCAGACCAGAGGAAAATCAAGGCACAGCCATGGTTTGTCAGGACTTGCTTTATCCCAATGAGCCCCGTGGTGCATTTGGTGCTGAGCCCTGGAACTTCAGGGCCTGAGAGGAGATGCAAAAAACCTTGCCTGGAGCAAAGTCAGAGGAAACACCCAAAGTGTTCTCAAAGCATTAATGGGTCCCACAATGCTCAATCGAACACAGGCTCCTCATGAGGTCGGTAGAGGAGAGAACTGGAGGCCAGGATTACAAAAAAACTCTCAGAGACTCAGCATGAGATGGAAATCCAAAGTAAAACCAAAGTATCTTAAAATCTTGAGTATCTCAAAGCATTACTGAGCCCCACTGTGTGTCACTGCAAAGCTCTCAAGGGACTCATTAAAGCAGAGAATTGGATGCCAGGATTGCACAAAAACTTCTCAGACACTCAGTGGCAAAAAGAAGTCCATGAAGGTATTCGCCATAAGAAACAGTTTGGTGGCTCCCAAAGTCACAAACCTGCAACTGCCTGGAATTTTGCAGATTGTGCCATCTCACCCATGAGCAGCCTTTCTCTTGGCTACTTATGGCCTCTCAGCATATTTGGGGTATTGTTTAGGAGTGCTTTTTTTAGTATTTCACAAAGATCTTCTTCTATCTTTAAAATCCTCTCTCTCTCTCCCTCTCGATCTCCTTTTACTAGAGCTAAAGAGCCAAATCTGCATTACAGACAGCTGAGACCTCTTTTTATCTCCGGAGCTGGGGAACTTACTCAACAACATCCTCAATGAAATCTCAATTACATCAGTCTATTACCTTCAGCTAGAACAGCATTCCTCTAAAACAGCATCAATAGATTACAAGAAATAGTCCATTTCTCCATGGTTTACATCTAGAGAAGTCCAGTAAAAAAATGTCCACCTCCTCAACCCTTTCCTCCAGACAACTTTTATCAGTTCTTTTGCTGACTGTATCATGCTGTCTCTCTCCATTTTAAATCACTCTGATCTTCTTCTCTTTCTCTGGGAAAGGGTTGGAGTTCTGAAAGCTTCATGTTGCCAGGAAAGGGTTAAATCTGCCCAAGGTCTTTCTCTCTCTCTCTGCAGCTCACAGATGTCAGAGTGCAAGGCCCACGCTGGTGATGGGCGGTGTGGGGGGGAACAGGCTCAGGAAGGGCTGATGGATCACTTCCCCCACCCCTGCTCAGATCCAAAGCAGACCCAGCATCAGACTCACTTCCTGGGGCCCAGGGGTGGTGGTGGGGGAGAGATCTTCTCCTCCCCTGGGCCAGCAGCACCAGAAAACCAGGGGCCCAGGCCACAGCCTGGATAGGGCCTTCTGCCACAGCCCTGGGCTGCAGCTTTCTCTCTCTTTCCCTCCCTGCAGAGGCTGGCAGGGGAAGAAGCCCCCGGCACAGGCCAGGCTTGGTGGACCCAGCTGGGCACAGCCCCGGCCACTCAGAGGGCAGCGGGGCCTGGCCCGGGGTCCCCTGCTGCCTAGGGTGTGTTACCTGTGCTCTTGACTGGAAGGAAAAAGGGAGTTTCTTCCAATCTCCCTTATATTTAAACCCTGTACGATCATGGAGATTTAACTATTTTCAATTGGTTCTCCTGAACTTCCTGAAAACTCACTTGCTGGTCAAAACCACCACAGCATGGGAACCGATTCAAAAAGATAAATGAAAATTTTTATAAGTTAGACTATGTGCATAAGTAAACGTGCATATGTGCCTTATTAACTTTCTGTAAAACTTTTGCCAATTATATCCATTTATAACCTATTCATTGGTGCTAATTCCTTTGCACTAATGAATATGTTATAAATGGATATGATTTGTGCTAACTAAATGGTAATTATATTGGTATTTTAAAAAATATTTTATAAAGTAAAAAAAGAAAAAGTATAAGTAATTAGTGTTACAGAACTAATGGGCCCCTTTTGCAGATGTTACATGGGAAAATGGGATATAGGATAGAGTACTGAGATAAGTAGTCCTCTCAAATTAGAGGATTTGCCTTGAAATAGTCAAATTTGGGATTAGTCCAGGTATGGAGTCTAAGTTGTGCCTTTAATAGAGCTTGTTTTTGGAACAATGTTTAGATATATAACGCAATGCTTGGTATGCATGTGCAATTGGTAGGGTTGTTCAGAGGACAGTGATGAAGAGCGGGGGTCTTCATCCCAAAGACCACCAAAAGAAGACAGAAGACCCCCTAGCTGAAGCATGCACCATGAAGAATGGTGATGTAGATTTCTAGAATCAAAAATAGGTGGAGATTTACTGGAAGTATTGATGAATATGTATAGGCAGATCATAGAAGTTTTGTTTGAGGTAATCCTGCTTTGTACGTTAGGCAGGGTGGGAATCCCCCTCCGTACCCTGGTCATTTTTGCTTATACACTTTCCAAACCTTAATTATACTCAATTAATCACTTCCAAACTTTATATTGTATTTCATCTCAATTAAATTTTTTTGCAAATATTAACTTTGTGGTTTGTTGAATTAGACATACAGTTCTCCATTTATTACAAATATAAAAAGTTATTGTAATATAGTCAATGACTTCAGATCACACTTTGTTAAGAGTATATAAGCTGGAGAAGATGCAGAATAAAAACTTCTTCCATTTTGGATCCTGATCACGTGTGTGTGTTTACGTCACATCTGACCTAACAGTAACAGCCAGGGTAGAGCCCTCCAGCGTCGCCCTCAGCTCCAGGCACTCTGGGTTCACCAGTGGGGGAAAAAGAACAAAATGTGGGGCATTTTCCCCCAAAAAATTTGGAACATCCAACCCTGAAAATGGTGGTTTTAATCCCAAAATGTTTGGGATATCAGATCTACCCATTGAAATGAATGGGGGTTTTTTGACATCAGGTATACCTATTGAAATCAATGGGTGGAAAAAGTCTTGAGCAAGCTCATCAGTTAGTCCAGGAGCAATATGCTCAAGGACACTTGAAACACTCCAATATTTGTGATAAAAAAGAAATCTGGAAAATATCGGCTATTACATGACTTGAGAGCTGTCAATCGTCAAATGGAACCCATGGGGGCACTGCAACCAGGACTTCCTAACCCCTCTATGCTTCCGGAGAATTGGCCCATCCTTATCATTGATTTAAAGGATTGCTTTTTTACCATTGCCTTGCACCCACAAGACACTAAACGGTTTGCTTTTACCTTGCCTGCAATTAATAGAGGAGAACCTGATAAAAGGTTCGAATGGACTGTTCTGCCACAAGGAATGCGTAATTCACCCACCTTATGTCAGCTTTATGTTGACACTGCACTACAGCCACTTCGACAAAAGATGCCCAGAACTATCATTTATCATTACATGGATGATATTTTGTTTTCTCAGGAGGTACCATTCACAGATGGGCAAATGAAGGACATTGTAACAACATTAGCAGAATTCTCCCTCATCGTTGCTCCTGAAAAAGTACAAAGGACTGCACCTTGGAAATATCTGGGTTGGACGATTACTGAACAAATGATTAAACCACAGAAGCTATTAATTGGTACTACAATCACCACATTACATGAGGCTCAGAAACTCTTGGGTGACTTGCAGTGGTTAAAGCCTGTCACAGGCATTCCCAACAAGCTGTTGGAGGACCTGCAGCCCTTGCTAAAGGGCACTGATCCCTGTACTCCTGTGACACATATGGAAAAACAACAGGAAACCTTGCAGCACATTATAGACTGTGTTTTAAAAAGCTTTGTGTCACGGATGGATCCTGAATTGCCCTTACATCTCACTATCTGGCACGCTGACATGCATCTCTTAAGAGCAGTTACCCAACCTCAGAAGAAAACGGGGGAGAGAGTACTGGAATGGATCTCACCGCCTTTACAGAAACGGAAAACAATAACCACAAAAATCGAAAACTTGGCAGCAGTAATTAAGAAGGGGCATATGCGTGTAATGGAGATCAACGGTCTGGAACCAGCGACAATTAACCTGCCCATGGAAAAAGCCACACTGGACTGGTATCTCTTAAATTCTGTCGACCTGGCTGAAGCATTGCTGGCGTCAGGAGCGCAAATAGAGACAGGGTCTCTTGTGCCCAGGATGTTACAGTGGATTGGTAAATGGAGCTGGATCAGCAAACCATTGAGGAAAGAAAAGCCTATTCCCAATGCCATAACAGCCTTCACTGATGCGGGAAAGAAGACACGCAGAGCGGCTATAGTCTGGAAGAAAGGAAAAGAATGGCATCAGCAAATCCTGGAAGCAGAGCCTGAGGATAGTTTACAAACCTTGGAGCTTTTAGCTGTAGTATGGGCAGTGACTCACATAAGTGAACCCTTAAATGTAGTATCGGATTCACTTTATGTGGTAGGTGTTGTGTCAAGAATCGAGGATGCCACCATTAAGGAGGTTCAGAACAAGAGACTGTATGAACTGTTTTTGCAATTGAGGCGTGCCTTGAGAAATAGGACTGAGCCCTATTCTATTACTCGCATTAGAAGCCACCAATGGGACATTGGTCTGGGGGAAGGAAATCAAAGGGCGGATAAACTGGTATCCACTGCAGTTACAGTACCAATGTCACAGTTCACCCTGGCTAGAGAGGCCCACTCCATGTTCCATCAGAACGCTAAGGGTTTGCAAAAACAGTTTCAAATCTCACATGCAGACGCCACAGCTATTGTCAGGAGTTGCCCTACTTGTGCAAATCATAACAATGGTGTGGGTATAGGTATAGGGGTCAACCCTCAGGGAACAGCAGTCAATGATATTTGGCAGATGGATGTCACTCATGTGCCTAACTTTGGTCGTCTGAAATACTTGTATGTCACTATTGACACACACAGTAACTTTGTTTGGGCTACTGCCCAGCCAGGGGAAAAGGGATCTCACGTAATCAGACACCTAACTAGTTGTTTTGCTGTAATGGGGGTTTGTAATCAGGTAAAAACGGATAATGGACCTTCCTATACTGGTCAGAGAGTCCAGAGATTCCTACAACAATAAAGAGTTAAACATGTAACAAAGATACCCCACAACCCTCAAGGACAAGCTATAGTGGAAAGAGCAAATGGTACACTCAAAAGATATTTGGAGAAGTTCAAAGATATTTTGGATGTGCAGGAAAGGCTGTCTAAAACATTGTTTGTTTTAAATTATCTTTGTATTTTTAGATCATCAGAAGTTCCAGCAGCTGTGTCTCATCGCACCGACAGGTCCATTATAGAAAAGGATGAACAGGCTGAGATGTGGGTTAATTATAAATGCCTTAAGACAGGAGTGTGGAAAGGCCCGGATAAAGTGCTTTACTGGGGTAGGGGTTACCTTTGTATCTCTACCCCCAAAGGCTCCGAGTGGATTCCTGCGCCCTGGGTTAAACCAGCAAGCCCGCCTCAAGGTAGAGACCGTCAGGAACATACAGCTGCATCTGAAGCTACTGATTCAGCCACATCGATCCTTTTTGCAGACTGTTTTTAGTCCAGCCCAAGTGGATGTACGGACCCCACGACAACTGGCGTACTTGCTTGCTTGCTTAGCTAGTTATAACACTGGAGAACTGAGACTTTGTGCATGCTTGAACTGTTGGGACCGTAATCATTGTGCTTGGTTACTAATACATTGTGGGGGTTGTGGGGGGGATAAATGGGTTCATCAGACGTGGACCAGGGGAGAGCTGTGGTGTGCTTCCTGTAGAAAGAAATAGAAGAATGAAAACGTTCAGCAAACTCTAGAGTCAAGCACTGGGTTGCCATTTCCTCTAGCTGTTCAATTATTTGAAAGTACAGAACAACAGGCCTTAGCATATGCTCGGTGGGAACTTGGGCATCTGACATGGAGAGCTAAGGCTCTTAGTACTTCCCAAGTATTACGGAAGCAGTGTGATGTTGTCTGTAAAATCCCTCGGCAGTGGGCAGTGAAACCGCAAGATTGGGAAGAGCTTTGCTGCAGATTTAGACAGATAGCAGCCGAGAGGCATAAACAAAAAGATAAAAAGAAATTTAACAAGAAAGGCCACAATGTTTAGCCTAATATGGTTTTTTGTAGCATTGCAATGTCCTGGTGTTATTAGCACTTATTGGATACCCCCACAGCCCAAGGAAAACATCTGGGTAACCTTAGCAAACAAAACAGGACAGGAATCAATATGTTTGGCCTTATCCTCACCCGGTAACCCCTTTTCTACGTGTTTAGTGGGAGTGCCCTTGGATGAGCTGCCCTGTCCACAGTCGGCACATAATTGTAAATCAAATGAGGCAATTTTGTATGCTGATCAATGGGATCAAGTGATGCCCCATTTCCCTATAGCCTCTTTGGAGCCTCAGGAACTTGAGATATTGGGTTCCTTAAAAGCGGATTGGTGCATCTATTTCAATTGGACAAGTGTATATCGTGCCAGGCCTGGACGGAAAGGTGTCAATATGGCATACCCGATAAATGTTAACGGTACATTGGCCATTTATAGAAATGACACTCAATGGTGCAACTATACAAGTCCCAACATATCTCTGTCATCCCATAATCCCATAGCATTGCCTTACGGAGTATTTTTAATTTGTGGTGATCGAGCTTGGGCCGGAATTCCCTCAAAGATAGAAGGAGGGCCATGCACATTGGGTCGATTAACATTGCTTACGCCAAACACTTCTATGATTCTCCAGATGCATAAGCAACACCACAGAGTCAGGAGAATGACACACGCATTCAAACCAGACTGTCGGGACGAAGCAACATTCTGGTCAACAGAAGAAAGAGTTTTAGCATCCTTTTTTGCTCCAGGTGTTGCTGCAGCCCAAGCTTTGACTACACTAAACAAATTAGGTTGTTGGTTGGCAAAACAGACAAATGCAACCTCCGTTGCACTATCTCAATTATTGATAGATGTAGACTCGGTAAGACATGCCACGCTACAGAATAGGGCTGCAATTGATTTCCTATTATTAGCGCAAGGGTACGGTTGTGAAATGTTTGAAGGGATGTGTTGTATGAACTTATCAGACCACTCCAGCTCTATACATGCACAATTGCACACTCTGCACACACTGACCACACATTTGCGGCAAGACTCTGGCTTTGGGCTTGATAACTGGCTAAAAGGTTTGGGTTTAGGACCTTGGCTAACTTCCTTGTTACAGCATTTAATTACAGTGGGAATTGTGATTTTTGTGTTGTTATTATTGTTGCCTTGTCTTTTTAAATGCTTGCAAAATGCTTTGATGAAGTTGGTAAACGACAAATGGAACACCTCTTTGCTAGTGCTAAAAGAAAACGGAGGAAGTGTGGAGAGTTTAGCAAATGAATGGCTGCATAGCAAAGGCCATATTTAATATCAAATCAGTCAGAGTGTAGCTGAGGGCTACGTGACCTACGGCAAGAAAACACTGCCCTTGAGCACAGAGGTTCCATAGCAACGAGGAAGTCTCATGATAGCATGAGACTTGCCTCCCGTACTCCCAGTTACCCCAGCATGGTTCAGATGCCCCCAGTTTTATCCCAGTCACTGACAGTACGTCCCAGTTGTCACCAGCATACATTCTGTAATTCCGATTTATTCCCAGCTTCTCCCACTGTATCCCCAGTAGGCTCTCAGCATGGGTTTGGTAGCTCCCAGTAACCCCCAGTCAGGGTCCAATCACATCACTATAATCCCAGTCTGATGCCAGTCACTCCCAGTATGACTAAGAGCCCCCCAGTGTGATCCCAGTTTCTCCCTGTAAATACCAGTATGACCCCAGTAGCCCTCAGTATGATCCTCATGGCTCCGAGACAGACCCAGCATATCCCAGTCACTCCCAGTTACTCCCAGTTGCCTCCAGCATGATCCCAGTTTCTGGCAGTTGCCCCAAGTGTTCCCAGTTGCTCCCAGTATGATTCCATTTGCCCCAGTTGTGGTCTCAATCCCCTCTGCATGGTTCCAGTCCCTTCCAGTTGATCCCAGTTGCTCCCAATGTGTCCACATTTTCCTCCCAACAGTAGCTGCAAGTAACTCCCAGTCAGGATCTGTTCATATCCTTTGTAATCCCAGTGGCTCCCAGGATGAACCCAGTAGGACCAGGTCACTCCAGTTTGGTTCCAGTCACCACCAGTATGACCCCAGTCACTTCCAGATACTCCCAGTATTATTCCAGTCATGCCCAGACTGACTGCCTGTCACTCCCAGTTTGAGCCCAGTTCCTCTCAGTCACCTCCAGCATGGTTCCAGTCACCTCCAGCGTAGTTCAAGTCACTCCTAGTCTGGTTCCAGTAGGATCCCAGTATGACCCCAGCATGGGCACAGCTACTCCCATTTACCCCCACTGTGGTTTCAGTCTCTCCCAGTGTATCCCAGTTGCTCCCAGCATGTTCCCAGTCACTCCCAGTTGTCCTCAGTTGCTTTCAACCTGATTCCAGTTGCTCACAGCAACTCCCACTCACCCTCACTGCAGTCACAGTTGCTGCCAGTATGATCCAGTATGATCCCAGTCTCCCACAGTGCGGCCCAGCCTCTTCCATTGTCATCCCAGTAGGATCCCAGCTTCCCCCAGGCACCTTGCAGAGCCCCAGCCATGCTGTTTGCCCCCAGCCTGCCCACGGCCAGCCTGGGGCTGCTCCCGGGGCTTTTCTGTGCTCAGCATTGGCCTGGGCAAAGTGTTCTGGAGAGAGCCTGGGCAAGGAGCCTGCAGCCCCCAGGCCCTGGCCTGAGGCGTCAGCGCTGCCCCAGCAGTGCCCATGGCCTGTCCCTGCTGCAGCCCCGGCACTGCCACCCCCAGCACTGTGCCCGGCCCCGAGAGCACTCAGGCCCTACAGCAACACCAGGGCCAGCAGGGCAGCGGGGCAGGGCCACGGCAGCAGCACTGGCAACACCAAGGGCTGCTGCTGCTGCTGCTGGGCACAGCTGCTGTGCCAGCACTGATCTGCCCCCAGCTCTGCACACAGACATTGCTGCTGCAGCTGCAGAGCAGGGAACCAAAGGGGCATCTCTGCAGAAAACTTTTCTGGATGATCCTTTATGTTTTTTTTAAAGCCACTGATAATCGAGCCTCTCATTGACACTATTTTTGGCCACAGGGAAAGTGGAGAGAAGAAGAATGAGAAATGGCACAAAGAATGACATTTCTTTATGGACTGTGTTAAAAAAGTAAAACACAGGGAAAAAAAAAAAAGGAACAAAAAGAAGAAGAAATATCGAACATGACATTTATTACAAGTGATTTGCAGAAATTGGCCAGCAGTTTAATGTTCCTGAACACATCCAGTCATCAGTCTCCATACTGCAGCCTTGAGCTCCTGGTTCCTCAGGCTGTAGATGAGGGGGTTCAGGGTTGGAGGCACCACCGAGTACAGAACTGACAGGGCCAGATCCAGAGATGGGGACGAGACGGAGGGGGGCTTCAGGTAGGCAAACACTGCAGTGGTGACAAACAGAGAGACTACAGCCAGGTGAGGGAGGCAGGTGGAAAAGGCTTTGTGCCGTCCCTGCTCCGAGGGGATCCTCAGCACAGCCCTGAAGATCTGCACATACGAGAAAACAATGAACACAAAACAACCAAATACAAAACAGGAACTAACAGCAAGAAGCCCAAGTTCCCTGAAATTGGAGTGTGAGCAGGAGAGCTTGAGGATCTGGGGCACCTCACAGAAGAACTGGCCCAGGGCATTTCCATGGCACAGGGGTAGGGAAAATGTATTGGCCGTTTGCATGAGAGCATTGAGAAAGGCACTGGCCCAGGCAGCTGCTGCCATGTGGGCACAAGCTCTGCTGCCCAGGAGGGTCCCGTAGTGCAGGGGTTTGCAGATGGACACGTAGCGGTCGTAGCACATGATGGTCAGCAGGGAAAGCTCTGATCCCAGAAAGAAGATAAGTAGAAAAAGCTGTGCAGCACATCCTGCATAGGAGATGTTCCTGGTGTCCCAGAGGGAATTGTGCACGGCTTTGGGCACAGTGGTGCAGATGGAGCCCAGGTCGGTGAGGGCCAGGTTGAGCAGGAAGAAGAACATGGGGCTGTGCAGGAGGTGGCCGCAGGCTACGGCGCTGATGATGAGGCCGTTGCCCAGGAGGGCAGCCAGGGAGATGCCCAGGAAGAGGCAGAAGTGCAGGAGATGCAGCTGCCGCGTGTCTGCCAATGCCAGCAGGAGGAAGTGGCTGATGGAGCTGCTGTTGCGCATTTGCTCTGGCTGGAGTTGCGGACCTGTTCATGGATAAAGGACAGGGAAGAGTTAGAGGAGATACCTGTAACCAAAATCAAAGCCCCATTGGTTTTGATCATTTTCACCATCTCCCATTCACCCTCCTCTGTAACACACAGACACGTTTTTTTGTTTAAGTGTTCTGCAGTTTTCTTTTTAAGCTTCTCCCTTGTCTCTCCTGCTTGTCTTCAATATCAGTAACCCTCAGCATTTGTACTGCTTTGTGGTAGACCAGAGTGAAGTTTTTGAGGAAAGATAATGAGTGGAGGCAGAGGAGAGATGATCTGTCACTTCATTCTGTTCAGTGTTTTTCTGGGCTTTCATTTTTCTCAAATGGAAGATGTTCACACTTAGTTGTTTTCTTAAACATCACCTAATATTGCTGACAGAAGTGGATCCACCACAGCCCAGCTCCACATTTGTATTCGAGGACTCACATTGCTCATTTCACCAACCCAACAGCATTTTCAGTGTCAGAACATTTCGGCCTTTCCCTGTGGGTCTTTCAGATAACACAAAGATGCTGCAGGACAGGTTTTCATCCTGCACTGAAGCTCCCAGCTTGGACTGAAATCTCAGGGAGACTTCCAAGTGTCCTTAGGATGGCATTGGACTAAGGGAGATGCAGCTCCTGCCCTGGCTGCACTGACAGCATTGCCCACAGCCGGGCACTGGGGACAGCGTCACCCTGAGCCAGCTGTGCCCCCTGCCAGAGCCCCCCAGTGCCGGGCAGCTGCTCCCAGCCCTGTGCTCTGCAGAGGGAACTGGGCCTGGGGCTGCACAGCTGCTCCACGGCTCTGCTGCAGCTCTGCCTGCACAGGAGGGGCTGCACGCCTTGGAGCACCAGCCCTTAGGGCAGAGGCTTGGCTGGGGGACAGGAGGGAGGGGGCTTGTTCAGAGGGAGGGGCTGCACTGCAGGGGCTCCTATGGAGATCTCTGAACTCTCCCTGCCACAACATTTCTGGGGTTTGTTTTCTCTCACTGCCTCATCTTCTCTCTGCTTCCTGGAGATTTTCCTCCTGCAGGTGTTTCCCTGTGCCTGAGCTCTCCCTGCCAGCACTCCCAGAGCCCAAATCTCTGTGCACTCTCCTTGGCCCTACAGAACCCTGCCTGTTTGCAGGGCACTGGCTGGGGGCAGGTTCTGTTTGCAGCTTGGAGAAAGGACAGCTCAGACTAAGCCTGGTCACTGAGAGCTGAGATGTCCCAGGGACTGGTGAAAATTAAGGATAACTTTATCATTTGTTCTCCCTCTCTCCTATTATCAAATATTAGGAAATATTAGATAATATTCAGATAATAGAAATTAGATAATAATAATAGTCTTAAGAAATAGTCCTAAGAATAGTCTTAAGAAATGTCCTCATTTTAAAATAATTCCTTGTCTTGAAAATATTTTGAGAGTGGGTAGAAGCTCAGTGTGTCAGAGCTTCATGAGCATTTCACTTCCCCTGCACCAGAAATACTTGGAGAGTTGTACTCACAGAGTCTGTAGGCATTGGGATGTTGCAGCTTGAGGAGATCACTGCAGGAGCTGCAGCTGCATTGTCCTGCAGCCAGAGGTTCCTGTGCCAAGGGCTGGCAGTGATTCTCCACAAGTCTCTTCTCAGCACCTTCCCAGCCCTGAGTGATTGAAGCTCTCTGTGCCTGTGTGCTGTGCCCGGGGTGGCTGCAGGCAGTGCCCCAGCCCTGCTGGGCTGGCAGAAAAGCTGCTCATCCAGAGAAATGTGTTTTTAAGCTCTTCTTGCTTGCCAGGATCTCCCTCTGGATGATGAGCTCAGCCCAGCTCATCAGCACAGACACAGCACAAGGACTTTAATGACCCTCTCGGGGCTATGTGCTGAGGCCCTGAACATCAGTCCCTGAGAGGGAGCTGAAGAAACCTCTCAGGAACTCCAAGTCAGAAGCCAACTCCAAAGTTTCTGCAAGCTTTAATGGGTCCCACTGAGGGACACGACACAGAAAGTGTCCCCAGGCTCCAGGCAGTGCAGAGAACTGCAGGCAGTGATGACAGGTGGGGACAAAGAGAAGCCAAGTCTGGGTGCCCTGGGCCACAGGAGCCTCTGTGCCACCAAGGACACTGAGGAGACCCCTTGTCCTGAGGCCCTGGGGCCTCCTGGCACAGCCCCAGCAAGGCTGGGCACTGTCAGCCCCTTGTGCTGCCCTCAGCATCCCCCTCCCATGCCAGTGGCCTCCAGGATGTGCTGGAAGGAGTCCCTGGGGAAGGAGCCTTGGTCAGCAATGGCCCTGGGGGGCTCCTTCATGCTGCCAGGGACTGCAGGTTTTTCCAAGGACTTTGGGTTTGGCTTTTGCCTTGGAGTCTCTGAGAGGTTTGTGCAATCCTGGCCTCCAATTCTCTGCTTTAATGAGTCCCTTGAGAGTCTTTGTCAGTAAAAACACTCAGTAGGGCTCATTAATGCTTCAAGGTACTTCAGTTATTTTAGGGTACTTGGTGTTTCCCTTTTAAAACTGACTCTAGGAAAAGTTTGTGCAATCATGGCCCAAATGATCTCCTTTAATGAGTCCCTTGAGATTCTTAGTCAGCAAAAACACTCAGTGAGGCTCATTCATGCTTCAAGGAACTCAGGAGTAATTTAAGTACTTCTTTTTGCCACTTAGTTTCTTGGAGGTTTTTGTGCAATCCTGACCTCCAATTCTCTCCTCCAAGGAGTCCATGAATGGCCTGTGTTGGCATGGACCTCAGTGGAACCCATTATTACTTCAAGACACTTTGGGTGTTTCCTCTGACTTTGCCTCCTGGCAAGGTTTGTGCAGTCTCCTCTCAGGCCCTGAGGTTCCAGGGCTCAGCACCAAATGCACCACGGGGCTCATTAGGATCAAGCAAGTCCTGACAAACCATGGCTGTGCCTTGATTTCCCTCTGGTCTGGTGTAGTTCATTAAAAAGTCTTTTTTCCTGGAGTTATGGGAAAATATTTCAAAGAAATTCTAAGTAAATACCTATTCCTTTTTTTAAGGGTGTATTTTATTATTGTTCTCTTTAGAGAAAAGGTGATTGCAGCATTCTGTGATTGATACTGATCCAAGGTCTTCCCATAAGACGGTCTGGCCTGCTCAGAGAAGCTGTGCCTTGAGGGCTGAGCCAATGTGGACAACCTTGCTCCACGTTCCCCAACCCCATCTTGTCTCTCCTCACTCACCTGGGACCTGCTTTGCTTGGAGAACTGGCTGCACTCAGGGAAAAGAGGAGCTTTCTTCCTTTTCTGGCAATCTAAAACTCCAAAGCTTCAGACAATCTTCTAAGTGTGTGCCAAGCCAAGGGTGCCACCAAGGAGGTTCCCCTTCCCAAGGCAGAACCATGCAAGGAATGTTTTAGACACACAGGAAGTTCTACCATAAACACAAATTCAGAGTTGGCTGAAGGCAGAATTAGACCAACTGCTGAAGGACAGACAAGCTTTGAACTCCTTGCAGCTCAAAGCTCCAGCTGGGTTGTTGAGAGGTGTGTGAGTGAGGCAAGAGTGAGGGCAAGGGAACTGCAGAGAGCCCTGGAAGTGCTTCTGTGCAGCCAGGCTGTGGGGAAGGGCACTGCAGGCCTGGCCTGCGCCAGGAGTGAGGCTGGATCATCATCCCAAGCTGCCCTGGGCCATTGCAAGGGGCTGTGGCCATGGACACTGCACTGAGCCCACTGTGGCAGCTCTTGCTCAGGGCTGGTGTCAGTGCCCAGAGGCACAGGGGATCCCTTGCTGGGGGCTTGTGCCATGGCCACCTGCCCTGTGCCGCGCTGGCTGCTCAGGCACCGCGGAACCAGCAGCAAACGCCACTGCCGGGGCCAAAGGCCAGCTCAGGCAGACAGAAAGGGGCAGGGCTGGGCACTGTTCCCATGGCAGCCCTCACTGGGACACCACCCCTGGGTCACCTGGCATGGCAATTGCCATGGAAACCCGGCTCATGGGAAATGCAAGGGTGCACAAATGTTTGAGTAGGGCCTGTCCCAATAGGACAAAGGGTGGTGGTTTGGAACTAAAGGAAAAGAGGTTAAGATAAGGAGAGATCAGGAGGAAATTTTTGATGGTGAGGTTGGTGATCCACCAGGACAGGTTCCCAGGGAGGTGGTCAATTCCCCATCCCTGGAAACATTCCAGTCCAGCTGGGACAGGGCTCTGAACAACCTGAGCTGCTGAAAGATGTCCCTGCTCATGGCAGGGGTTGGATGAGATGAGAACTACTGAGCTTCTGGGGAGGCTGTGGTGTCCCAGGGGCATTTTGGGGTTCCCAGGAGGTTTTGGAGGTACCTGGGCCATGCTAGTGACAGAGCTGGGTACCCCGTGCCAGATCTGAACCTTCTCACTGTGCACGGGCAGTGTCAGCGTGTTCAGAGAGATCTTGGGGGGGCCCAGGGGGTCACCCCAAATCCCAGAGGACCCCAAATGCTCAGGGACCCCCTGAACTCCTCTCACTGCTGGATCTGCTGCAGGCAGGGGGGCACCAGCACTCGGCCCCACCCCCACCATCACAGGGGGGCAGAAATGGGGGAGGGGCACGGACAGGTCAGGGGGACCCCAAAAGTCCTGGGGGAGGGGACACGGGGGGACTCCCAGGAATCCCTGTGGGGGGATGAGGAAGGAGGGGCTGGGTGCTGGGAAAGGCAGGAATAGGGGTCCAGGGGGTAAACGGGCCAAGGAAAAGGGAGTTCTGGGGGCAGGGAAGGGCGGGATGGCCGGGAAAGGGTGCAGGGGTTGTTGGTGCCGGATAAGGCGGTGCAGGGCGGAACCCAGGCCCGGGAATGGGGGTTCGGGGGGATCGCGGAGCCCAGGAATGGGGGTTTGGGGGCCCCTCGGTGCTCCGGAATGGGCGATAAAAGAGTCCCGGGGCCGGGGGTTCCCCTCACCTCTCGTCGCCCCCCGGGGCCCCAGGATCGCCCCCAGCCCCGGCGCTGGAGCCATGGCGCTGCTCCGCTGCGGCCCCGCCCACAGCCCCGGCCCCGCCCCCAGAGCCGCCGCCGGTCCCGCCATTGGCGCCGCTCTTTGCTGCCCGCCAATGGCAGCCCGAGTTATCCGTGACGTCACTAGTAGCCGGGGGGATTCCGGCGGCGCAGGGCGGGGGAAGCCCCGCGATCCGCGGATCCATTTTCTCTTGCAGGAGCGGTCCCGGCCCGGCGGAGCGGGACTGGCGCTGGGACTGCGATCCCTGATTCCCGATCTCCTGCTCTCGCTCTCTTCTGTGCTCTCCCTTTCCTTCGGGCCATCATCAGTGCCAGAGCGGCTGGAGAGCCCCGTGCCCGGTTGGGGACTGGGGGTTGTAAGGAATAAAGAGCTTGACTCAGCCAATATATCAGGCAACAATCAATTAATTAATTCAGTAATAAAAAAGGTAAAATGTGAGCAAAGCAGCGCGCTGGGTACAGTGGGGGTTTCCCCTCCAACTGCACACCAATGGTTAATTATTGCTGGTATTTATTGAGCATCTTCATAAGCATTTGTCAGCAGGTTTTTTTGTGATTTCCCCCTCGTTTCTATTTGTGAAGTCCAGGTTCTATATCCCATTGTAATTAGTTCCTGTTGGTGATGTGGAATCTCTATACCTTAGGGTTGTAAATTAGTGAGGTGATGTCCAGCTTCCTTTTTTCAGAAACAAACATCAGTGATGGTGAGGTCCAGCTTTCCTTCTCAGGACCATAAATCAGTGATGGCCATGTCCAGTTTTCCAGATGGTGGTCTATCTTCCCTTTCCAGGATTGTCCAGTTTTCCTTCTCAGGATCATCAATTTTTAGCTCGGGATAAGCTCACTTCCTTCTTTTCATCAGATAATTACAATTCCTTCTATATATATATTCTAAAGCTGTAGTTCAAAACCTTTTATTACAAAGCAGCTTAAAGCTTACAACAATTTTATTTTCAAAGCAAATAATAATACTTCTGCATTATTCTATCCGACATATTAAAAGCCTAAAAAACTCATGCTAATAAAAAAACCCTTAAAACTTATATTGTGAAAAACTTCTAAGCTCACATTGTTCACTTATAAGCAAGCAAAATATTTGTCCAAAAGCTTCTTTTCATGCTTTTTCCAGTTGTTCATTAAAATTCATTTTTTATAACTGTTCTTTGGCCTCTTTCAACACATTTCACAACCACAACTACACAACCCCACATTTCACAGACAGAAAGGCAAAAGAAACAGCTAAAGGTGAGGTAATTACTGAAACAGTGGAAACAGCCTTAATTCCAGATGGACAAATTTCCATTGAAGGTAAGCCAAGGTATAATAAAAAGGACAAGAGACGTATTGAAAAGGAGAATGGAAGTTATAACCAGGAGGGGTGGGCTATTACAAATGAAGGGAAAGGAAGGCTTGTGATCCCCTCTTACATGCTATGGTCATTAGTGAAAGAGGAAAATGAGAAAACACACTGGGGAATAGATGCCCTGTACAATTATTTGAAAGACAGAATCATAGCCAGAAATTTGCCAAGTACAGTAATTCAGGTGACTCGCCAATGTAGCCTTTGCCTTCAAACTACTCCCAAAAATATTCCTAAACCAAAGGTTGGGCAAATTGGGAAAGGATATGGACCTGGGCAGCAATGGCAAATTGATTTTTCAGAACTACCCAGGGGAGGAGGGTATCGATACCTATTGGTGTTTACAGATACCTTTTCAGGGTGGCCAGAAGCTTTCCCTACCAGAACTGCCAAAGCACGAGAGGTAACCAAAGCATTATTACAGGAAATAATACCACGTTTTGGAGTCCCAGCCTTAATGTCCTCAGATAGGGGGCCACATTTTATTTCAAAAATTGTGCAGCAAATTAGCATCCACCCAGGCACAGACTGGGAACTTCACATTCCACATCATCCTCAGTCAAGCAGCCAAGTGGAGAAAATGAATCCTTGGATTAAGCAGCAAATTATAAGATTGGGACAAGAGGCAAAGTTACCTTGAACTCAGGCTCTTCCATTAGCATTGCTACGGGTTTGGACCAAACCAAGAATAAAAGAAGAACTAAGTCCCTTTGAAATATTGTATGGAAGGCCATATGGAATTCAAGAAGGGACAACACCCACTCAAGTAGGGGAAGAAACCCTACACAGATATAGGATGGCCCTAAACAAACCACTTAGGGAAATTGAGGAACATGTGGCTGGGGCTCGAAGCAGAGAATTAGATGGGCCAGTACATCATGTACAGCCTGGGGATTATGTGTTTGTTAAGTCTGTTGGAGAAAAGAATCTGGAACCACAGTGGGAGGGACCATTCCAGGTGCTCCTCACCACCTTTACTGCAATCAAAATCAAGGAACAAAGCACCTGGATCCATCACTCCTGAGTGAAGAAGGCTCCTGAGGAACTTTGGAAGGTTATACTGGGTGACAAAGAACTGAAATTAAAACTTTCTCAGGAAAATAAATAAAGTGTGGGTGAAATGATAAGTATAGTTTAACAACTCTCCCAAGAATAGAAAGGCTTGTAGTTGTAATGGATAATCAGGTAGGTATAGCCTGGAGAGTTGTGGCATTTCTGACCATGGCTATAGCCACAGCTAAGGCAGCACCACTTGTACATAATGTGACTGGTATAGATGAGTGCCAAGGGAAAGTTTTTATGATTTTGACTCCCTTAAGTCTCTGAGTCAGATGCTAAAAGTTACAAATGCAGCTGTGTGTGGGAAGGAAGAAATGTTTGGGGATGTGAATATTTGTTTGTCCAGGATGGATTCCATGAATCTTATCAAGAACCCATGAAACCTATTTGAATTGGTCCCGAATGCTGTGACAAATGTTTAACCAATTTTTCTGAGTTTAGGCTCAACATAGAAGGTTGTGCAATAAAGGATTTTAAGATTGACTTTATTATAACTCAGATTTGTACTGACCCTTGAAAAGATGAGGTTAAGATAACTCCACTAATGCCAACACTAGAAGAGACCATGGCTACTCAAACTCAAACCACTTTAGAACCCATAGCTCCCATAATTACCAAAACTGGGCCATTTGCTGTTAAGAAGACAGGAATTCAAAAATTGATAGTTAATCCAAAGTGGTCATTAAAACAGGTAGAGATGGCAATGCAAGTGAATGCCTCTGCCATTCAACCCGAGTGGGCTCCATTTTTAATGATCTCTCTTATGGATTGGACCACCTGGCTGCAGAAGCGTGTGCCTTACATGTCCAGACAGAAGAAAGACCTCACTGGGTTATTGGGAACAGGACTAGGGATTTTAAACACAATTGATTCAGAAGTATTAATGAACAAATTGACAGTAATTGGCAGTGATATGGTTAAATTAAAGCAACCTTTACAGTCTTCCTTATTGGCATTAGGTACCAGCCAGTGGAAGTCGTCCAAAATATTACCAGAATGGGAAAATACAGAAGAGCAGGATCATTGATTGATAATCAATACCTTAGGTACAGCCAGTGAGAACATTTCTTTGGCACTTGGGTGTACACAGGCACAGTTATGGATGCAATCAGTGGCGGCTTCAGTCATCAGGGATGGGGAGAAGGTACATTCCCTGCTGAAATCCATAAAGTTGTTTGGGATAATGCCTTGGATCTAGAACAAACTTCCAATTCTGGTGGGTTCTAGTTAATTTTACTTATAATCCTGTGACAAGTATGGTAACAGCTTTTGTTTTAACTATATATGATGCATCAGTGAGCTTGATACATCCAATTGTTGCTTTAGGGCTAAATCATGAGGGGACCATACTCTATCCTTCTGAACACAGAATGTGGGCACGGAAAGTTGAAGGAAGGTTGCAAACCATTAATTTAGAACCTTGTTCAATGAGGGAACAATTGGGGTTTATACGTGAAGACAATGTAGGTGATGATGAAGATATTTGTTTGGATACAGAGCAAAGCATTTGTCACTTTGAAATGCATCCAATTAACCAGACAACCCTGCTTGTGTATACGGGACAAGGCTGTGCATGCCTCAGGACAGCATGCCCACTATAATGATGGATGAGGTCACTGTGAATGAAACTCAGTTTAACTTGTGCATTTGTAACTTTGTCAAAATTGAAGGATGTGACTTTTCTTATCAGGCACCTGTCGTACCACATCAAAATAAAAAGGCAAACTTGAGTGCTCTTCAAGAAATATCACCTGTTCCTATAGGGATGAACTTGACTTTGGTTGCACAATTATTGAAACATGATGAGTTCAATAAAATTATTAAGGAAATTAGAGATGAAGGAAAGAGAACTTTGATTACAATTCACCATGACACAAAGACTATACAGAGAGTATTTAAAAGGTCAGAAGAAGGCCCATCCCATCATTGGTGGGATGTGCTTTTTGGGTGGTCACCAACAGCGACCGGCTTACTCAGTACCTTGGTCCATCAAATTATTGTTTTGCTCATTTTAGTTGGTCTAAGTTTGATCTTGTCTGTTATAGGACGTGTTTGGAATTGGAGAATGCAGCAGTGAGCAGCAGCTTTAACTTCAATATCAAGAGCATATGCTATGGTTTTAAGGGATACCTACTACAAAGCTTGGCTAGATGAAGAAGAATCTATGTATTGGTAAATGAATTTACAAACCTTGAAGAAGCAGTGGGGAAATGAATCATGATTTTAAAGAGTTAAGATATTAGCTAAGGGTTGGAAGCATTTCATATTGATCAGGATGTAAGTTAGATAAGCAAATGATAGGTTAATGATTATCAGATGCTTAACTTAGGCCTAATAGATGTATTGTTTGCCATTATGAGTTCATTCTAGTATTGTTTATAGAAGGATATGGAGTAAGTGAACTGTTAAAAGAAGAGATTGAAACCAGTAGAACAATGGCCAGCACCTGAACTTTATATCAAACAATCATGAAGCAGGGGACACTGGATTGTGCCAGAGGGTCACAGAGACCTGATGAAGACATTCCTTACTTAATCCTTCAAGACCACTGACCCAGTTCGAGACTACCGACCCAGTTCAAGAGAAGAATTGCACGCACATGAAGGACTAATAGCCTCATACTAATATAGAGTGGGGATGGGAGATGCTGGGGTTATGCACATGTATTTGTGCTGGTTTGAAAGCAAAACCAGTGAAGGACCCCAAGTCAGAAACACAATTTAATAAGATGAAAAGAAAATAAAGGAAAGTAAAAGAAAATAAAAGTAATAGTACAAAAAAAACCACTGACAGAGTCAGAATACAACCTGACACCCTGTTAGTTAGGGTGGTAGTGGCAGTCCAGATGAGATGGTCTTGTCGAAGCAGTGATTCCTGTAGAAACGTCTGGCAGCTCTTGTCTCCTCTGGAAGTCCAGTGGATAAAAGCTGCTTATGCTGTCCCAAACCCTGGATTTATCCAGGTGGGAATGCTTGGCTCCTCCCCCTGGGCGGAGCATCTCACAATGGGGATCATCTCATTCTATGAGTCATGCAGTGGGTCCTTGATGGCCCATTAAACAGAGATAACTCCCAGAGGAAGTTATCTATGAGTCATGAGGCAAGGCATTGTTAGGCTCGTTAACAGAAGATAAGGAAAACACTGCCCCACCTTGGCTCCAACGGCTCATGGGGATAGAATACATACTTTGGGCACAATTTTACATTGTGACCTAGGACAGTATTGTATGTAAGACTTTGGGAAATAAAAAGAGGACAAAGAACCTTGTATAGGGCTGCCACGTCTCTAGGGCACTACTGCCGTGCAGCCTGCTGGCATCTTAAAAACCACACCACTTCCTAACTTGAACTGGTTAGAGTCTTTGTGAACACATGAGTTTTAAGGACTCACTGTTTTGAGCCAAAGCCTGATGGAATCCTGCTCAATGTGGGTTGAGCTGGAGCTGGCAGCTGGGTCCTTGAAGGGCTGGGTGTCAGGTCAAGGCCCCCTTGCCCTCCCCATGGCCTTCCCTTGGCAGCCGTGGGCAGGGGATTCATCAGCCCTCCCTCCTTGCCCCAGACCTGCTCTGAGCACTGCGTGGGCACAGATTCCCTTCTCTGTGTCCATCCTCAAATGTGATCCCAGCTGGGTCAGTGGGCTCTGTCCTGAGCTGCCAGCGCCTCACAGGCTGCAGGGCTGCAGGTGCTGCTGCTCGGCCACCCCACAGCACTGCCAGCAACAGCAGCAGCAGAAATGCCAACAGCAGCACCAGCAGCAATGCCAGCACCAGCAGAAATGCCAAATGCAGCACCAGCTGCAGCAGCAGTGCCAGCAGCAGCAGCAGTGCCAGCAGCAGCAGAAATGCAAACAGCAGCACCCAGAGCAGCAACAGTGCCAGCAGCAGCAGTGCCAGCAGCAGTTTCCTCTCAACTGTTGCTGTGCCTGCACTGCCGCCCCTCCCGCTGGCACCAACATTCTCTGGCTGCGCAGGAGACAGCCCTGGAGTCCAGCCGTGGGCTCACAGAGCCATGGATTCAACACATGGATTCCTCGAGCCATGGAATCCTGGGGCCCTGGGCACCAACAGATTTTGGCACCCAGCTTGGATGTGAAGAGAATGCAGTGAAATGAGGTTCCTGAGGAGGCTCTGCCCTTCAGGAATGGTCTGGATGGTTTCAGTCAATTGCCTGTCTCTTGTCTCTTTGGAGGCAGTCTTCTCCTGTTCAGTCCTTCAGATTCTTGCTCCCTGATTCTTCCACTTGGGGAAACATACTCCAGGTATGCTCTAAAGTGTCAGGAGTGCCACAGCCCCGCCCCTCTCCCACAGCCCTCGAAAGCCAGAGGTGGAACTGGCTTTTGATTTCGTGTTGGAACAGCCGGCATCTATTTATCCCTTTTTGAATGGATGGTTCTCATTTCTTGTTGATGTTGCAAAGCTGAGGTACCCACGGTTGTCACCCAGAAGCCTGTGATCTATTCCACTGGAGTTATTTCATAGGAATCCATTTTGTTTGGAGGTGGTTCAGAATTCCCATTTTCTGCTGAAAAACACTGGACTAATTGGTGCAAATGTTTTTTGCCTGAGAGGCTTCTTGAAAAACCCACAGTATAATCATGAGCATAGGCTCTTGAGGAAAGTGATAGTACAGGTTGAATCTTTTTCTTCAAATGGGGGATTTGGAATGCAGATATGGTGTGGGGTTTTTTTGTTGGTTGTAGTTCTTGTTCCTGGTTTATTTGCATTAAAACCCTACAGACTGGCTTGCTTAGCTTGAACACCTGCACAGATGGAGAGATGGCGTCCCATGCTCCCCTCTGTGTAGCTGAGATGGGCAAAAGGAGAGAACAATTTCCCTTTCTGCTCTCAAATCCAGCAGGAATGTGACAGGGTTACCCCAGAGCTGCAGAGAAGGCTCTGTGGGATGAGCACATGACATTCTTGAAACTGTGTGCTCACCCCGAGGCCTGCAAAGAGGGGTTGGTCTGGGTGCCTCAGCCTGTTTGGCGCTGCCTCTTGCACCATTCTGGCCATGCTGGCACAGCACTCACTGCTTGCCCAGCGTCCCTGTCACCTGCATTGTCCCTGTTCCTGACCTCTACATGCTGGCAGGAGCAGTGCCCATGCAATGGGATGGAGTGAGACTTGGAAAGAATCCTCTGCAGTTGCCATGAGTTTGAACAGATGTACAACCTCTGCCGTGCCTGGCAAGTGTTTCCTGGCAGCCCGCAGTGCAGCCTCCAATCCCTGGGAGTTCACAGGGTGCACTCTGCACTCCAGCATCCATTAATGCATGCAGGGAGTGAAGTGCTTTTCCTGGCATTCCTGCCCAAAATTGGATGGCTTTTAGATTGAATGTTCAGCTTAGGAAAGTTTTGTCCTCATCATGGAAGGGCAGTTATCTGCACTAAGGAAACCTTCTTAGTGCTACACTCTCCATTCCCTGCTTTCCAGCCACAATGTCCACAGCCTCTTTCTGCAACATCCTCCCCTAAATTTCCTTCTGCTGCCCTGACTGCAGGAAGGGCTTCAAGCACAACTCCACCCTCATCAGGCACCGGTGCATCCACACTGGGGAGAGGCCCTACGAGTGTCCCCAGTGTGGGAAGAGCTTTTCCAGGAGCTCTCACTTGACCCAACACCAACAGAGGCACCAGTAAGGGAAACCCTGTGAGTGCCCTGACTGTGGAAGAGCTTCGTGCTCTGCTCCAACTCCATCCCCGATAGGAGGACCCGTGTTGGGCAGAGTCCTGGTGACCCACATTCCCAGTGATCGGGGTTGGGAAGACACCTGGCTGGTAGTCTCCACGTCTTCCTGGACCCCCATAGGCACCTGGATGAATGCTGGGACAGGAACATCCATCAAGACTTTGATCAACATTGGAAATTCATTGGGAAGAGCTGATTTGTTGATGTTACAGCCCAAAAAATCTCATCTGCTCTGTCCAGTTTTTTCTTCATGTGGCATCAAGCAATGCTGGGTGATCTTGGAGATCTTTCCTCACCTTAATAATTACCATGTTTATCCCATCAAAACACCCACAATTTGGGTGAAATTAAACGAAATTAAGCAATGAGATCTAAATTTGAAGCACTTTACTGGGATTTGAGTGTCAATTTGGGATTCAGGGGAATACTCAGGGGGGTTTAGGTGTGTTCTGGGACCACCCAAGCCAAGGGACATGGCCATGATCTTGTAGTTTGTGCAGCAGAATGTGTCCACCTGAGCCTGTGTGTTCTCCAGGAATTCTGATTGTCTGTCCCAGTCCCTGGTCGGGGTCTTTTCATCTGAGGTGTCCCCCTCAAAGTGCCCAAGTCGCTGCTGAAGTTCCCGAGCTGTTCCTGGCTGTGGATGTTCCTATGCACCAACCTCTCCTGGTCAGTGCCATGGGGGGCTGGGAGGGGTTTTAGGGACTCCTGGGGGGACTGAGAGAGGCTTTTGTGGCTTTTGGGGGCATTTGTGGTGCTGGGAGGGGGTTTGGGCACTTTCTAGGGGCATTGTGAGGAAGTTGTGGGGTCCTGGCAGGACTGTGTGGCTTGGAGAGAATTTGGGTGAGGCTTGGCGGAGATGGGTGGGGGGTTTTGTGATTTTTGGGGACATTTATGTTGTAGGCAGTGTTTTGGGTTGCCCTGTGCAGGAGCTGTGGGGTGGTTTAGGGGTCTGGAAGCGGCTTTGGGGCTGGAAGAAGGTTTTAGTGCAATTGTGATTCCCCCAGACCCCCAAAGCTTCCCCCAGGCCCTGCCCCAAAGGCGCTGCCGGTGTTTGGGGGCTTCATGTTTGGGTTCCTCCTCCTGGTGCTGCAGGGGAAGGTGAGGAGGGGTCCCCAGGGCCGTGTGTGCCCCCCCCAGACGCAGCGCCCCCCTCAGGCCGCGCGCCGCCGGCGCAGCCACGCCCGTTGCACTCTGGGCGTTGTGGCACAGGCGGCGATCGACGCCATGGCGGAGGTGCTGCTGCCCGCCGGGCTCAGCGCCCACACCTTCCCCGCCCAGCTGTGGCGCCTGGTGAACAGCCCCCGCGTCCGCTCCGTGCACTGGGACAGCCAGGCCCGGGGGCTGCTCATAGACCGCTCTCTCTTCCAGCGGGAGCTGCTCAGCCCGGGCGGCGCTCAGGGCCCAGCCCTGCACACCTTCAAGGCCACGCAGTTCCGCAGCTTCGTGCGCCAGCTCAACCGCTACGGCTTCCACAAGGTGCCGGGCCGGGCTGGCACGGCTGCGCCAGGTGAAGCAAGGGCTTGGCTCCACTACAGCAACCCCTGGTTTCGCAGTGACAGCCACGAGCTCCTGCTCCACATCAGGCGCCGGAGCGCGGCCAGCAGGCAGCGGCTGGCGGCGGGGCAGGAGGGGCGCAGGCGCCCGCCCCGCGGCTCCCAGCAGCTCCCCGGGGCGTGGCCGCTGCCGGACGGGCGGGAGCTGCGCTGGCCCCGGCCCGGCCGCTTCCAGCAGCTGCCCAGAGAGCGGCCGCCGCTGGCCCGGCTCCCCCCTGCAGCTTCCACCTGCTGCACAGGGACCGGCCGGGGCCGGCCCGGCGGGAGGGGCCGAGCCGCTTCCAGGAGCTCTACGGGGAGCAGCCGCTGCCCGCCCAGCGGGAGGTGCCCCGGATCCCGCCCTGCCACTTCCTTGGCTTCCACGGAGAGTGGCTGTGGCTGCTCGGACGGGAGGGACCCCCAACCGCTTGCAGGAGCTCTATGGGGAGCAGCTGCCTCCACTCAACAGGGAGGTGCTCAGGATCCAGCCCTGCAGCTTCCAGCAGCTCCACAGGGAGCAGCATCCCCCAGCCTCCAACACACCAGGTAGGAAAAGAGTTCTAGCCTTGCTTTTCCAAAAGGTCATTAAAAGTGACCCTTTGAAGTATTTTTCCACAGTGTTCTGTCGTTCTGAGACAGAAGATGTCAAGCCTGCTAGGAAGGGGCACTAGAAAGTCAAAAGATTCTCTGCCTGGTTTTCCTGTGTGCTTCCTGTGATGCTTGATCTAAGGCAGCAGTAGAGCTGTGCATCCCAAAGCCACATTCTGGAGCCTGACTCACGTGTTTGGATTCTTGCAGCTGCACCAGGCACTTCAGCCCCTCATGCTCCAGCTGGCAGTGCTGGCTGTGCAGCATCAATGGCCTCCAGCTCAGCGCAGAATGCACCTGTGGGAGAGGAATCACCACAGCTGGATCTCGGCCTTCAGGTTAAGAGAATTATCTGGGAGATCAGGAGCTCCCTGCCTGAAAGGTCTCCCTCTGCTCAGGTAATCCCATTGGATGGGAATGAAAGAGGCTGGACTGAGAGCTTTTGAATGTTGTTACACGGCTGAGAAGCAAAGGTTTATTGAATTTCATTCTTTTCATTCTTATTTAGTTATCTAATTGGGTGTTAGTTCATGGTTGAGAAGCAAAGGATTCTTGAATTTAATTCTTTTCATTCTTATTTAGTTATCTAATTATTCTTTGTCAAGCAAGATTTCCAAAAGAAAAGGGAATGAAAAAGTCTTCCCCCACAGTGAGGATGAGAGGTGTGAGCCTGTGCTGGCCACCTTAGGCTGTTCTTTTCCTTGGGAAGAATGCCTCGCTCAGGAGCATTTGTGGTGATGCTTTGTAGGTTCTAACAGGCTTTGTTGGGTGGCAAAGAAGAGAAGAGTGTTTGGAGAATTGCCACTTAAGGCAAAGTGTCCCGTGCAGGGAGGGGCACGCCAGAGGTGTCTCTGTTGCAGCAGCAGCAGATGTGGGCTCTGCCTCTTTTGGGTTGGAAGGCCAAGGCAAAGCCAGGGCTGGGCTGCAGCTGCTGCTGCTGCTGCTGTGTGAGCCCTGCCGTGCGTGTGGGCGCTGCCAGAGCCGTGTGTGGGGATGGGCTGGAGCTGAAGCTTCCTTGTCCTTTTGTTTGACAGATTCAGTCTTTGGATTAGGAATCTCGTTTCTCTTAACTCTTGCCTCTTCCCAGACTTGCTTGGAGAGTGAGTGCTGGCACAGGCCTTTTTGCAGATTATTAGATGTGTTGGCCAAAGAATGTCTCTCTTTCTCCTGCTGTGCAGACCCATTGCCTACAGTACATTTGTGATTGAGGAAGGGCAGAGTCAAGGTAGGGAGGGGGATGTTCTGGATTTAGCAATCTCTTATTCTCAAGTGGAATGTCTTTTGTCTTTTGTAAACTCACATACAGCAGTTTGCAAAGGAATTTAATTCCATAATGAAAGGAAACCTTGCAGGCTCTGAACCATCTTAAAAATCGTTAGGATTCTGATAGACGGGCTGTTGCAGAAGAGATGAATATTCTGCAGCTGGTCATAGTGGGAATATCTTTCTGTCCTATGGTAATTTGCAGATGCTTAATCTTGGGCATTTCCTTCCTCAATGGAATAGAAACACTACTTGGTTGTCTGACTTTTCATGTCTTTTGGGTTGGTTTTCTTTTCTACCCTCCAAATTCACAGATTTTTTGCACTGGGAAATTTGATGCTGGAAATACCCTGGGTCCATCAATGTTTGCCTGGGTCCTACATATGGGGCAGCAGCAGAGGGCTCCAGAAAGCACCACCTTGTGATGGAGTGTCTGAGTGGCTGGGTGGGGCTGGTGAGACTCCCAGGCAGAAATGTGAGCTTTGTGTGTGGGTTTGCAGCACACAGCCCTGGGCAGTGCTGGGAGCGAGCTCTGCCCTTGCTGACAGCCACGTTGGCAACAAGGAGAGCCCCTGGCTTTCTGCTGGCTGATTTCTTACAGCTCGTGGCATAAGCCAGGGTCAGAGTGTGAGGGCACGTCCCCTCACTTGGTGTCCTCTGCTTTTCTGCATTCCTGTTTTGCCTCAAAGGTCATTTTGTGAGAGCTGCAATTTCACCTTGGCCACCCAAATCCTGAGTTTAAAACACTTGCCATGTGAACCGTGTGGGCAGTGTTGCCTTTGTGTTACACAGCCTTTGGGGTAAAGAACAGTTCCTGTATCCCTGATGTGATTCCAAGAAAATGCTGAGTGATCTTTGGGTTCCTTTCTCTCTGTTTTTCTTTCAAGGGGAATATTAATGTTGCCCCTGAGTCTTCAGGAGAGGACACCATGAACAGGGCTGCAGCAGAGGAAGCTCCATCTGGCACCAAGAGCTGCGGGAACAGTTCCCCAGAGCCCGAGGAGCCTGGTAAGGAGAGAGCCCCCATTGGTTTAGAGAAGTGTGAGACGGCTGCTCTGAGCCTGCCTGTGACAGGAGGGGAGATCAGAAGAGTTGAGTTCTTGTCTGCAGGGCTGGTGCTTCCTGGTTCCTTTAGTTCCAATCCTGCACTGGCACAGGCTCCCTGAGCCCTGCCCTCCACGCTTCTGCAGAGGCTCTGACACTGAGTCCTCTGCTGTGGCAAGAGAGCAGGGACTAAACCTGACAATGTGGGAGTTGTGTCACCAACCTGCGTGTCCCAATTTGGTTTGTAACTCAGCTCACAGCACCCTTCAGCTTCAGCCATTTCAGCGAGGGCTGAGGTCTCTCTGTCAGCACAGAGAAAGAACAAGGCTGGGCTTCTTTGGGGGAGCTGGGGCTGTCTGTGTTTCAAGCTCTCGTGGGTGCCATTGGCACTGTGAGTGCTGAGACTTTATCGAGGGACTTGAATGCTTTACACAGTTTGGGAACTTGGAAGGATCCCTGTTCTCTAAAGAGTAGGCTTCAAATTCCCAAGTGAGAATCTGCCTTTCAGGCCATCTTTTACAGCCCGTGACAGAAGGACAATTGCTGCCCAAGGGAAATGTGCACAAGGGCCAATATTGACTCAGTGTTCTCTTTTCTTCCCAGATCCCATGTGATCTTTGTCTCCTGGATGGGTGCCCTGCATGGCAGGAAGAGACAGAGGAAGAGCCTGTGACTACCAGAAAGGTAGAATCCCTCTGTCTATAGTGATTTGTTTAAATTATATAGTTGCATTTATCTATCTATATAATTGCATTTATATAAATACAGTACATTTATAGCTTATATAGATTAAGATAGTAAAAATAATGTATGCATAGTTATATTTATAGATATACATAGTTACATTTATATATATATATATAAATAGTTATTTTTTTAGTTGTGCATAGGTACATACTTATAGCTGCATGTGTGTTTAGGTTCATAGATTAGTATCTGTAAAGGTACAGACTAGTTTTAACCTCTTTCCCTCTCTCCCTTTGTCCTTTTCCCCCTGTGCCCCCTCTTTCCCTGTCCCTGTGCTGGGTCCGAGCTGGCGGCCGGGCCGGGTGGGGCAGCAGTTCCAGCCCCGGGGGTCCCTGGAGTGGTGGCAGCTGCCGGTGGCCCCAGGCAGTGTCCCCTGAGGAGCTGCTGAAGGACGGTGAGACAGAGGGGCCTGAGGGGGCTGAGGAGGCGGTGACACTGCAGGGACAGTGACCTTGAGGTGCTGAGGGGACTGAGGGGTGTGGGGCAGCAGAGGGCAATGGTGGCACTGAGGTGACAGGGAAGTGGCACAGGCTGAGGGGGGTGGCGGGTCTAAGGGGACAGGATGGGTCAGAAGGGATTGAGTGGGGTGAGAGGACTGTGGGGGGCTGAAGGAACTGAAGGGGGCCGGGGCTTTGCCCAGGGGACAGTGGGGCTTGAGGGGATGGAGGGGGCCAGCAGGGAGCACAGAGGGCTCCGGGACTGCAGCTCTGCCAGGCCTGGGAACCAATTCCAGAGCCTCCACTTTTGTCACAGCTGCCCTGAAGACCTTGAGAACAGCCAGAGACTGACAGGAGGCAGCAGGGAGAAACTGAAAGCCACCAGCAAGAGCAGTGGACAGGGAGCTGGTGCTGCCAGCCAAGAGCCCGGTGAGGCCACAGGGCCGCTGAGGCAGGGTGGGGCTGAGGGTGGTGTGGGCTTTGGCCGTGGGCTTTGGCCAAACTTTTTCTTTCTAACCCTCCTGGGGAGGCGCTGAGATTTTCCCTTCCCTGACGGAAGGGCAGGTGCTGCCAAGGGAAACGTCCCAATCCTGACTCAGTGTTCCCTTTGCTTCCCAGATGTCCCATCTGCTGTCCCTGTCCAGGAGAGCTGCTCTGCACGGGAGGAAGAAACGATTGTCCTCACTTGATTTTTTAGCCTTCCAATGAAGAAGAAGAGGAATAAGAATTCAAAAACCCATAGAAGAAGAGGAATAAAAATTTTAAAGAGCTATAGAAGAAAAATAGGAATAGGAGTAATAATTTTAGAATCCCTAGGAGAAGAAGAGTAATATTAGATAGAATGTGGAAATATGAAGAAAAGAGAAAGAAGCAAAATAGGGAGAATAAGGAACATACGAAGAAGAATTTAGAATTCCATACATGAAGATAAACTCTAGGAAGCAGGTCATAGTAGCAAATATTTTGTCTTTTCCAATAAAATTTGCGGTGCACAAGAGCAGAGTCTCCAGATTTCCTTTCTCCTCTCTGTGAGCCATTGATGCATCTTCCACTTCAGTCCCAGGGAGTGCCCTGCAAGGAGCGACTGCTCAGCCCCAGAACCTGGGGGAGGGTTCCCGTCTGGAAACTGGAAAGGGTGGAGCCAGCTGGGATCAGGCTCTGCTCCCAGAGAATGGGGAATGGCATGAGAGGGAACGGCCTCTACCAGCTGTGCCAGGGGAGGCTCAGGTTGGATCTTGGCAATAATTCATGCCTGGAAAGAGTTTTCCAGTGCAGGGCAGTGGTGGAGTCCCCATTCCTGGAGGGATTTCAGCTCCATGTGCATTTGGGAGGACATGGATCAGGGGTGGCCCCGGCAGTGCCGGGAACTCTTGGGATGGATCTCTAAGGGCTTTTCCAGCCCAAATGATTCCAAAATTCCATCAGCCGCCACCTGCAGGGCTTCTTCCAGCACCAGGATCAACGTCAGGATGCGGAGATGCTGCAGCAATCCCAGAGGGGACATGGACATGCTTTCATACACGTGGTTTTCCTAAGGTATACTATTTCTTTTAAAGATACCGTAGATATTCTTGAAATGGAGAAGAAGCACCTGCAGTAGTTTCAGCTTATGGAACACATGCAGTTAAGACAAGAAATGATCACTGATAAACCAAGAGATTGATTCCAAGACACAGGATCAAATTGATGGGAGTTGAGGAGTGTGCAAAAAGTACTTTTTTTATTTCTGTTGTTATCAGTCCATGCAGGATAGGCTGTTCGCCATGCTTTGAGCATGAAGACATTAGGAGGCTGAGATGCAAAGCTGCAGGGGCACAGCTGCTTCAGCATGGTGATCACCAGGGCCTGGAGAGGACTCTTGGCTCTGGAGCCTGGAGTACCTCCTGCCCCTCCTCTTGCACTGGCCTTGGCATGTCCACGTTGTTTCCTTCCCATCTTCTCACCACCTCCTCTTCTCTGGCTAGGAAGAAACTGTGCTTGCCCCACCTTTTTGTTTTTTCTTGTTAAACACGTTCTAACGGAGGAGTTCCCAACCACTGTCATTGGCCCAGCCTTGGCCAGCAGCATGTCCACCCTCAGAGCCAGCAGGCCTTGGCTCTACCAGACGTGGCGGAAACTTCCAGCAGCTTCTCTCAGCAGCTTCCTCTGCAGGGCTCCCAGAACCAAAAGCAGGCCCTGCACAACCCAAACAGTGGCCAAGGCCAGGCCTGCTCCGGGCCCATTCCTGGCTCAGCCTGCTGGTGTCTGCAGCCGGGGGTGGCCATTGGTGACACGGGTGCTCCGTGTCAGGGCCCTTTATGACACGGGCCATGGTGGTGGCAGGACACCCTTGTGACATCACGGAGCCTTGCTGAGGGTTTCTAGGGGCAGCGCAGGGCCCGGGGTGCCCAGTCCCAGGAGAACCACTCCGCAAGGAGGAAGCAACTCCTGGGATCTGTCTGTGCCACAGGCTCAGTAGCACCAGACGAGGAGGAAAAAGCTACCAAGGCCACCCCCGAGTCCCGGTAACCCAGCCCCGTGCCCAGCTGGCCACACACCCAGGCCCTCAGCTGGCAGTGGGCAGGAGCAGGCGGCAGGTCAGGCCTGCCACTGTCCCCCACCAAGAAGGACAAGGGGACCTTTGGTGAAATGGCCCGCCAGCTTTCCCAGTGGGAAGCTGAGAGGGAGCAGGAATTCCTGCCAAACAAGGAAGATCTGCACTCCCACATGTCTTTGTGGGAAGACTGCAGAGAGCCGCAATTGTCCCCAGCGAGGGACAAGAGGCACAGGGAGCTGTCCCCAGGGGCAGACGCTGGGGCCCGAGAGCTGTCCCAGCAGGAGGAGGATGTTGCTTCCAGGCCTGGGGACAAAGCCTTAAGCCCAGGCCTGGAGGAGGCTGAGAAGGCCCAGCCTTGTTCCCTGCTGGGGCCCGGCTCCCCCAGCTCCGAGGGCACAGAGCTGAGAGCAGAGGCAGCTCCTGCCCTGCCCAGCGCCTCTCCTGGCTCCGGCAGTGCTCCGCAGGCCCAGCCCACAGCTGCTGCCCCGGCTGGAGGTGCCGGGCAGGAGGAGCCCGCCGAGCCTCTGGCTGCCAAGCAGGAGGAACAGGCAGCGGAGTCTGCTGGGCCTGGCGAGGAGCTGCCATTCCTGGGGACACAGAGCCCAGTCTCTGCCCCACAGAGCCCCCCAGGCTCCAGCCCCCATCTGCTGCTCTTGTCCCATCTTCTCAGCTGTGTGATCATGTGCCGGGCTCTGCTGCAGATCCAGGGATGCGGGCAGCACCTGGAGCAGTGCAGGGATGTGGAAGCAGGAGAAGCAGCCACATCCAAAGGAGAGCAGAGCCCGGGGCCGGCCCCTCAGAGACTCCTCAGCCCCCGGCCCACCCAGCTGGGAGCCCTCAGGGAGCAGCAGCAGGGGCCAGTGTCGTGGGCAGTGCGGGCACAGCAAGGTAGGGAGGAGGAGGCCCTGGATGGGGACAGTCCCTGGGACTCCTGCGATGACTCAGACACGTCCCAGGGGGAATATGAGTTGCACTCGGAGCCAGAGCTGTTCCCTGGGCCAGAGTACATAATGCAAAAGCTGTCCCCGTTGGCAGAGCACATCATCTTTGGCCCTGGGAACAAACGCTTGAGCCCCGTGTTGGAGAAGGATGAGGATCCCCAGGATCCTTGTTCCCTGCTTGGGCCCGGCTCTTCCAGCCCCATGGGCACAGAGGAAGGGGAGCACAAGGCAGAGGTGCACCAGGGAGAAAGGAACAGCTGCCCAGGAGGCTCCCAGGGTCAAGAGTGCACAGAGCAGGAGCGGTCCCACGAAGTGGCAGACTGGCAAGAGTGCGCAGAGGAAGAGATGTCCCACGGAGAAGTCAAAAACTGCCAGGAACACTCAGGCTGGGAGGAATACCTGGAGCAAGAGCTGCTCCAGGAACTCTCAGGCTGGCAGGAGAACGTGGAGCAGGAGCTGTCCCTGGGAAACCTCAACAGCTGGGAAGAGGTCTCTGACTGGGAAGGACACATTGGCCAAGCCCCTTCCCAAGAGGAAACGTCCTTTGGCCACCACGTGTCCCGAGGGAACAGTCACGCATCCTGTGTGCTCTCCAGCTGGGAAGATGACAACAACCCAGCGCCGTTGCAGAACCCCTGGGGAGTCAGGTACAACTCCAGCAGCTGGATGAAGTCCTTGGCCCCGCAGGAGGACGAGTGGGACGAGCTGAGTGTCCTGGAGCTGTCGCCAGAAGAAGACAAGGAGCAGAAATGGAGACTTCTTGTGGCGGACGGGCTCCCGGTGCCCGTCCCTCGGGAAGCCTGGGTTGAGGAGCAGGCCCCGGAGCCATGCAGCCCAGGCCTGCTCTGTGCCTGGCCTGCCCCCCTGCCAGGACAAACCCTGGTGGAGGAGCTCTCTTCTCCCACCCAGGCCTTCCATGGGCAGCCGTGTGCCCCCAGCAAACGTCCCTCTCGCTTCAGGCGGGTGCTGCGGGCGCTGCGGGGGCTGTTCCGGTGTTCCTGCCTGGTGCCGCAGCCCGAGGAGTAGCACGGGCACGGCACCACCAGCAGCCATTGCTGCACAGCCGCCCTCCCTGTCCGGCTGCGGCATGCATGAGAGCCTGAACAATGGCATTAGGACCGGGAACAAGTGCCTGTAAAAGCCGAGATGAGAGAAGGATTTGGAAGGTGATGACGAAGATGAAGACAACAAAAGCAATTGCAATGATAAAGACACTGAAGGCAAAGATGATGACAAAGACAATGGAGAAGATAGAGATGAAACAGGTTAAGACAATGAGAGAGAAAGAAGACAAGAGGAAGAGGAAGAATTGAAAGCTACATAGAAGAATAAGAGTACTGATAGGAATAGAATTTTAGCAATACGTAGAAGAAGAAGAGGAATAAGAATAAGAATTCAAAAACCCATAGAAGAAGAGGAATAAGAATTTTAAAAAGCTATAGAAGAAGAATAGGAATAGGAGTAATAATTTTAGAATTCCTAGGAGAAGAACAGTAATATTAGGTAGAATGTGAAAATATGTAGAAGAACGAAAGAAGCAAAATAGGGAGAATAAGGAACATACGAAGAAGAATTTAGAATTCCATACGTGAAGATAAACTCTAATAAGTAAGTCACAGTAGGAAATATTTTCTCTTTTCCAATAAAATTTGCAATGCACAAGAGCAGAGTCTCTGGGTTTCCTTTCTCCTCTCTGTGAGCCATTGATTCATTTTCCACTTCAGGGTGCTCTGTGCCTGGCCCCCATGCAAGTCCAAGCCCTCGTGGGAGGTCTCTCTTTTCCCGCCTCTATTTTATTTCAAGCATGAATCTCTAGAGTTAATGTAGTAGAGAAGAACACATGATCTGCAGAAAAGATCTTTGGATGGTCATGAGGGCACTATTAGAAGTCAGCTCCCTCCACTAAATAGCATCAACTATACCTAAATCTTAACTGACAAATGTTTTTCTAAATTTTTTTTTTTAAACTCTAGTTAGGAATGCTGTAATATTTTTTCACAGGCTTGCCTGGTGTTTAATCTCTGTTAATATTAAGGCAGAAGCTGAAGCTCCCTGGTACTTGTTTCATTGTGGTGAGTAGGTATTTGTACTGATCTTTACAAAAAACAGTCTGAGCACTTTGAGATTGCATTCCTTCAGTCTGTTCTTTTTCTTGAAAAGAACCACTGTATTTTCTCAACCTTCCATCACAGAAAAACATGGTAGTTGATCACAGCATCCTGGTGATGTTGAAAATAGTAATCAGTAAATTTATCATATCTCTCTGAAAGATCTCACACACCTTTCTGGCCTTTACTGACCCAGGAAGTTTCTGTGCTGTTGAAAATATTCCAGCTTCATGCATAACACTGATAATTTATAGTCACACCACATTAAAACACACATACCTACAAATGTTTTAGTCATAAGCAAATAGAAAACAAGGTTTTTCAATGTATGTCATATTTGGGATATTCTCTAACGGATTCATAAAGTTAAGTTGCCTGATCCATTTTTCCCCTCCTTATTACAAACATCAGATTTTGAAGGAGAAATTGCAATGCCTTAAAATCTAGGAACTTCCAAAACTTAGGGAATACCTTCATATTCTGAGGTTATTCCAAGGAACTCACAAATATAAGGGCCTAAACTCACAACAGTTTTATTATTGTATTTCTCAGTTATCTCTAATTTGTGATGTGAAGAAAATTTCCCCGATTTTAGAGGAAGTGGATGTTCTTGCTGCTTTGAGAACTCTTGCAGCTGAACTTTGAAACAACAAGCAGCAACTGATACGAAGAGACAATATCTCCGATCATTGCCTTCAGGATTTTGTTGCAGGTAAAGGAAAGGTTCCCAAAGTTTCTAAGGAAGTTAGAGAAAGCAATCGGATTTGAAAAATTACCTGTATGAGATGATCACAGTTACAGTCTGAAAGACACAGCAGTCTTAAAATGCCCTTCTGCCATTCAAGCCTCTCAGTGCTTCTGCTGGCTGAGGGTGATAGATCCATACTTATTTGCATTTACATAAGAAAATAGATGTTGGCTTCCAGTAGCTTAATTACTAATCCAACCTTTTTTTTTTTTTTTATGTCTCATAATTACAGGAAAAGGCAAATATTCGCATATGACATAGAACATTAAATAAGAATATAATTAGATTTATTCAGGCTGATCATATTAGCTAGAATGTTTTCTTATACACAAGGAAAAACTGAACTTCAGAAAAGCTTCTAGGTCAGGTTTAATAGTTACATCATCTCAGCATAGAGACTATCTTGTTTTGTCTGCTCATTCATTTATAAGTACCAGGAAAAGGCAAACTGATCTTGCTTTTCATAAGTAGAAATTTAATATCAATATGCTAGAATTAAAGCAAACATCTTTCTGCCTAATCTTAGGCTATTCTTTGGCAGAGATGGAGAAATATAGAAAGAAATCTGAAATCTAACAAACACCTGTGAATGAAGGGAAATTAAGTCTGCTTTCATATGACTGCACAGCAGAAATCATGGAAATCACACCATGAGAAAGAGATGTACAGAATTATGCATTACTATAGGAAATACACTGTGTGTTCTAGACTAAGACTTTCGATTGTATATGCTCTATAATGAGAAACATTAGGAGAGAGGAAAAATTGTAGCTTCCCGTGTATTATTATTGTCCTTTCCACTCCCTCACTGGTGAAAATGTGGCTGATACTGTAAAGTAACTTTACAGTAGTGTAAAGATTAAGGATATGAGCTGAGTCTGTAAGTAAATGGGGCTGATGCCTCCATTTCTACTCAACAGAGGACCCCAGAGAAAAATCCTATGTCTCAGTTCTCTCTGATGCTCACAGGCTTCTGTCCAGCATCAGGATTTAAGGCTTTGAGCTCATCCCTAACTCAAACTCTGCCAGTGATAGTTTGTGAGCTCAGTACATGCCCAGATTCCTGATATTAAAAACAAGCCCTTGATTTCTTCTAAACTATTTATATACTCTCTGAGCAGGCAGAAAAGTTTATCCTAACAAGGTGGACCCCTTGGCACACATGTGCTCCATGGGGCAGGAGTTCCTGAAGCAAAGGATCCATTTTAGTGCAGTTTTGTAGAAAGGAACGAACAAATCTTAAACAGTTTCCTTCTGCTGCCATAAGGTGGGAGGAAAACTGCCCTAACAGGAACCTCCTGCCAATAATATTTATACCTTTTTCTTTTTCTTCACATTAAAGTCTTATCTAAGGGCTTCACCTGAGATGGGAACCCCTGCATAGAAACTGCACAAATAGAACAGATGAACAAATCTCTCCTGCTGATAGAGACGGCAGCACAGGAACATGACTGCTGCATGTAATGAAATACACATTGGCCTGGGGTCAGGATAATCTCAAGTTTAGCTGTCACCTTCTATACACCCTGAAAATTCACTCTTGCAAAGGAAAAATCGCTTCCCCAGCTCTCTCTGACTGATTTTATACAAATAGCAGTACCATGACATTAACTTTACAAAGAGGAAATTGGAACACAGAAAGATTTTTTAATTTGCCTATAAAATGAGTGCATGGCACAGTAGCATAATTTTTGGAGATATTTTACAATAGCAAATAAAATAACACTAAGTGCATTTTCTGGCCCCATGGTAGGGAGCACAGAAAAGTTTAATGGTGGCTGAACTCTCTTTTCCCAGAGAACAGGGCCCAAAATGGAGCACCAGGATTTGAGGTGCAACCTCACCAGTGCCCAGCACAGGGAGACAATCCCTGCCCTGGTCCTGTGGCCACACTATTGCTGAGACAGGCTGTGATGGTTCTGGTTTCTTTTTCTCTGCTGAGGTCAGGATTAAGACATGGGAAATGTGGGTTTTTGAGTTCAGATTTGGATGTTTATTGTTTCTTATCTATTTACAGACTCACAAGGTGTGAGCTCTAACTAGCAAGTTAGAGACATAAGGTAAAATGGAGAGCTTCTAAATCTTTCCAAGGTTATTTAAGCCATCATTACCCAGTAACAAGATGACATCTCTATAATTTATACTTCTGACCCAGTAAAGACCACCCAAGGCTTGCAATGTAGACCTTTTCCACCCAGTTACAGAAACCCATGAAGAAGAAGGAAGAAGGTGAAGAAGGACTTAGACAACGCCTTAAATTCCCCATATTGCTCCTCAAGTACTACAACATACTAAAATCTTAATCTAAGTTTTTCACCCTGTGAGATCACACAACACTATTCAAACTACACACCCACAACCACTGTGCTATCACTCAGTCTCAGAAGCCTGCTCCAAGGCCTCAAGTCAAATGCGGTGCTTGCTCGAGGCTCAGTACCCTACAGCTCAGAAAGCCTGCAATTTTCAGCCTCCAGGCTTCCAACAACAGGCATGGGAGCATGGGCCTTCTTGGCCATCTGAGCACAGCTCAGATCATGTTCAGCCACTGTCACCAGCACCCCCAGGTCCTTTTCTGTCAGGAGGCTGCTCCACCCAGGCCCCTGGCCTGGAGTTCTGCAGGGGGTTGCTTTGACCAAAGTGCAGACTCAGCACTTGCCCTTGTTGCACCCCAGACCATTGGCTTTGGTCCCTGCAGCCTGTCCAGATCCCCTGCAGAGCCTTCCTGCCCTCTGGCAGATCCACACTCCCACCCAGCCTGGTGTCATGTCCAGGCTGACTAAGGGTACCTTCCTCCCCTCATCCAGAGTCACAATGAAGAGATTGAGCAGAACTGGCCCCAGAACTTTTCCCCTGAGAACAGCAGCTGTGACACTCCACCAGCTGCATGTGGCTCCAGTCCCCAGTGCTCCCTGGGCCTGGCCATCCAGACAGTTTTTCACCCAATCTGCACCCATCCAAGCCATGCATCCAGTTTCTCCAAGAGAACATGGCTGGAAAGGCTTTGCTGAAGTCCAAGTAGACCAGATCCACAGCTTTTCCCTCACTTCACCATGTGAGGCACCCTGTCACAGAAGATCAGGGTGGCCAGCAGGACCTGCCTTTCCCAAGCCCATGCAGGGTTTGTCCTGTACCTGCAGTGTGATGGCAGTCAGGGTGATCTGATCCATGACCTTCCCTGGGAACAGCCTTTAAGATTTCCCTCTTGAAGAATGCCCAGCCTTCCTGGACTCCTTTGCCCTCCAGGAATGTCTCAGCAGGGACTCTCCCTCCCAAGGGATTCTCCCAACCAATCTTCTAACCAGGCCAAAGGCTGCCCTCTGGAAGTCTGAGGCAGAAGTTCTGCTGGCAGCCCTCCTTATTCCTCCAGAAATCCCAAACTCTTATAATTTGTGATTGCTGTGCACCAAGAGGGCCTCTGACCATCATATCACCCACAAGTCCTTCTCTGGTTGAAAACAGCAAGTTCCACACCCTCCAGGAACCTCCCAGACTGTTTCCTCTCTGCTGAGCTGCATTTCCAGCTGATAGGTGGAGTTGTAGTTCCCCATGGGAAAAACAAAATATTTAGGAGACATCCTAAGCATGTCCTCTCCATTTTTTATCTAGTATCATGTTGTACTGCCAGACTAGGAAAATTTAATTTGAATCCTAATTCTCATTTAGTCAAATTTCTTGTCTGAGGAATGTAACAGATCTTGGAAGGGGTACTTGGACATTCAAACCCCACAGTATTGCCATGAAGTCTTAGCTGGCAAAATATGAAGCTAATGAATTGGTTAATGCTGTTATCAGAGTGGGCTTACCCTTAGAAAATTCAACAGATCAGGGCACTAATTTTATGTCTTCTCTGCTAAATGAGGTGTGCAAGCTGTTAAAAATTCCCCCATCACACAGAGTTTCGTATCAGCCAGAAACAGATGGGCTTGTAGAATAATCAAACACTTAAGCAGATGCTAAGAAAATTCATCAGCAGTGAACCAAAACATTGGGATAAATTGTTACCTTTTGTTTAGTTTGTCTATTGGGAGGTCTCTTAATCATCAATTGGTTGTTCCCCATACCTTTCCAAAAATACTCGAGAGGCAGACGCTCTGAATTTGTGTTGTTTGCAAATTATCCGACATTTGGCAGCCTCACATTTTCACCCAGATAACGTCCTTCATAATTATACTGTTCACATATGTAAATCAAGGCCCCGAGTCTGCAGATAGATCGACATGACTGGAAGGATTTAACATGAACGTGAATGACAGCAGTAGTTCCAAACTGGCAATCCTTATGAAATATTGATGCTGTAGATGGATGAAGCTGAACAATTCTCAAAATAAAAGCAGTGACACTGAGACAAAGGTAATTATTAGTCTCATTTATGCTCCTCTCAATCAACAGCAGATCCCCTGCAAAAATTTAGAGTAGTGTTGGGACAGGGAACACACAGATTTGCACTTATTTCTGTATCGTGTGTCCATTTCCCAGATCTGAAAAATTTTCAGCAGATCTGGGACAATTCATTCATGGTTAACAGACAACAAGACATTTTTATGTTCAAGGTTGCTGGTTTAGGGTTTGGCATACGGGCTTGAACTTGACCTCAGAGTGACACAGTCAGGCTGCTTCTGGTCCTGGAAACATAAAGTTTCATGACAATATTTTAGGTGGCTCAGGTTCTTTCTCATGCTGCTGGGTAGTGGAATGTCATTACACTGAGCTATAATATCAAACAGAAAAGTAGTGCTACTGTATTTTGGATGACTAACAAGACATGAAATACAGCTAAATCTTTCAATGCAGCTATTTAATTTTCAGTAATACACTATATTTTACTACTCAGGAAGCTACCTAGCCACTCTTAGAAAGTTCAGCCGATGATTAAAATGTCTGTAGAAATACCAATGATACAGCGTCAAGGAAGAACATGTATATATATATATGTACACACACATATGGTCTTTCAGAGCCCCAGTTCTGTTGAAAATTATGGAAATGTAAAAAACTGTAAAATTTGGCTCTGTGAATTCTCCAGGAATGTATTAAATTAGATTAATGTCATGTATAGTTCAAATTATTCTTTGCCTACTAAAGGTTGTTGGCAAAGCTCGTAAAAATATTGGTCACCATCAAAATATCACAAGGAGATTTTGTGTCTATAAGAAGAAAATTTGTTCTATATTGCTCTAGGACAAACCTTTCAATTTTCACTCTCGACCAAAAAGAGAAATCCTGCCAACTTTTTTCTTTTACAAACATCACTTTTTTTTTCCTTAGAATTTACATCTAATTAGGTTTTGTTCCAAAATGTTGTAGAGAAATTAGAAGAATCAAGAAGTTCCTCTCAGTTTTTTATTTTTGATGTTGTTTTTTGGTTTGCTTTTTTTTTTTTTTTTTTTTTTTGGTGGTAAAATGTTGCAAGAGACAGGGAAAATAAAGGAGGAAAATGGAGGAAAATAAAGATGAATAGCTGCTCATTCATCAAATATTTATGAGTGATTCATGGATACTTCAAGTTATCATGAAATTGTAGTTTTAGACACACAGGTAAAAATAAATGGAAAATAAAAGCAAAGCAGATGTCAAGTAAGATGAGGTCATGAGGATAATAAATCTGAAGCCAAGTTTTGAAAGGAGATTTGGCACCTTTCAAGGCACATTGGTAATGAGAGTGAAAAAAAAGAAAATAATTAAATTTTAGATACCTTTCAGAAAGTGTAAAACCTATCATCTTTCAGATTCACTATTTCTCCCCTCCTAATTCTTTATTCTGTGGAAGTCGAGGTCCCATTACTTCTGACCCAGTAAAGACCACCCAAGGCTTGCAATGTAGACCTTTTCCACCCAGTTACAGAAACCCATGAAGAAAAGAAGAGGTGAAGAAGGACTTAGACAACGCCTTAATTCCCCATATTGCTCCTCAAGTACTACAACATACTAAAATCTTAATCTAAGTTTTCACCCTGTGAGATCACACAACACTATTCAAACTACACACCCACAACCACTGTGCTATCACTCAGTCTCAGAAGCCTGCTCCAAGGCCTCAAGTCAAATGCGGTGCTTGCTCGAGGCTCAGTACCTTACAGCTCAGAAAGCCTGCAATTTTCAGCCTCCAGGCTTCCAACAACAGGCATGGGAGCATGGCCTTCTTGGCCATCTGAGCACAGCTCAGATCATGTTCAGCCACTGTCACCAGCACCCCCAGGTCCTTTTCTGTCAGGAGGCTGCTCCACCCAGGCCCCTGGCCTGGAGTTCTGCAGGGGGTTGCTTTGACCAAAGTGCAGACTCAGCACTTGCCCTTGTTGCACCCCAGACCATTGGCTTTGGTCCCTGCAGCCTGTCCAGATCCCCTGCAGAGCCTTCCTGCCCTCTGGCAGATCCACACTCCCACCCAGCCTGGTGTCATGTCCAGGCTGACTAAGGGTGCCTTCCTCCCCTCATCCAGAGTCACAATGAAGAGATTGAGCAGAACTGGCCCCAGAACTTTTCCCCTGAGAACAGCAGCTGTGACACTCCACCAGCTGCATGTGGCTCCAGTCCCCAGTGCTCCCTGGGCCTGGCCATCCAGACAGTTTTTCACCCAATCTGCACCCATCCAAGCCATGCATCCAGTTTCTCCAAGAGAACATGGCTGGAAAGGCTTTGCTAAAGTCCAAGTAGACCAGATCCACAGCTTTTCCCTCACTTCACCATGTGAGGCACCCTGTCACAGAAGATCAGGGTGGCCAGCAGGACCTGCCTTTCCCAAGCCCATGCAGGGTTTGTCCTGTACCTGCAGTGTGATGGCAGTCAGGGTGATCTGATCCATGACCTTCCCTGGGAACAGCCTTTAAGATTTCCCTCTTGAAGAATGCCCAGCCTTCCTGGACTCCTTTGCCCTCCAGGAATGTCTCAGCAGGGACTCTCCCTCCCAAGGGATTCTCCCAACCAATCTTCTAACCAGGCCAAAGGCTGCCCTCTGGAAGTCTGAGGCAGAAGTTCTGCCGGCAGCCCTCCTTATTCCTCCAGAAATCCCAAACTCTTATAATTTGTGATTGCTGTGCACCAAGAGGGCCTCTGACCATCATATCACCCACAAGTCCTTCTCTGGTTGAAAACAGCAAGTTCCACACCCTCCAGGAACCTCCCAGACTGTTTCCTCTCTGCTGAGCTGCATTTCCAGCTGATAGGTGGAGTTGTAGTTCCCCATGGGAAAAACAAAATATTTAGGAGACATCCTAAGCATGTCTTCTCCATTTTTTATCTAGTATCATGTTGTACTGCCAGACTAGGAAAATTTGATATGAATCATAATTCTCATTTAGTCAAATTTCCTTGTCTGAGGAATGTAACCGATCTTGGAAGGGGTACTTGGACATTCAAACCCCACAGTATTGCCATGAAGTCTTAGCTGGCAAAATATGAAGCTAATGAATTGGTTAATGCTGTTATCAGAGTGGGCTTACCCTTAGAAAATTCAACAGATCAGGGCACTAATTTTATGTCTTCTCTGCTAAATGAGGTGTGCAAGCTGTTAAAAATTCCCCCATCACACAGAGTTTCGTATCAGCCAGAAACAGATGGGCTTGTAGAATAATCAAACACTTAAGCAGATGCTAAGAAAATTCATCAGCAGTGAACCAAAACATTGGGATAAATTGTTACCTTTTGTTTAGTTTGTCTATTGGGAGGTCTCTTAATCATCAATTGGTTGTTCCCCATACCTTTCCAAAAATACTCGAGAGGCAGACGCTCTGAATTTGTGTTGTTTGCAAATTATCCGACATTTGGCAGCCTCACATTTTCACCCAGATAACATCCTTCATAATTATACTGTTCACGTATGTAAATCAAGGCCCCGAGTCTGCAGATAGATCGACATGACTGGAAGGATTTAACATGAACGTGAATGAGAGCAGTAGTTCCAAACTGGCAATCCTTATGAAATATTGATGCTGTAGATGGATGAAGCTGAACAATTCTCAAAATAAAAGCAGTGACACTGAGACAAAGGTAATTATTAGTCTCATTTATGCTCCTCTCAATCAACAGCAGATCCCCTGCAAAAATTTAGAGTAGTGTTGGGACAGGGAACACACAGATTTGCACTCATTTCTGTATCGTGTGTCCATTTCCCAGATCTGAAAAAATTTCAGCAGATCTGGGACAATTCATTCATGGTTAACAGACAACAAGACATTTTTATGTTCAAGGTTACTGGTTTAGGGTTTGGCACATGGGCTTGAACTTGACCTCAGAGTGACACAGTCAGGCTGCTTCTGGTCCTGGAAACATAAAGTTTCATGACAAAATTTTAGGCGGCTCAGGTTCTTTCTCATGCTGCTGGGTAGTGGAATGTCATTACACTGAGCTATAATATCAAACAGAAAATTAGTGCTACTGTATTTTGGATGACTAACAAGACATGAAATACAGCTAAATCTTTCAATGCAGCTATTTAATTTTCAGTAATACACTATATTTTACTACTCAGGAAGCTACCTAGCCACTCTTAGAAAGTTCAGCCGATGATTAAAATGTCTGTAGAAATACCAATGATACAGCGTCAAGGAAGAACATGTATATATATATATGTACACACACATATGGTCTTTCAGAGCCCCAGTTCTGTTGAAAATTATGGAAATGTAAAAAACTGTAAAATTTGGCTCTGTGAATTCTCCAGGAATGTATTAAATTAGATTAATGTCATGTATAGTTCAAATTATTCTTTGCCTACTAAAGGTTGTTGGCAAAGCTCGTAAAAATGTTGGTCACCATCAAAATATCACAAGGAGATTTTGTGTCTATAAGAAGAAAATTTGTTCTATATTGCTCTAGGACAAACCTTTCAATTTTCACTCTCGACCAAAAAGAGAAATCCTGCCAACTTTTTTCTTTTACAAACATCACTTTTTTTTTCCTTAGAATTTACATCTAATTAGGTTTTGTTCCAAAATGTTGTAGAGAAATTAGAAGAATCAAGAAGTTCCTCTCAGTTTTTTATTTTTGATGTTGTTGTTTGGTTTTTTGGTTTGCTTTTTTTTTTTTTTTTTGGTGGTAAAATGTTGCAAGAGACAGGGAAAATAAAGGAGGAAAATGGAGGAAAATAAAGATGAATAACTGCTCATTCATCAAATATTTATGAGTGATTCATGGATACTTCAAGTTATCATGAAATTGTAGTTTTAGACACACAGGTAAAAATAAATGGAAAATAAAAGCAAAGCAGATGTAAAGTAAGATGAGGTCATGAGGATAATAAATCTGAAGCCAAGTTTTGAAAGGAGATTTGGCACCTTTCAAGGCACATTGGTAATGAGAGTGAAAAAAAAGAAAATAATTAAATTTTAGATACCTTTCAGAAAATGTAAAACCTATCATCTTTCAGATTCAACTATTTTCTCCCCCTCCTAATTCTTTATTCTGTGGAAGTATGCTGTATTGAGAATATCTATTTTCTCTCACTCCTTTTTTGGTATGTTTCCTTTATTGAGGTTTTCCTGTCCTCAGTATTTTCTGATGCTAAATATTTGAACTCACGTTAAAAGATCACGGGACTTTTTTCTGTTTTCATTCTCTTCTTGCTTCATTAGATTATTTAGTCTTATCAGGTTAAATAGAATTTTCATGGGCAGGGTTGATAGTCAAAAAGAAAAAGTGATTGGGAAAAAATAGAAAAAAATTAAAAACTTGTATGCAACAGAATGGATCTGTTGTGCAACATCTCTTCTGCAATGCCCAGGGAAACTGGCTGTGAAAATGGCTGTGCTCAGTCTGTCCCTTCTCCTAATTGCATATTCAGAATATTTTAAAGAAACACTATAAAAAATGATCTTTCACCCATTAATCTCTTTCCTCCTTTTATGAGTGAATGCTGAGTTCAGCAGAGCTGGGTTCTGTAGCGGCGCATTTTATACCTTTTTATTTATTGCTAATATTAATTGGTTCTGTAATGTTTTTTCCCAAGTTCCCCCCTGTATTTCTCCCCATTTGGTTTCCCCCGTCTTTGTTCTTCCCGGACTGTCACTCTCTGGGAAGCCTCTCCTCTCCTCTCCTCCCCTCCCCTCTCCTCCCCTCCCCTCTCCTCCCCTCCCCTCCCCTCCCCTCCCCTCCCCTCCCCTCCCCTCCCCCTCCCCTCCCCTCCCCCTCCCCTCCCCTCCCCCTCCCCTCCCCTCCCCTCCCCTCCCCCTCTCCTCTCCTCTCCTCTCCTCTCCTCTCCTCTCCTCTCCTCTCCTCTCCTCTCCTCTCCTCTCCTCTCCTCTCCTCTCCTCTCCTCTCCTCTCCTCTCCTCTCCTTCCAGAGTGTTCAGAGAGACTCGGTCCCAGATTGGAGCAGGCTGGGGAACCCCCACCCCTCGTTTCCCATTCGCTGTCTGTGTGACATCCATATTTCCCTGATTGGCTTTCCCCTCTTGTGTCCACCCCCTTCCCCTGGTCCCTTAAAAGCAATGAGCCCGCCCCTCACGGTGGGACTCGTGGCTCGCCTGCACCAAGAGCAGGTGACAATAAACTCCATCTTGCCACGAAGCCTCCTCCTTCTTACCTTCGTCGTAGCCTCACCGACAGCACTCGTGTAGCTCTGACCCACCGGGGAGTGGTGGCCAGTCCACCTGCTACTGCCTAACCGAGTCTGGAACGATTCCCAGCCAGGGCTAGCCAGGAATAGCTGGAAGCCACTTTCCAGAAGGGCCAGGAATCATTTCAGTCTATGAAGACATTTGCCACAAGAAACAGTCTGGTGGCTGTCAAGGTCACAAACCTGCAACCACCTGGAATTTTGCAGATTGTGCAATCTTACCCATGAGTAGCCTTTCTCTTGGCTATCATGGGCTTCTCAGTGTATTTGGGCTATTTGTTTAAAAATGCTTTTTTTAGTATTTCACAAAGATTCTCTTCTATCTTTAATATCGTCTTTCTCTCAAGGGACCTCCTTTTACTACAGCTAAAGGGCCAAATTTGCGTCTCAGACACCTGAGACCTCTTTTTATCTCATGAGCTGGGGAACTTTCTCTACAAACATTCTCAACAAAATCTCAATTACATCAGTCTATTACCTTCAGCTAGATTAGCATTCCCCAAAACAGTATCAATAGATTACAAGAAATAGTTCTCTGTGGTTTACATCTAAAAAAGTTCAGTCAAAAATGTCCACTTCCTCAATCCTTTCTTCCAGATAACCTTTATCAGTTCTTTTGCTGACTGTATCACGCTGTCTCTCTCCATTTTAAATCACTCTGATCTTCTTCTCTCTCTCTGGGAAAGGGTTGGAGTTCTGAAAGCTTCATGTTGCCAGGAAAGGGTTAAATCTGCCCAAGGTCTTTCTCTCTCTCTCTCGCTGCAGCTCACAGATGTTGGAATGATATTTAAACCTTTTATGTCCATGGAGACGTAACTACTTTCAATTGGTTCTTTCGTGAACTTCCTGAAAACTCACTTGCTGGTCAAAACCACCACAGCATGGGAACTGATTAAAAAAGATACATGAAATTTTTGTTAAGTTAGACTACATGCATAAGTAAATGTGTATACGTACCTCATTAACTTTCTGTAAATTTTTTTCCCAATTATATTGATGCTAACTGCTTTCCAGCAATGAATATAATAAGTTATTGTGATGTAGTCACTGACTTAAGATCATGGTTTGTTAAGAGTATATAAGCTAGAGAACACGCAGAATAAAATCTTCTTCCATTTTGGATCCTGATCACATGTGTGTGTGTATGTCACATCTGACCTAACAGTAACAGCCAGGGCGGAGCCGTCCAGCGTTGCCCTCAGCTCTGGGCACTCTGGGTTCACCTTTGGGGGGAAAAAGAACAAAATTTGGGGCATTTTCCCAGCAAAAATTGGGAATTTCCAACCCTGAAATTGGTGGGTTTAACCCCCAAATATTTGGAACATCAGATCTACCGATTGAAATCAATGGCAAGGAAAGGACATCAGGTCTATTCATTTAAACAAATGGAAGAAAAAAGACTTCAGGTCTACCCATTGAAATCAATTGATGGAAAAGGACACCAGGTCAACAGGGACTTACGGACACCAGGTCTACCCCTTTTAAAGTCAATGGGGATTTTGCAGCCACCAGGTCTAACCATTAATAGGGCTTGATTGGGAAGGGTTACTGGTAAAACTGGGAGCACTGGGAAGGGCTAAAGGGGGAGCTCTGGCAGAGAAACTGGAAGCACTGGAGGGAGTTGGAAGCACTGGAAGGGAGGAACAGGGGAAACTGAGCAAACTGGGAGTACTGGGAGAGGTTACTGGGAGTACTGGGAGTGGCTAAGGTGGGGCACTGGGGTTACTGGAAGCTCTGGAGAATTACTGGAAGCACTGGGAGGGGTTACTAGGGATAAATGGGGATAAACAGGACACCAGGTCTACCTTTTAAAGTCAAAGAAATAAATGACACACCAGTCCACCCATGAAACTCATAGGGAATTTAGGGACACCAGGTCTACCCATTACACTCAATGGGATAAATGGGACACAGCGTCTGCCCAGTCAAAGCAGTGGGCAGGGTCCCAAGAATTTTTGCGGGTACCAAGGTGTATCCAGGTAATTTTTGAGGGGATTCAGGAGATTTCTGGGGGTACCCAGGTGATTTCTGGGGGTATAAAGGTGATTTTTTGACAGTACCCAGTGATTTTGGGGAGAATCCAGGAGATTTTTGGGGTACCCACATGCACCCAAGTGATTTCGGAGGTATTAATGTGATTTGTGGGGGATACCCATGTGTATCCAGATGATTTTTGGCATTCACAGGCGATTTTTGGGGGCTGCATGAGATTTTGAAGGGCACCTAGGTGATTTTTGGCATTCCGGGGAGATTTTTGAGGGTACCCAGGCAATTCTTGGGATTCCCAAGTGTATCCAGTTGGCTTTTGGGGCGTATCCAGGTGTTTTTTTGAGGGGACACAGGTGATCTGGGGAAGTACCCAGATGCATCCAAATGATTTTTTGGGGGGTACTCAAGTGATTTTTGGAGGTACCCAGGTGATTTGGGGGGCTATCAAAATGTATCCAGGTGATTTGGGGGTTTCCAGGTGTCTCCACTCACCCTGGCAGGCCAGGGGAAGTTGATGAACACCATAGCATCCTCCCAGTCAATGTGGACGCAGATGACCCTCGGTGGCGGGGGAGCTGTGCAGGGACACCCCAACATTCAGGGGGCACCTCAACATTCAGGGTCACTGAATCATGATTTTAAAGAGTTAAGATTTTTGCTAAGGAGTAGAAGTAATTTATATGGATCAGGGTATTAGATAAGGAAACAATAGGTTAAAGATTGTTAGATGCTTAAGCCAGAGCTAATTGTTGTATTGTTTGTCATTATGAGCTTGTTTATAGAAGGAAGTGGAGTAAGTGAAGTATTAGAAGAACAGATTGAAACCAGTAAAACAATGACCAGCACCTGGACTTTATATCAATCAATCACAAAGCAGGGCACCTTGGATTGTGCCAGAGGGTCACAGAGACCTGATGAAGACTCTCCTGACTTCATCTTTTGAGACCACCGACCCAGTTCAAGACCACTGACCCAATTCAAGAGAAGAATTGCACACACATGAAGGACTAATAGCCTCATTTAATACAGAGCAGGGAGGGGAGGTGCTGGGGTTATGCACATGTATTGTATGTAAGATCTTGGGAAATAAATGGAGGGAAAAGGACTTTGTATGGGGTGGTCACGCCTTTCAGAGAAGACTCCTGTGCCATCTGCTGGTGTTAATAAAAATTCCACTTTCTGACTTTAACTAGTTGGAGGGTCATTGTCCATGATCATGTCTGTTTTTAACGATTCCCACTTGAGGAGACTGTCTGAAACTCTGGAGTTTTAGATTGCTAAAAAAGGAAGAGAACCCCTCTTTGCATGAGTGCAGGCAGTTCTGTGAGCAAAGCAGGTCCCAGGTGAGTGAGGAGACACAGGATGGGGTTGGGGAATGTGGAGTAAGATGTCCACACTGGGTGAGACCTCAAGGCACAGCTTCTCTGAGCAGGCCAGACCTCCTGAGGAGAGACTTTGGGTCAATAGCAATCACTGAGTGCATCAATCACCTCTGCTCAAAAGAAAACAGTAATAAAATACACCCTTGAAAATAGGAATACATATTTCCGAGGTCTTTCAAATATTTCTCCATAACTCTAGGAAAAAAACTTACTAATGAACTGCACCAGAGCAGAGGGAAATCAAGGCACAATCATGGTTTGTCAGCACTTGCTTGATCCCAATGAGGCCTGTGGTGCATTTGCTGCTGAGCCCTGGAGCCTCTGGGTTTAAAAGAAGATTGCACAAATCTTTCCAAGGGTCAAGGTCAGAAGAAAAACCCAAAGTGACTCAAAGCAATATATGGGTCTTAGTGAGGTCCATTCCCAACACAGGCTCCTCATGGAGTCCTTGGAGGAGAGAATTGGAGGCCAGGATTGCACAAAAACTCCTCAGAAACTCAGAGGTAAAAAGAAGTACTTAAATTACTCCTAAGTACCTTGAAACATTAATGAGCTCCACTGAGTGTTTTTACTAAGAATCCCAAGGGACTTGTTAAAGTAGATAATTGGAGGCTGTGATTGCAAAACTTTTCCTAGAGTCAGTTTTAAAAGGGAAACACCAAGTACCCTAAAAGAACTGAAGTACCTTGAAGCATTAATGAGCCCCACTGAGTGTTGTTACTGACAAAGCCTCTCAAGGGACTCATTAAAGCAGAGAATTGGAGGCCAGGATTGCACAAACCTCTCAGAGACTCCAAGGCAAAAGCCAAACCCAAAGTCCTTGGAAAAACCTGCAGTCCCTGGCAGCATGAAGGAGCCCCCCAGGGCCATTGCTGACCAAGGCTCCTTCCCCAGGAACTCCTTCCAGCACATCCTGGAGGCCACTGGCATGGCAGGGGGATGCTGAGGGCAGCACAAGGGGCTGACAGTGCCCAGCCTTGCTGGGGCTGTGCCAGGAGGCCCCAGGGCCTCAGGACAAGGTGTCTCCTCAGTGTCCTTGGTGGCACAGAGGCTGCTGTGGCCCAGGGCACCCAGACTTGGCTTCTCTTTGTCCCCACCTGTCATCCCTGCCTGCAGTTCTCTGCTCTGCCTGGGGCCTGGGGACACTTTCTGTGTCGTGTCCCTCAGTGGAACCCATTAAAAGTTAAAGAAACTTTGGATTTTTAACCTCACTTTGAGTTGTGGAAAAAGTTTCAATCACACTCTGAGGGACTGAGTCTGACGCAAACAGCACGAAAGCCCTGAGAGGGTCATTAAAGTCCTTGTGCTGTGTCTGTGCAGCTGAGCCAGGCTGGGCTCCTGGCACAGAGGACTATCTTGGTAACCAAGAAGAGCTTAAAAACACATTTCTCTGGATGAGCAGCTCTTCTGCCAGCCCAGCAGGGCTGGGGCACTGCCTGCAGCCACCCCAGGCACAGCACACAGGCACAGAGAGCTTCAATCACTCAGGGCTGGGAAGGTGCTTAGAAGGGACTGGGGAAGAATCACTGCCAGCCCTTGGTACAGGAACCTCTGGCTGCAGGACAATGCAGCTCCAGCTCCTGCACTGATGTCCTCAAGCTGCAACACCCCAATACCTACAGACTCTGTGAGTACATTCTCTGATGATCTCTTGTGTAGAGCAGCCAGGGGTGCCCAGGGCTGTGGTGCAGAGCAGGGTCCTGCAGCCCAGGGCGCTGTGCTGGCCCAGGGACTCTGCTGCCTGCCAGGGACAGCTCTCAGCCAGCCCTGGGAGCTGCTGCCAGCACTGGGGGACAAGATCTGAGTGGAAGGAGACAGCTGGTAAGGTGTGGAAATGTTTTCCTTGTGTGGTGAGGATGTTACATTGTAGAGGACTGCTCCCAGCATGAGATTTAACTCCAGAACATTTCCAAGTAGATTCTACAGGGAGTACGAAAAGGCAGGGGCTGCGTAAAAGGGAAAATTTATAATTTTCCTCTTTATAATCTACTGCTGTGTGTTGCCAGGACGGGAAATTGCACATAGATATTTATCTCCCTGTTCCGGCTGAGAAAAACTAAACAATTGTCTCTCAGATCATAATAAGCTAGGCAGTGACAGAAATCAGCACAGGGTTCCTTGAAGGCACCATCAGTGAAGCTTTTCCAGCCTCCTCAGGGTTTCTCTGACGTTGACATCGGAGCCTGCAGAGCCAGAGCTGGCCCTGGGCAGTGCCTGAGCTGGGAGGGCTCTGCAGGGCAGAGCTGAGCCCCCAGGGCTGGGCTGGGCTCTGGCAGCACTGGCAGGGCCCAGCCCTGGGCACAGGGAAGCAGCTGCAGGCAGGGACAGCTGCAGGCAGCAGAGCCCTGGGTAGGCAGGGAGAGGGAGCTGCTGCTGAAATGCCCTGGCAGGGGGGTTAGGACAGCTCTCGTCCATCCCCTGCACTGCAGATTTCTTCCCCAGCACAACCCCCGCATCTCCTGCACCACCAAGCAGAGCCTTTGCCTCAAAGGTAATGGAGTCAGTGGCAGGAGTTGCCACCCCGGCAGATCCCCTTGATGACAGGACACTCCCTGTGCCCATCTGATGTCCCTGTACAGCCTCCAGAGCAGTGTTGGGGAATTTCTCCTTTTTCCCTCCTCTTGCTGCTGCCTTTGTTGGCAGCTCACGTGGGAGCTCTGGGCAATGAGTCTGTTCCTCCTCGGGGAAGCCCTGGGTGCCATCGCCCTCCAGCCCCCAGAGGTGACAGCCCTGGGCAGCTGAGAGCAGGGGGGATGAACAGACTGTCTGCCCCACCCTGCACCAAGGGATGATCTCTTTGCCTCACAGCACGCACGAGATTTCTCTCAGACACAAGTGGAAATGCCAAGGATCTCTGCCTTAAAAATTCCACTGCCTGTTCTGAGGAAAGTAGAAGCAAATAACCAAAACAACATCCCCAGAGCACTTTCCTGCAGTCAGGTGAATCGAGAGTGATTGCTGAAAAGTTGTTTAAATTTGGGCTGGATTTAATCAAACATCACTCCTATTTACCTGTTCCTATTTACTTGTTGTTTTAGTGAAAAACTGAGTCCTCCAGCACATCAAGAGAGCCCCAAGCTCCTTGGAGATTTCTAAGCAAGCTCTCACCAGAGTCAATGAAATGAGCAAGAAAAAGTTTTGTGTGCTAGAGGTTATTTGGGGAGATTTACATGAGGATTGATATAGATTTAATTCTGAGACATCAAGAGTAATGTGTCACTGCCTTCTCCTTCCCAGACAGGTGCTGAAACCCAGGGGGACCTCATGACCAACAGCAGCTCCATCAGCCACTTCCTCCTGCTGCCATTGGCAGACACGCGGCAGCTGCAGCTCCTGCACTTCTGCCTCTTCCTGGGCATCTCCCTGGCTGCCCTCCTGGGCAACGGCCTCATCATCAGCGCCGTAGCCTGCGGCCACCTCCTGCACAGCCCCATGTTCTTCTTCCTGCTCAACCTGGCCCTCACCGACCTGGGCTGCATCTGCACCACTGTCCCCAAAGCCGTGCACAATTCCCTCTGGGACACCAGGAACATCTCCTATGCAGGAGGTGCTGCACAGCTCTTTTTCTTTCTGTTCTTCATGTCAGCAGAGTTTTCCCTGCTGACCATCATGTGCTACGACCGCTACGTGTCCATCTGCAAACCCCTGCACTACGGGACCCTCCTGGGCAGCAGAGCTTGTGCCCACATGGCAGCAGCTGCCTGGGCCAGTGGCTTCCTCAATGCTCTCATGCACACAGCCAATACATTTTCCCTGCCCCTGTGCCATGGCAATGCCCTGGGCCAGTTCATCAGTGAAATTCCCCAGATTCTCAAGCTCTCCTGCTCACACTCCAACCTCAGGGAACTTGGGCTCATTGCTGTTAGTGCTTGTTTGCTATTTGGTTGTTTTGTGTTCATTGTTTTCTCCTATGTGCAGATCTTCAGGGCTGTTCTGAGGATCCCCTCTGAGCAGAGACGGCACAAAGCCTTTTCCACCTGCCTCCCTCACCTGGCTGTGGTCTCTCTATTTGTCAGCACTTCCATATTTGCTCACCTGAAGCCCCCCTCCATCTCGTCCCCATCCCTGGATCTGGCCCTGTCAGTTCTGTACTCGGTGGTGCCTCCAGCCCTGAACCCCCTCATCTACAGCCTGAGGAACCAGGAGCTCAAGGCTGCAGTGTGGAGACTGATGACTGGATGTGTTCAGGAACATTAAACTGCTGGCCAATTTCTGCAAATCACTTGTAATAAAAGACATGTTTATACTTCTTGTTGGTTTAATTTGGAGGTTCTTTTTTTCGGGGTTTTTTTTCAATGTTTTCCAAAAAAATAGTTGTTTTTACCATTTCCCATTTGGTTTCTCTCCACCCTCCTTTATTCCCCTAAATGTGTTAATGAGGGGCTGAGCTCTTGCTGAATTTAAGATGAAGGATCTCCCAGCCAAGATTTCTGCAGAGATGCCCCTTTGGTTCCCTTCTCTGCAGCTGCAGCAGCAATGTCTGTGTGCAGAGCTGGTGGCACATCAGTGCTGGCACAGCAGCTGTGCCCAGCAGCAGCAGCAGCCCTTGGTGTTGCCAGTGCTGCTGCCGTGGCCCTGCCCCGCTGCCCTGCTGGCCCTGGTGTTGCTGTAGGGCCTGAGTGCTCTCGGGGCCGGGCACAGTGCTGGGGGTTGCAGTGCCGGGGCTGCAGCAGGGACAGGCCATGGGCACTGCTGGGGCAGCGCTGATGCCTCAGGCCAGGGCCTGGGGGCTGCAGGCTCCTTGCCCAGGCTCTCTCCAGAACACTTTGCCCAGGCCAATGCTGAGCACAGAAAAGCCCCGGGAGCAGCCCCAGGCTGGCCGTGGGCAGGCTGGGGGCAAACAGCATGGCTGGGGCTCTGCAAGGTGCCTGGGGGCAACTGGGATCCTACTGGGATCAGAGTGGGAGATCTGGGTCTATGCTGTGGGAGTCTGGGATCATACTGGATCATACTGGCAGCAATTGGGACTGCACTGGTGGTGACTGGGCATGGCTGTGAGAAACTGGAATCAGGCTGGAAGCAACTGAGGACAACTGGGACTTACTTGGAACATGCTGGTAGCAACTGGGATACACTGGGAGAGACTGAAACCACAGTGGGGGTAAATGGGAGCAGCTTTGCCCATGCTGGGGTCATACTGGGATCCTACTGGAACCAGACTGGGAATGACTGGAAAGGGGCTGGCTGTGACTGGAACCATGCTGGAGGTGACTGGGAGCAACTGGGCTCACAACTGGGAGTGACAGGCAGTCACTCAGGGCATAACTGGAATAATACTGGGAGTATCTGGAAGTGACTGGGGTCATACTGGGGGTTACTGGAACCAAAGTGGGAGTGACTGGTTCCTCCTGGGTTCATCCTGGGAGCCACTGGGATTACAATGGGTGTGAACAGATCCTGACTGGGAGTTACTGGGAGCTACTTTTGGGAGGAAAATGTGGACACATTGGGAGCAACTGGGATCAACTGGAAGGGACTGGAACCGTGCTGAGGGGACTGGGACCACAACTGGGGAAACTGGAATCATACTGGAAGCAACTGGGACCACACTTTGGACAAGTGATAGATACTGGGATCATGCTGGAGACAACTGGAAGAAACTGGGAATCACTGGGATCATTCTGAGGTAACCAGAACCTTACTGGGATATACTGAGATATACTGGCAGTGTCTGTAACCATACTGGGGAGACTGGAACCACATTGGATCAGCTAGAACTATGCTGGGGAAAACTGGCAGTGCATGTGACCATGCTGGGGGGAACTGGGACTATTCTAGGGACAATTGGGATCATACTGGGAGGAACTGGGAACAACTGGAACTGTTCTGGCAGTAAAAGGTATCATAGTGGGATCACAGTGGGAACAGCTGGGTTCATGCTTGTGTTGGGGGTTAGACTTGTTTATCTTTTTCACCTATAGAATTTTTTCCGAAGAGTTGCAAGGCAACTGATTGCTGGGTACTTATGAGTGATCAGGTGAAGAAAAAAGCATGGAGGGTGGCACTTGGCTACACCCTTTGTCTCCAGGAGTTTCCCCCGAGGGGGGAGGGGGGGGGGAGAGAAAGACAGGGCTGAGAGGGGCAGCTTCACTTTTGGTGTGGTCTGCGTCGAGAGCGGACGGGGCTGCCGTTGCTGTGTGAGTTTTTCACTGGCACTACCGGGATCTGTTCCTGAAGCGAGCTGCTATCATCTGCTCGTGTGCCCAGGAAGATCCTGATTCCTCCTTTTGCTGCCCTGCTGGAGCTGGCTCAGCCCTGTCCCACTGTCTCAGCGCTGTTTTAGAGCTGCTGCACCGCAGGCCCAGACTGGCCTCCCTGCCGGACATCCCTGCCCTCCAGTGACCACCGACAGAGCTCCGAATTTCATCCGATCCACCAACCCGGGATTCCCCACCGTTCCAGCTTGGTACCTTTTCTTTGGGGTCCCCAGAGACCAGACTGCCCCGGGTTTTGCGGGACCAAGCTCCGTCAAGGTCCCTGGTTCTGTTTTCGCTATTAATTGCTGTAGTTGTTGTTGTTTGTTTGCCTTGTTATACCTATTAGTAAAGAACTGTTATTCCTATCCCCATATCTCTGCCTGAGAGCCGTTTTAATTTTTCTAAATTATAATAATTTGAGGGAAGGAGATTTGAATTATCCATTCCAAGAGAGGCCCTGCCTCTCTGTAGCAGATACCTGTCTTCTTTCAAAACCAAGACAGATTTTGGTGCCCAAACGTGGGGCTTGAGGGCATTGAGAGAAAAAAGGGAATAACAGTTCTTAAGTGACCTAATTTCTTGTTCATTCTTGTTCACTGGATATAGAAACTTTGATAGATAACGCCATGTGATCTAACTCATCCTGGTTCGGGTGGCATGTGGTTGTGGCTTCCTTTTGCCCATTTGCAGGCCCTTACCTAAACATGGGCCCTGTAACAAAAGCTACTGTGGCTGTTATCCAGTTTGTTTTATGGGCTGATAAGGTGAGGAATTCACTGATTTTTAACTTGCTCTGGACAGCGGGCACGTGGATACGTGGCTATCACATGCTAAGTGGGTGTATTTGGGGTTACTTTAAGAATGGTACTTCCTGTGAGGAAATGACAGTGAGAAAAGTTTTCCAGACCTTTAGCCAGTTCCTTATGCCTACTCCACCAGCTTTTGAAGAGTTCAAGTTTCCTCTAGAAACTAATCAAATGTTGCTGATGATCCTAGCTTATTTAGCTTTCAAAGATAAGGTGAGGTCAATTTGGAGCACTGCACAGACTAGAGATATTGCTGTGGGGCCTGACACTGCCCCAGAGGCTACAGATACTGCTATAGGGCCTGATACTGTCACAGAGGCTGGGAATGCTGCCATAGAGCCTGATACTGCCCCAGAGACTGGGGATGCTGGCCCCCTGCCTGACCCTGCCCCGCAGCCCACCCCAGAAATGAACCACCCCAGTTGGGTGGGGGTTCTAGTGAAAGAGATACGTGAGATGAGCCAAGTGCTGAAAGAATACACTTCCCCAGCTGGTGAGAAGCCCTCCCCTTGCCCTGAAAAGGGAGAATCCGATAGTGCAGCAGTAGAACCCAAAGACGTTACAACCGTCCAGGTTCCAGCTGAACCACAGGACCAGTCACAACCAGCTGCAGTTGCCCCTGTAGAAACAAAGAAGTATAAGATGAAATCAGAGCACCCAGGTAATAAGGATAAAAAAGGAGGGCCCTCACAGCCCACAGGGGAACCAGAGGTTCAGATTATCACCGAGTCCCTGATTTATGAAAGCCTACATAATCTGCAGAAAGATATTGCACGACGGGGACATGAGGCTTATACAACTTGGTTACTTCGGGTTTGGGACCTTATAGGTACAGGCGTGCAACTGGATGGTGGTGAGGCAAGGAACTTGGACCCTTGACCCAGGACTCAGGGATGAATCAAGTATTTGTAAGGGAGCAAGGGCCCCTTCCCCTCTGGGAGCGACTTTTAATGAGTGTAAGGGAGAGGTTTTTCCACAGAGACAGAATGCAGGAGCACCATCATAGAAGTCATTGGAAGACCCTTGAGGAAGGGATCCAACAGCTGAGGGAAGTGGCAATATTAGAGGTACTCTTTGGGAGGGGTGGACAGCATGACAGTGACCCTGACAAGGTCAGGTGCACAGGGCAGATGTTGTGGAACCTGGCAAGTAAGGGGCCATCTCAATACACCACCTTCATTGCAATGATCAATCCTGATAGCAACCGAGAGACAGTGGGTTCTGTCGCCAACAGGCTCAGAAATTATGAGAGCATGATCAGTGGCCCAATGCAGGCTCAGGTCTCTGCAGTAGTTAAGGAACTCAAAGAGGAGATAAGGGAGGTGAGGGAGGAGATGAGGAGGAACAGTTCCCATGCGGCACCGGTGCGAGTCACAGGCCCCAGAGCCAGAGCCCAACGCCCTCCAGCTAGAGAGAGAGGGTACACCCCAAGGGCTGACCTGTGGTTTTTCTTGCGTGACCATAGAGAAGACATGAGAAAGTGAGATAAAAAACCCACTTCTGCCCTGGCAGCACGGATGTGTGAGCTCAAGGAGAGAAACACTCACCAAGGGGGTCCCACTAAAATGAAAGTAGCCTCAACCTCCCAGGACCGAGCCACCAGGTATTATAGAAGTGAAGATGATCTGTCAGATCCCCTTGAAGGAACCTCTACGATGTATGCCCAGGAAGGGAATAATAACCAGTGCTAGAAAAGCCCTGCCTCAAGCCAGGAAGAGGCACGGGAAAACTGAGTCTTTTGGACTGTGTGGATTCGATGGCCTGGCACATCAGAGCCACAGAAATATGAAGCTTTGGTAGATACTGGTGCACAGTGTACCCTGATGCCATCGGGACATGTGGGGGCAGAACCTATTTCCATTGCTGGAGTGACCGGGGGATCACAGCAACTGACTCTGGTGGAAGCCGAGGTGAGCCTGACCAGGAAGGAGTGGCAGAAACATCTGATTGCAACCGGCCCAAAGGCCCCGTGTATTCTGGGCATTGACTTCCTCAGGAATGGGTATTACAAAGACCCTAAAGGACTCAGATGGGCTTTTGGAATAGCTGCTGTGGAGGCAGAGAGCGTTAAGAAATTGAACACTTTGCCTGGACTGTCAGAGAACCCATCTGCAGTAGGACTCCTGAAGGTAGAAGAGCAACAAGTACCAGTTGCCACCTCGACGGTGCACTGCCGGCAGTATCGGACCAATCGAGATGCCGTGATCCCCATCCACAAGACGATCCGGGAGCTGGAGAGCCAAGGGGTGGTCAGCAAAACCCACTCACCCTTCAACAGCCCCATCTGGCCTGTGCGCAAGTCTGATGGAGAATGAAGACTGACTGTGGACTATCGTGCCTTGAATGAGGTGACACCACCACTGAGCGCTGCTTTGCCGGACATGCTGGAACTCCAGTACGAGCTGGAGTCCAAGGCAGCAAAGTGGTATGCCACTATTGACATTGTCAATGCATTTTTCTCCATTCCTCTGGCTGCAGAGTGCAGGCCTCAGTTTGCTTTCACCTGGAGGGGCGTGCAGTACACCTGGAACCAACTGCCCCAGGGGTGGAAACACAGCCCCACCTTCTGCCATGGACTGATCCAGGCTGCACTGGAAAAGGGTGAGGCTCCGGAACATCTGCAGTACATCAATGACATCATTGTGTGGGGGAACAGCAATGGAAATGTTTGAGAAAGGGGAGAAGATCATCCAGATTCTCCTGGAAGCCGGCTTTGCCATCAAGAAGAGCAAAGTCAAGGGTCCTGCCCGAGAGATCCAGTTCCTGGGAGTAAAGTGGCAAGATGGATGGCGTCAGATTCCCACTGAGGTCATCAACAAGATCACCGCAATGTCTCCACCGACCAGCAAGAAGGAAACACAAGCTTTCCTAAGCACCATAGGCTTTTGGAGAATGCACATTTCCGAGTACAGCCAGATTGTGAGCCCTCTCTACCTGGTCACCCTCAAGAAGAATGATTTCCACTGGGGCCTTGAACAGCAGCAAGCCTTTGCCCAGATCAAGCAGGAGATCTGCTCATGCAGTGGCCCTTGCCCAGTGAGGACAGGACCAGAGGTGAAGAATGTGCTCTACTCTGCAGGCAAGAGCCATGGTTCATCCTGGAGCCTTTGGCAGAAGGTGCCTGAGGAGACTCGAGGCCGACCACTGGGATTCTGGAGCCAAAGTTACAGAGAGTCCGAAGCCAATTACACTCCCACAGAAAAGGAAATTTTTGCTGCCTGTGAAGGAGTTCAAGCCGCCTCGGAGGTGATTGGCACAGAAGCACAACTCCTCCTGGCACCCCAACTGCCTGTGCTGGGGTGGATGTTTAAAGGAAAGGTTCCCTCTACCCACCTCATGTCACCAACGCCACATGGAGCAAATGGATTGCCCTCATCACACAGCGCACCCGTATTGGAAACCTGTATAAGGCTGGGATTTTAGAAATATTTACAAACTGGCCGGAAGATGAAAACTTTGGTCTCATGGATGAAGAGGAGTAGGAACAAGTGACACGTGCTGAAGAAGCTCCACCAGCTAACAAACTTCCAGCAGAAGAAACACGCTACACTCTTTTCACTGATGGTTCCTGATGCATTGTAGGCATGAACCGGAAGTCGAAGGCAGCCGTATGGAGCCCCACACAACAGATTGCACAAGCCACTGAAGGAGAAGGTGGATATATTCAACTTTCTGAACTCAAAGCTGTTCAGTTAGCCCTGGACATTTCTGAAAGAGAGAAGTGGCCAAAGCTCTATCTCTACACTGATTCATGGATGGTGGCCAATGCTCTGTGGGGTTGGCTGGAAAGGTGGAAAAAGGCCAACTGGCAGTTCAGGGCAAAAACCAATCTGAGCTGCTGATGAGTGGAAGCACATTGCCACTCGGGTAGAGAAGCTGCCTGTGAAAGTCTGCCATGTAGATGCCCATGTCCGCAAGAGCAGAGCTAATGAGGAGCAGGTAGATAAGGCTGCCAAGTTAAAGGTTTCATAGACAGACTTAGACTGGCAGCACAAGGGAGAGTTGTTCCTATTTCAATGGGCCCATGATGCCTTAGGACATGAGGGTAGAGAAGTCACCTATAAGTGGGAACGAGACTGAGGGGTGGATCTAACCATGGAAAGTATTTCTCAGGTTATCTATGACTGTGAGACATGTGCTGTGATCAAGCAGGCCAATAGCATAAAGCCCCTATGGTATAGTAGGCAATATTAAAAAAAAATTTATGGAGAGGCCTGGCAGATTGATTTTATTACACTGCCCCAGACATGCCAAGGTAAGCGCTACGTGCTCACAATGGTAGAAGCCACCACGGGATGGCTGGACACCTACCCTGTGCCTCATGCTATGGCCCATAACACAATTATAGACTTTGAAAAGCAAGTTCTTTGGAGGCATGGTACCCTTGAGAGAATTGAGTCAGACAATGGGACTCATTTCAAGAACAGCCTTATCAACACCTGGGCTAGAGAACATAGCATTGAGTGGGTGTACCACATCCCCTACCATGCACCAGCTGCAGGCAAAGTGGAGAGGCACAAAGGACTGTTAAAAACGCAATTGAAAGCACTGGGTGGGGGATCTTTCAAAAATTGGGAGCAGCATTTGTCAAAGGCCATCTGGTTAGTTAACACCTGAGGCTCTACCAACAGGGCAGGCTCAGACCAGTCTGAGCTCCTGCATACAGTAGATAGAGACAAAGTCCCACTGGTACATGTCAGAGGTTTGTTAGGGAAGACAGTTTGGATCAATCCTGCCTCAGGTACAGACAAACCCATCCATGGGATTGTCTTTGCTCAGGGACCAGATTGCACATGGGGGATAATGCAGAAAGATGGAACAACACAATGTGTACCTGAGAGAGATCTGATGGGTGAGAACTATGTGTAAATATCACTGCTGAATGTCACTGCCACTCTCTGTATGTAACTGTATACTGTGTATATAGATGTATGTATAATGTATGTGTATGTAGAGTTAGAATATCAATTAGTTTTGGTAGTAAGCTGACAATATGAGGATAAGGGGTGGCATGTCCTGAGGTGACTTTTGATGCTTGTATCCCCAACCGTCTGTTCTGTTGATGTTGGGTATTAAGTTCTGTACCTTTAAGACTGGTTCCAAGGGCGAAGGGGGAGAAAGAAGAAGCACAGAGTTTGTTTGCAGAAAGCAGCATTCAATCCTATACATTCCTCTCCTAGACTGCGTTCATCTGAAGCACAGACAGAGATCTCCTGTGCTTTTAGTTAGTTTAGCTAGCTGAGGCAGAGAAGTTCCCTGGGCTGTTTTTTTTTTTTACTTTTTCTTGGGACTGTTTAAACCTGCTCTGGACTGAAAAACCCAGAAGAGCACTGGGAGCTCACACCTGTGGCCCACAAGGGCCACGGACAGCATTTTCCAGCACTGGAGGAACGGATTAAAAATTGAGCCAGCCGAGTTTCACCCACAGCAAGGACTTCCTCATTTTTGCCATCTCTCTTTGGAGCAGCGAGATGTTGTATTGTTTTATGTTATTAATTTTTGTGTTTGTGGGCACTTTGTGTGTTAAAGAAATAGTTTTTTCCACTTTTCTGTCAGGAAGTTGTTTCCCAGACGTGTTGGGGGAGGGGCCGTTTGGGTTTGCTTCCCAGAGGGACCCTATTTGGGGATTTCTCCCAGATTTGCCCTAAAATAGAACACAGCTCTGCTAAGCACAAATCATCAGCTTTGATAGCAATGGGATTCTAAGTCAAACAGACTAAATTCAAATGGGCTGATTCAAGTATACTGCAAATTGCTCTAAATTAGTTCATCCTCTTTGCTATCAGGAAGCAATGTTCCCTCTAAAAAACTGGGCTTTTAGTTCTTTTAAAGCTCTGAAATTGAGAATCAGGAAATAGCCAGTGATGCCTTTGCCCTTGCTGCTGCAGACATGGCAATGGATTTTCTTTCAGCCTACTCAGCTGGCCCTCTACACTCTACTGCCACAGGCCAAGCTCACACCTTGTTTCACAAATTTTAAACACAAGGAACATCAAATGTTCCTTTCTCACTCACCTCAGGATTGGCACCTCTGGGTACACAGGTCAGGTGAGCTGCAGTTGGCAAGAGAAAATGAAGCAGATTCTTGGAGAAAACTGGAAAGAATCCTAGCATTCTTAGAAGGTCTTCCAAGAAGGGCTCCCAGTCCACATATTTAAAGTTGTCCCACTTGACCCAGCAAAGGGAGGAAATGACAGACTCTGCTGTCACAGACTCTCCCATGGAGGGAACACAACCTCTGCAGGTTCCCTTGCAAATGCTGCCTGCAGAGCCCTGGCTACAGATGCCTTCTTTTTACTGAACATGTTGACAGGATCTTTAGCCAAGTGGCATCCAAATGGTCTTTCTGTTTCCAAATCAAGTCAGTCACTAAGAAAGAGCAGGAAGACATGCAAAAGCCAGCTTAGGTTACACCCAGGGAAAACCTCTACTTACGTGCCAGGTAAGTCAGGTAAAAGCAATTATTTAAAGAAAGAATAATAAATATTAAATATATATATCTATCTATATAAATAAATAAATGTAAACATAAATATAAAATATTTTTGAAAAAAAAAAAATTTAAAAATTATCACTAAGCAATGCCCTAAACGGAGTAAACTGCAGCAGTGAGTTGCTCAATCCTTGTGGCACTGCTGTGCAAGTTTGCAGACTGTGCTCTAACACAAGAAAAAACAAGGCTCCTGTCAGTGTGCAGCTGCCCACTGACAAAAGCCTCAAGCAGGAGGATGCTCCTGCACTGAGCAAGCCCAAGAGCTGCTCTGCCACTGAGGCTTCCATGCACCAAGGCAACCTTGTGATGTCACCACGACGGCGTGGCAGCCGTGCCCTGACATCACAAAGCAAACGCTCTGTGTTGGTCTGTGAATTTTTGCAGATGGACAGAGTGATGTTTGTTGGTGTCAGGGGGCCGGGGTGGGGGCGGCTGGCTCTGTCCCCGGCCACGCTGGTCAGGAGTGGCCGTTTCCCAGACTGCAAGCAGTGCAAGTAAGGGTAGAGAGCAGAGCTGTTTCCTGCTCTCTAGATCCTCTATATCCTCCATTTCTAGGTACGAAGCAAAGGTCTCAGAGAAGGCTCTCTCTTACAGAGGTCTTTGTTCCTCCAGGTGTTACAGGAGAGAGAGAGCGAGCAGGGTCCCACACTTAACATTTAAACCAGGGGGCAGAGGGGTGGGGCAGGTGGGTGATTGGCCCCAGGTTAACACAGGGCAGGGTCAGGAAAGGGGACAAAGGGATGGGGGAGGGGAAAATCTGGGGTAAACCAGACACCAGGCACCGGGTGGTGGGGAGGTAACAGGAGCAAACCATAACTTATCCAACCTCTCAAAAACGCACCACCACATCTCCCTCTTTTCTGTTTAATTTTGAAGGGAAGGAGGGAGGAGACAAACTCCTTAAACTGCTGTCTCTGGCCTCTTCCACCATCTCTCAAAAGCAGCCACAGTTACATCAGAAGGGGCCATTTTTTTCTTAGTAGACCTTGTAATGACTCCTTTGAGAGTCCTAAAGGCTGTGTAAATTCAAATGACAACCAGAACAGCCAGTAAGACATCCTTTACAAATGATGACATTCCCCCTCGCAACCTTCAGTCTTTAAAGATGTTTTCCAGCCGGTCTCCTGCTCCTCACTTGATTTTCCCTATCATGCCTTTCATTTTCTGGATGGAGTTCTGGATGCTCTGGATTTTGCTGGATAGATTGAAGCAGTGCATCCCTTGAGTGTCCTCACATTCCTGTCCCTGTCCTACTGACTGAGTCAGAAGCAACAGCAAACACAGGAGTTCTGGCCTCATCTTGGGGGTCAGGAGGATGCCCTGAAAAGAAATCTAAAAAGAACATCCACAGGTATGCACAGTTTAACACAATCTATTTAAGGCAGTGAGTTAGGGATAACACGGGGTTTGTGTTCCCCACTTCCTTTGCACCATTGCCTAGAAGAAGCAATTGCCACGTCATCGGGTCAGGAAGGTGGAATTGGGGCCACATTCTGGGCCTTCTTTTCCCTGGGTGGAACAAAGGGTTTGACCCATTTTTGTGTAACCAATTTCAAACCTGTGGGGGTGGATATGCAAACGTATCCTCAGCCCCAAGTGACCAAATCAAAAGGCCCCTGGACCTTCCAAGTCTCAGGGTCCTTCACCAGGACCAGCGGTTTCTCCTCAAACTTCAACCAATGATTTTGATTGAAGTGCCCAGCTACAGGTGGATTAAGGTTTCCAATGAACAGTTAAGGAAGTTCCTGGTAAACAGAGCCTTACCAAGTCATTGTTGTGGACTGTTTACCCTGACATCTCCTCTCTGCTGTCCCAAGGTCTTCTTCAATGTCTGGTGAGTTCCTTCTATCACTGCCTGGCCAGTGGGGGAGGACGGGATCCCCTTGTTATATTTCACCCCCCACTCTTGCATGAAACCATCAAATTCCTTGGAAACATAAGCTCGACCATGATCAGTTTTGATCTCTTTGGGGATCCCCAGTGTGGAGAAGGCCTGCCCAAGGTGTTTCTGTGCATCTCTGGTCTTCTCCCCTGTGTGGGCTGAGGCATAAACAGCACCAGAGAAGGTATCAACTGACACATGAACATATTTGAACCTTCCAAACTCCAGAATGTGTGTGACATCTGTCTGCCACAGCTCACAATTGCCAAGCCCTCTGGGGTTGACCCCTGATCCCAGTGAGAGTAAGGAAAACTTTTGGCAGCTTGGGCATGTGTCTATGATTGCCTTGGCTTGGTCCCGCCTTAGGTGGAATTGGTGCACCAGGCCTGGGACATTCTGATGGAATTGCTGATGGCTGAGTTTGGCCTGCTGGAAAATGTTAGGTAGGCCACCCAGCTGCACAGGAGCAGCTGGGGCATCTGCTCTGTGGTTACCCTCGGGGATGAAACCAGGAAGGTCAGTGTGTGATCTCACATGCATAACGTAGTAAGGATGCTCTCTGTGGGACACTGGGTGTGTCAGCTGTGAGAGCAGCTTGAAAATGGTCGGATTTGAGACTTCTTAGAGAACTGCATTCTCTGCTCTGGACACTATCCCTGCTGCATATGCCGAATCAGTAATCAAATTAATGGATTCTGAAAACTTCTCAAAAGCCCTGACGACTGCAGCCAACTCAGCCACCTGAGGTGAACCTTTGACTACCTCGATGTCAGCCTCCCACTGCTGAGTCTGAGGGTCCTTCCAAGTCACCACTGACTTATGTGATCCTCCAGACGCGTCAGTAAAAACAGTCAAAGCTTTGAGAGTTTTGCAGCTCTGTTTCTCTTTTGGAATCAAATTAAATTCTAAATTAAATAATTTGTGGCCCGGGCACTGCATTGAATATTTCCCTGGGTTGCTATCCAGAGCAAACTGCAACATCTCATTCTCATGGAGCAACTGCTCCAAAGCCTCCTTTGTTCACCTTCCAGCTGACAATTGGACTGGCACATGAATGCATGCAAACTCACACCCTGCCAGCAGTCACATCCTGACCCTTGCTGTGCTGATCAGCTGAGCCATCAACTCCTGAGGTTTAGTGATACTTTTGGACAGCTGATGACCTAGGAACACCCACTCTGTGATCAAGAGGGGATCCTTCTGGTCCTTGTCCCACTGAAAAATCAGCTCATGCAAGTGTGGCAATTTTCCCAAAATGATGACATTAAATGGAAGTTCTGGCTGGCAGCGATGGGCCTGCCAGCTGGACATTGCCAACTGAACCCTCTCCAATGCCTGCCGATCCTCCTGAGTCACAGCCCTTGGAGAATCCAGCTCCTCTCCCTCCTTTAACAAATTGAAGAGAGGGGCTAGGTCCTCCATAGTAAGCCCAAGTCAGGACCTGACCCAATTCAAAGATCCACACAGCTGCTGGAGATCCTTCAAAGTCTCAGGTCTCTCACTGATTACCAACTTCTGGGCTGTTCTGGTCTGGTTGGCAATCTCAAGCCCCAGGTATTTCCAAGGTAGCAGTCTCTGCACTTTTTCCTGCTGAAACTCAAACCCCGCAGCGGCCAAAGCAGTGATAGTCTCATCCAGAATTTGTGTAAGTCCATTGTCACTGGGGGCACGCACAAGCACGTCATCCATATAATGAAGGATGACGGCCTCTCCAGACTTGGCACACACCGGGGACAGAATTTTGGCCACGTACCACTGGCAAATACTTGGTGAGTTCTTTAACCCTTGCAGCAAAACTCTCCAGTGGTTACGCTTCATGGGTGCCTCCCTGCTGATGGAAGGCACAGAGAATGCAAACCGCGGGGCATTGGCTGGATCTAGGGGAATCTGGAAAAAACAATCTTTTATATCAATGACAGCCAAATTCCAGTTTTGGGGGAGCATTGAAGGGGATGGCATACCTGGATGAAGAGACTCCATGCCCTTGATGACCTCATTAATTTTTCACAAATCATGAAAGAGGCGCCACTTGTCTTTCCCTGAATTTTTGATCACAAACACCAGAGAATTCCAGGGACTGTTAGTTTCCACAATGTGACCTTTAGCCAATTGCTCCTCCACGAGTCCTCTGAGTGCCTTCAATTTCTGTTTGTTCAGTGGCCACTGATCCTCCCAATTTGGGGTATCTGTCAGCCATATTAGTTTTTAGAAGGGGCAAAACTCAGTGGAGGCAATTAAAAATCTTTTGGGGTTTTTGGAATTTCTAGTTTAACTCCCCACTGGGAGTCTCTTCCCACAAGGCAAATTTGGAACCTAGAACAAAGAAAAAAGCTAATTGCCCATTCTGGTCCCTCAACTTGCAGAATGGTCTTGGATTGTTTTTCCAGTTGTGTGCCCCCTATACCTGTAACCTTACCAGCCATGGGTTGCAACTCCCAATGTGATGGCCACTTGTGTGGTGGTTGTATGACTGTAACATCTGATCCTGTGTCCATCATTCTCTGGAGCTGGATGAAATCCCCCTCCCTCTTGAGCCCACACCAAATTATGGGTTTGTTCTCTCCCACCATTTCTGTCCAATAGACCCAAAGGTCCAGACCATCCTAGGGCAGTTTGGGCAGTGGTATGGCCTGGGCAATGACTCGGCCCTTTGGTAGGAAGAGGGGAGGATGGACACAACGTGCCAAGAGAGCTCGTTGCTCCGGATCTGATGGCAAAAGTGCTGGACTAATCTTGATCTCAGAGGGAGTGTGCTTAGAATCCCTGATAACAAGGCACTTACTATCAGTCTGCTGTAGGTTGGTCACGTGTCCAGGGTCACGGTGACAACTTGCCAGTCCGGTGTGTTGAAAGGCATACCTGTTGTTAACTCAAGCCTAAATGGCTTCCATATCCTCTTGGTTGTTACCAACCCTGAGGGTTCCTCAGGGTCCCACACCTTTCCAGAACTGGGTTGCCCCACAACCCCACAATCCTGGTGACCTGTCCCATTTTTCTCACCACGTGGGAGAAGCTCACACTCCTCCCCTTGTTTTTTGGAAATGGAATGTTCCTTTTCTCCCCCTCCCCCACTGCTCCCACCAGTGTGTGATGTTTTATTCTTAAAGGGATCAAAAGCACATCACGAATCCCTCCCGCCCACACTGGAAACATTTGACCCTCCCAGCCACTGGTGGTCCAGCTGGAATGGTGGCTGGTTGCTGCAATCCGGCCTCTGAGCCCAGACCCTTTCCGCTGTTCATCTGTGTCCTTATGGCTCACTTGGTGCAGGTCTCAGTGAGGAGGTCCGGGTTGGAGGTGGAGCAACCAGAAGCCCGGAGATGATCCTCTTGCAGACATCACTGGCATTGCTTTGTGCCACTTCCAGGCACCAAGTGGCTTTTTGCTACTTCCA